>JARLTB010000442.1:1507500-1957500 GCA_030141615.1 Unio pictorum
ATCAAAACCTACTAACTGGTTCGTTATGACATATATACAAGTAACTTCTATCAAAACCTACTAACTGGTTCGTTATGACATATATACAAGTAACTTCTATCAAAACCTGCTAACTGGTTCGTTATGAGATATATACAAGTAACTTCTATCAAAACCTACTAACTGGTTCGTTATGACATATATACAAGTAACTTCTATCAAAACCTACTAACTGGTTCGTTATGACATATATACAAGTAACTTCTATCAAAACCTGCTAACTGGTTCGTTATGAGATATATACAAGTAACTTCTATCAAAACCTACTAACTGGTTCGTTATGAGATATATACAAGTAACTTCTATCAAAACCTACTAACTGGTTCGTTATGACATATATACAAGTAACTTCTATCAAAACCTACTAACTGGTTCGTTATGACATATATACAAGTAACTTCTATCAAAACCTACTAACTGGTTCGTTATGAGATATATACAAGTAACTTCTATCAAAACCTGCTAACTGGTTCGTTATGACATATATACAAGTAACTTCTATCAAAACCTACTAACTGGTTCGTTATGAGATATGTACAAGTAACTTCTATCAAAACCTACTAACTGGTTCGTTATGACATATATACAAGTAACTTCTATCAAAACCTGCTAACTGGTTCGTTATGAGATATATACAAGTAACTTCTATCAAAACCTGCTAACTGGTTCGTTATGAGATATATACAAGTAACTTCTATCAAAACCTACTAACTGGTTCGTTATGACATATATACAAGTAACTTCTATCAAAACCTACTAACTGGTTCGTTATGACATATATACAAGTAACTTCTATCAAAACCTGCTAACTGGTTCGTTATGAGATATATACAAGTAACTTCTATCAAAACCTACTAACTGGTTCGTTATGACATATATACAAGTAACTTCTATCAAAACCTACTAACTGGTTCGTTATGACATATATACAAGTAACTTCTATCAAAACCTGCTAACTGGTTCGTTATGAGATATATACAAGTAACTTCTATCAAAACCTACTAACTGGTTCGTTATGAGATATATACAAGTAACTTCTATCAAAACCTACTAACTGGTTCGTTATCACATATATACAAGTAACTTCTATCAAAACCTACTAACTGGTTCGTTATGACATATATACAAGTAACTTCTATCAAAACCTACTAACTGGTTCGTTATGAGATATATACAAGTAACTTCTATCAAAACCTGCTAACTGGTTCGTTATGACATATATACAAGTAACTTCTATCAAAACCTACTAACTGGTTCGTTATGAGATATGTACAAGTAACTTCTATCAAAACCTACTAACTGGTTCGTTATGACATATATACAAGTAACTTCTATCAAAACCTGCTAACTGGTTCGTTATGACATATATACAAGTAACTTCTATCAAAACCTACTAACTGGTTCGTTATGAGATATGTACAAGTAACTTCTATCAAAACCTACTAACTGGTTCGTTATGACATATATACAAGTAACTTCTATCAAAACCTACTAACTGGTTCGTTATGACATATATACAAGTAACTTCTATCAAAACCTGCTAACTGGTTCGTTATGACATATATACAAGTAACTTCTATCAAAACCTGCTAACTGGTTCGTTATGACATATATACAAGTAACTTCTATCAAAACCTACTAACTGGTTCGTTATGACATATATACAAGTAACTTCTATCAAAACCTACTAACTGGTTCGTTATGAGATATGTACAAGAACCGCTCATTTATCTTTCCTGCTCAACTTGAATTGTTATATCTCTTGTTGTAAATTGCGCCTAGAGATTCTAACATGTAGGAGTCCATCACTTTTCGTACATTTTGTGTTAAGTGTTTCTTTTGTATATTTTTGTCTTTCCCTTGACGAAGAGCTTGCTTAGCCCGAAGTCGTTTGGAATGAAAATGTGCCCTTATCAAGTGTATGTATGTATGTATGTATGTATGTATGTATGTATGTATGTATATATGTATGTATGTATGTATGTATGTATGTGTGTGTGTGTGTGTGTGTGTGTGTGTGTGTGTGTGTGTGTGTGTGTGTGTGTGTGTGTGTGTGTGTGTGTGTGTGTGTGTGTGTGTGTGTGTGTGTGTGTGTGTGTGTGTGTGTAACAGAATTGTTACCGAGAGGATGGTGGATTAAATGAACAACACAAGCACAATATGTGAAAGAAAATATAAATTTATGAAATAAATTATTAATGAAAAATAATGATGTATCAACACAATAACTCATGCGTTCAACCCACAATTACACTCACAACCATTCACAATACATGAATAAATGAAATATTAATACAAAATAAAACACAGATACAAAGGAATCTCTTGGACTATACACAGATTCAAAGAACCTTTACAAAAGTTATATTAACGCAAGTATAAATCACGATAATAAACACAAACATCAAACTATACTATCGCACGTATGGATTGCGACAACTAGCACGAACATATACATGTATTCAATCAAATTGCTAGCTTTTATTGAGATTCGTGCAATCCCTTGAAATACTATTGTGATCTGAAATAACCATGTAAATACAAAAATGTATTCAATTGTACTACAATTGCAACACACACATGTGTCTCGACCCTGTATAACCGTACGATTCACCCACAGTTGAATCGCCGCCCAGTTTCCCCGAAGACCTAGGGTTGACCAATACTTTTATCGGCCGTTTGCCCTTCACGGATCCACCACAGTTATACGTACAGACAGCATACAACATCTACTAGAACCAACGTTCCTCAATACCCTAGATGTCGCCCCGGATGTTTACAACTCTAGACAGCTCCGACTCTCGGACTTCTAGCTTTCCGGATATTTACACGTCACAACAGATGTAGACGGACAGACAATCTGACAGACAGACAGTCAGATACTTCAATTCGATTGCACAATAAATCAGCAACAATTTCAGCTACGATATCAGAGATGTTATCAGATGCGTTATCAGACGTTATCAGATGCGTTATCAGAGATGCTATCAGAGATGCTATCAGATGCGTTATCAGAGATGCTATCAGAGATGCTATCAGATGCGTTATCAGCTACAATAAAAAAACCAAACTAATAATAGTTTTTTTCTACAACAATCTACAACTTAGATTACGCTATTGCATTTAAAGTCTAATAGTGACTAGTAATTCCAAATATTCCACGTTTAAAATCTGCATTGTAATAAAGGCATCATTATATGAAATGATAAACTGAATAAAATTCACAATAAAACGAAATATAAATTTAACACTCACCCCTTTGGCTGGAGATTGAAAGACGAGCTTATCTATCCTGTGATTAGATACTTTAGGTCCGGTAATATTGATAAAAAATATTCTGCCTTATATACCCTCAAATAGGTGAGCAGAAATCACGGCAAGATTACCGTGCACTACGTGAAACAAATGTTCCGGATTTCATGTAATTCAAAATCAGGCACATGCAAATAGTTACACGCCGTTTACCTTGGGAAAAACCACTTATTCACCCCAGGCAACGCATGTACGACGAAACAAAAAAAAAATGGTGAGATTAGTTTGTAAATCAAGAAGAAAATAAATTCAATTTTCGCCTAATTCTGTGACAGTATGTATGTATGTATGTATGTATGTATGTATGTATGTATGTGTGTATGTATCTATGTATGTATGTATGTATGTATGTATGTATGTATGTATGTATGTATGTATGTATGTATGTATGTATGTATGTATGTATGCATGCATGCATGCATGCATGCATGCATGCATGCATGCATGCATGCATGCATGCATGCATGTATGTATGTATGTATGTATGTATGTATGTATGTATGTATGTATGTATGTATGTATGTATGTATGTATGTATGTATGTGGTCTAAGGTTGACATTGCCGGGGAGGGAGTGGGAGACAAGCACCCCACACCAGAAATCCCCCTTACGGCTTGCGTCTCTGATTGCCTCTATCAAATAGAATCCAGCTCCTGGCTTTCACGGGTGGCTTAGATTTGAACTCCGGCGGAGGGCATTCTCCACCAACAGGAGAACTGGTGAAGGCGGGCCACTGGCGCCTTATAACCAGTTGCTTCGGGTAGATGGGACTCGCAGACCTTGGATGGTAGCTCATCTAGGAAAAGGAAAACTTCGATTTCATACCTCTGCTGTCTTGCGGCTATACACACTAATGTGAAAGTATAAGGGAGTAAACACCAACAAAAATCCGGGGACGGAGTCACTAAGGCGGTCTGAGATTGAGCTCAATGTCATTCTGGCAACTCCTGCGACGCCGTTGGTGCCAAGCTGTATAGACATTCGTCGTTCCCTTGGGACCACCAGCTGCGTGGAGAGGGGGATCTGCTGCATGGGCAACAGCCGATTCTCCATACCAACCTGCCCAGGCTTCGTAGCTCCACAGGAGAGGACACTCCAGCATCGTCGTATGGCGTCGGCACAACACGAGAAGTAGTAGTTTACCAGTTTTTAGCCAAAGCTCGATTGACGTAGAGCTTGGCGCTATCGGATACTTCTGAGTTTGGGAGAGATCATCGGGTCTCCCTGGACAGCTACCACCCGCCCGCCTTAAGCTTCTCAGACCCCAGTCAGTAAAGTGCTGCCAGTCATTGCCTGCCTGCATCACTGGGTGCATGGAGCTTAGAAAACCATCTCGACAAGTGGGCCACAAAACTCCGCACCAGGAAAGACTCAAAGAAGAAATAAGAAGACTCCAGCTCTTCGTTTTGCGACCTGGAACGTTAGGACCATGTGTCCTGGATTGCCCAATGACCTACAGAAGATAACGATGCACGGAAGACTGCCGTACTTGACAAAGAACTCTTCCGACTGAACATTGCATGTCTCCAGGAGACCCGACTGGCTGACAATTGACAGCGGAAGACCTCGAATGAATCTAGGCAGGACGCGAAGTAGGCTTTGCCGTAAAGAACACGCTTGTCGCCTTCACTGAACCTGCTTCATCAGGTACTAGGATAATCCTTGCCAACCCGCTGTCAACATCCTTAGTATGTATGCTCCAACCTTCTGCTCCACCCACGAAGAGATAGACAAGTTTTATAAGGCTCTGGATCAGGCAGTATCCAGTATTCCAAACAACGAACGCGTTTACTTACTAGGAGACTTTTTAAGCTAGAGTAGAAGTTGACCGTGAGACCTGGTCCGCTTGTCTCGGCTTTTACGGAAGGGGCAAGTAGAACGGTCAGCGACTTCTGGAGATGTGCTGCTCCCACAGCCTATGTGTGACCAACACTTTCTTCCAATGCAAGGAGATCCACCAGGTGTCTTGGAGACACCCACGTTCACGCCACTGGCACCAGCTAGACCTTGTCATCACCAGGTGTGCGGAACTGGCCAGCGTCCTCCTCAGCCGCAGCTACCACAGTGCCGACTGCGACACGGATCATTCCCTTGTGGTCAGTAAGGTGCGAATATTACCCAAGAAGCTGCACCATGCCAAGGAGAAGGGCCACCCTCGCAGCAACACCTGCTGTGCAAGTAACCCAGAAAAAACACAGCAGTTCATCAGCAAAGTGCAGGAAGCTCTCACCAAAGGGACACCTGATGACACCATTGACTCCAAGTGAGCTCATCTCCGTGACCCTGTGTACAACTCAGCCATCAAAGCTTACGGAAAGAAAGAACGGAAAATTGACGACAGGTGTGAGGCAAACTGGGAGGAGATGGAGTCCGTTACTGAGGCAAAGAGGAAAGCCCTCCTGGCATACAAGACTGCACCTAGCCCAAGAACATTGCAAGCACTCAGGAGTGCAAAGAACAACACCCATAAGACTGCCCGATGCTGTGGAAACATCTACTGGCTTAACCTTTGCAACAGTATACAGAAAAGTTGCCGACACTGGGGATGCAAGAGGAATGTATGAGACCGCTTCTCTCAAGTCCAATACAGGTAAAGACATCACATACCAGGGCAAGCAACTGCAGCGATGGGTTGATCACTGTCTCGAGCTATATGTAACGCAACACAACGTCACTCACACTGCCCTGGATGCCATTCCAGACCTGCCTGTCATAGAGGAGCTAGACACACATCCCACCCTGGAAGAGCTCGGAAAAGCCATAAACTGCCTTGCCTGTGGGAAGGCTCCTGGAAGCGACGGCATTCCGCCTGAAGTGGAAAACCAGCGGTGCTTCAGCCGTTACACATACCCCTTTGTCTCTGCTGGGAACAGGGATACATCCCACAGGACATGCGTGACGCCAGCATCGTCACTTTGTACAAGAACAAGGGAGACCATAGCGACTGCAACAACTTCCGAGGCATCTCCCTCCTCAGTGTTGTCAGAGAGACTTTACCAGGGTCCCAGTGTGCATTTCGAGCCGGCAAGTCAACTGTAGACATGATATTCTCACTACGTCAGCTTCAGGAAAAGAGTCATGAGCAGCAGACGCCCCTCTTCATTGCCTTGATAGACCTGAAGAAGGCATTTGACCTGGTCAGTCGGAGTGGACTTTTCAGAATCCTGAAGAAGATTGACTGCCCCCCACGGATACTTGCTGTGCTATCCTCATGTCATTCCACGAGAGCATGCACAGGACACTGTGTATCAATGACGCAACATCAGAGGCCTCCCCAGTAATCATTGGAGTCAAACAAGGCTGTGTGATTGCGCCGACACTCTTCGCCGTATTCTTCTCCATGCTTCTCCATGCTTCTCCATGTATGTATGTATGTATGTATGTATGTATGTATGTATGTATGTATGTATGTATGTATGTATGTATGTATGTATGTATGTATGTATGTATGTATGTATGTATGTATGTATGTATGTATGTATGTATGTATGTATGTATGTATGTATGTATGAATGTATGTATGTATGTATGTATGTATGTATGTATGTATGTATGTATGTATGTATGTATGTATGTATGTATGTACGTACGTACGTATGTATGTATGCATGTATGTATGTATGTATGTATGAATGTATGTATGTATGTATGAATGTATGAATGTATGTCAGTTTCTGGGGTTTAACAACACATGGATACTTAAACTTCCGGTACTGATCTGTTTTTTTAGATAAGGATGCATTTTTATTTAACTGTGTATTGTGAACCAGTCCACTTGAGTCCATCACAACAGATATTTTTTTTGTTTTATTCATACCCGATTACCACACAAACTATTCCTTATCTTTGACTTGATACAATTGATGATAAATAGTTTCATTTTGGACAAACTCATTGCAATTTGTATATTACATAAGCATCATATGTCAAAGTTAGAAACATTATAATAAATCAATCTTTTAATGCTAAAATTGTGAAGTGTAAGAGCTTTCCAAAGCATACAACCAATCAAAACAAAGAATGGAGCAGCACACATCGGATAAAGGAGATTAATTTCACAAGACATAAATATCTTAACATGCAAACCTAAAGACAAAACGTTGTAGGAATATAAATATAGTACAAGAGGTATTTATTCAAAAAGACTGAAAATATGAAAGACCCAATTTGTGTGCCATCCAAAAGATTGGTAACATATTGCGTAACAAACATGAAATGAGTTTTTGTGTCATCTTGCAGATTTGTAACATATTGTGTTACAAACATGAAATGAGTTTTTGTGTCATCTTACAGATGTGTAACATCTTGCGTAACGAGCATGGAACGAGTTTGTGTATCATGTTACAGATTTGTAACATATTGCGTAACAAACGTGAAATGAGTTTTGTGTCATCTTACAGATTTGTAACATATTGCGTAACAAACGTGAAATGAGTTTTGTGTCATCTTACAGATTTGTAACATATTGCGTAACGAGCATGGAACGAGTTTGTGTATCATGTTACAGATTTGTAACATATTGCGTAACAAACGTGAAATGAGTTTTGTGTCATCTTACAGATTTGTAACATATTGCGTAACAAACATGAAATTAGTTTTTGTGTCTTCTTACAGATTTGTAACATCTTGCGTAACGAGCATGGAACGAGTTTGTGTATCATGTTACAGATTTGTAACATATTGCGTAACGAGCATGGAACGAGTTTGTGTATCATGTTACAGATTTGTAACATCTTGCGTAACGAGCATGGAACGAGTTTGTGTATCATGTTACAGATTTGTAACATATTGCGTAACAAACGTGAAATGAGTTTTGTGTCATCTTACAGATTTGTAACATCTTGCGTAACGAGCATGGAACGAGTTTGTGTATCATGTTACAGATTTGTAACATATTGCGTAACAAACATGGAATGAGTTTGTGTGTCATGTTACAGATTTGTAACATATTGCGTAACGAGCATGGAATGAGTTTGTGTGTCATGTTACAGATTTGTAACATATTGCGTAACAAACATGGAATGAGTTTGTGTGTCATGTTACAGATTTGTAACGTAAAAAGCATGAAATGATTTTGTGTACCCTTTTATAGATTCATGGGAATGCGTGATAGACATGAAACCATCTTTATTATCCTATGGATTTATAAAATCTGCTTTAAATGTTAACTTGCTAATTATGTCTTTGAGAATATCAGCTTGGGGCTTAATAATGGAGCTAAGGATGTTTACGCTTTTCGTAATAATGATGGGTCATTGTATGCATCAATGAATAATGAAATGAAGACTAAAATGAATGATAATTACTTTATATGGTTCTCCCTGCAGCCTTCTTGCGGCGAAGAACCAAAGCAATTTTTGAGAGTATTTCGTTATCCATGGATTAAGAATATTAATGCCCTTTATAATCACCATCTAATCAATTTCAGATTTGTGATATGCTATAAATAGGCAAATGTAATACAAGCACTGCATCTGACTTCAGGTGAAATTATTATTACGTGTATACATAATCTATACCAGGTGATGATAACGGGGAAATAATTGTATTACGGCAAAAGGTAAGTGATAAAACACAAACTGATACAAACAGAAGTCTTTGTCTTCACTACATAACTATTTCCAAACCAATTTACCTATTTGCAAACCAAATTTACACCTTTCAAATGAAGGTATTACAATGAAAACTATTCCTAATGGCTCGTTATTTTATTTACAACACGGACTGTGTGGTAATGAAACCGACTTGTACCACCCTATTGAAACTGGTTAGTAAATATGAAAGAGTGTGCGTGTATCTGGTACAATATCCATATATCAAAAGTAAATGTGCATGCCATTGCACTGCAGATTTGTCAATGCTTTTATAATTTTTGATTACCCAATTAGTGCAGTAGATATTTGATATTATATAATGTATAACCATGAGCAAATATTGACGCGGTAGTAGATATGAGCTTTAGAGGAAACAACTTGAAGAAAACTGCAGTGCGATGCATAAGGTATTGGTCATTAGAAATGTGTATACATAATGAATGTCACACAAACGTAAGATGCAAAAATGACACTATGGATGGTGACATACATTTATCAAGCAAAGCTGTCACAAATATGATTGAAGTTAGACTGAAAAGGCGGTGAAGGAATTGTGTGTTAGACTGAAATAGAGGTGAAGGAATTGTGTGTTAGACTGAAATAGAGGTGAATGAATTGTGTGTTGCAAAGCGTGAATATGTGTCCCCCAGTAGTATATTTTAAGTACATGTCCTCCAGGCCGCTATTTTATATAGTAGAAATCACTTTTATTAATGTTTGCCCTGTAAACCACGTAAACCAAGAAAAAGTTTGGAGTAAGATTTTTTTTCATGTTACCATTGTTTAAAAATTCTATGTACAAGAAACAGGTTTGCTAAATTAGTTTATTTTACCATGATTTCTTTACGGTTAGATTTTCATTTGAAAACATTTTCTACTAGGCCTAGGCTCACATTTTGAAAGAATGATACCGTTATAGTTTAATACTTACGTTCAACAGAAACAAAGATGTCAGGATCTTAATCCCATTATGTTCGGTTCAGTTTTAAGACATGGTGTGGTATAATGTGAAATGGCAAAAAAAAACAAATTCAGAGGAGATTGATTCATTTTTAACTTCAGGATTAAATAAAGACATTTTTAAGAATAATTTCCATTTGATATTTACTCCTACAGTACATACATGTTTTTAATGCATGGTACATAAGCAACTCACACAGAATTTACACCTCAACGTTGACGTATCGCTAAAAGCTGCAACAAACTCCAGATCGTTACAACAAAAAGCAACTAAAACCCAAGTATTTTTGCGTGCATGAATATATTTGGATAGTAAACGATTCTACAGATTCTGACGTCACCAATGAAATCCGGAAATAAATTATAGTATCGAATATTACGCGTCCTATTCACTTGGAGTTACCGAAGATTGTTAGGTTCTCTAAGGGGCTTACTCGGAGTTGAACATACTCTAAGGAGGCTGCCTGCTGCATGTAACTGAGGATATGGTATTTGTTTATTCTATAGCCAATTGGGAGCCACTACAATTTATTCGAAGTGTACCTCGCGCTATCTTCGAGTCCCTGTCAGCCTCCAACTAATATGCCTACTTTCGATCAGACTTTCCCTACCCTACGTATGGGGGCGCCGAGTGGCCGAGAAGTCTAAAGAAATTTTTGTTACGCATCACTGCCATCCCACCTCAGTCTGCGTAGGTTTGAGTCTTAGATTTGGCCAATGAAGGTATGCGAGAAAGATTGCCATTAGCTTCTCGTGGGTCGGTGGTTCTTTCGGGGGGGGGAGAGGTTCCCGGGTTCTTCCTCCATCCGAAATAATGGTCGCCAAGTATACCTGAAAGTATGCTGAAAAATGGCGTTGAACCCTACAAAAAATAACCCCTATTATGTTCATTTTCAGACAGGGATCCAAACTGGCGTTTTCCTAGTGATGTACTTTTATCTTTTAGTACCACTAAGTTCTAACTACCAAGGCCGAGAGAGTGAAGCTGTTTCTGTGCAAAGGCTGTTTCACTTTAATCTCCTTCACGCACAGGTTATGTTGTGCACCTATCTTTCATCCTCATCAGCACACTCATCGTTCCTTACCTACACCGACCAATGTCCTACGGCGATGGGTGACTGGCGACGCTACAGGTGGAGATGACGACTGGGAGTTGTAGTCAGAGACCTGCACATAGGCGGCCCTTGGACAAGTGGCCGTATTGCTCTGACCCCAGGGCAGAAGAACAGTTCGGCAGCATCCAGGCGTGACTGAGCAGACCTTTTTAGGACGTTGCTGCTCACACTAAATAGGGAGATGCCTAGAAAAGGTGGCCTAAAAAAAGCTTGCCTTGTAAAAATCTGGCCAGCATACCGCAGCTGGCAAGATCATCCATATCTGCGGTCGAAATAATCGAAGAAAACAACTTATTATTGGAGCATGGAACATCTGTACTCTCATGGACAAAGAGAACGTAGAAAGACCCCACAGGAGAACATCTCCAATTTCTAAGGAGCTTTCACGCTACAATATTGACATTGCATGCTTGAGTGAAACCAGATTCGCAGAACAGGGTTCTCTTACTGAGCTAGCCAGCGCCTACACATTCTTCTGGAAAGGAAAAGCACAAAATGAGGACAGGATCCATTTAGTCGGCCTGGCTATCAGATCAAGTCTTCTGAAGCAGCTTCCGGAAATGCCGTTTGGTATCAATGAGAGGCTAATAATATTGCGAATACCTATCAGCCACAAAAGGCACGCAACAATCATCAGTGCATACGCCCCTACCCTATCGAGTCAAGCAGAAGCCACTGAGCAGTTCTATACGGACCTCAGCTCTGTACTTAGCTCAGTTCCAGCTGACCACAAGATCATGCTACTGGGTGACGTTAATGCCCGTGTTGGCTGCGATTATGGTTGATGGAAAGGTGTGCTTGGCAAGTACGGTGTCGGCAGAATGAAGAACAACGGCCTGTTCCTACTCAGCAAATGCACATAATTTAACCTCATAATCACAAACTTAATGTTCAGAATGGCGAACAAACACACAAACACCTGGATGCACCCCAGATCTCTCTAATGGCACTTAATCGACTATGTAATAGTACGCCAGCGTGAGGCCATGAATGTCCAAATCACCAAGGCCATGCGAGGAGCAGAATGCTGGACAGACCACAGACTTGTCAGAACTACGTTACAGCTCAACATTGCCCCTCACCACCTAAGACGTCTTAAACTTGTGTGCACAGCCTAACATTGTCAAACTGCTGCAGCCTTCCACCCAGCTCAATTTCCAGAAGAGACTAGATGACAAATTGTCAACAAACGGACCGTTATGTGGAAACGCCTCTGAGAAATGGAACAAACTCAGGGACATAATAAGAGAAACAGCTATGGCAACCCTCGGTCTAAAGAAGCGAATCCATCGATACTGGTTCGATGAGAACGACGCTGCCATTGAAGATCTGCTTGCCAGAAAAAAAGCATTTATGGACTGGCAGAATGACACAAACTACATCTCCAAAAAAGACCGCTTCAGATCCTATAAGGCTAAGGCTCAGAGAAAAATCCGCGAGATGCATGACCACTGGTGAGAAAAGAAAGCTGATGAAGTGCTAAGCTATGCCGACACTAACAACTCCAAAGAGTTCTACAACGCCATCCAGTCAATCTTCAGCCACGCAAAGTACAGCTCTACGCCCTTGGTCGCTGCAGATGGCAGTACATTAATAAACGACAAGAATGGCATTAAGGAAAGATGGCAAGAACACTTTAATCAGCTCCTAAACCTACCCTCATCGGTCAACCAATCTGTTCCTGACCAAATACCCCAACAGCCAACACACAACCAACCGCCAAAGATGGAGGAATAGAGGAGGTCCATTAAAGAAACAAACTGTGGCAGGGCACCTGGAAAAGATGGTATACCAGCGGATGTGTATAAGGCTCTCAGTGAGCAGTCTGTAGAGGCATTATACGATGTGCTAATCAGCTTCTAAACGAAAGAAGAGATGCCAGACGACCTCCGTGATGCATTAATTGTGACCCTCTATAAAAAAAAGGCACACGTGTGGACTGCAGTAACTACAGAGGCATCTGCCTGCTTTCCATTGCTGGCAAAATACTTGCTCGCATCTTGCTCAACAGGCTTTTTGCGGCAGTGTCAGACCACAGCACCGTTGACATGATCTTCGCAGTGAGACAAGTCCAAGAGAAGTGCCTTGAGCAGAATCCGAACCAGTATGCTGTCTTCGTGGACCTGACAAAGGCTTTCGATACGGTCAACAGAGACGCACTGTGGGTAGGACTCAAGAAACTTGGTTGTCCACAGAAGTTTACCAACCTCATCCGGCTCCTCCACATTGACATGACTGGAAAGATTCTCTCAGATAGTGAATCCTCAGAGAAATTCCCCATATCTAATGGTGTCAAACAGGGTTGTGTACTCGTTCCGGTACACTTCAACCTCTTCTTCACACAGGTACTGTTCCATGTCATCCGGGACACTGAAATTGGCATCTACATTAGGTATCGCCTGGATGGATCAGTGTGTGATCTCCGTCGCCTAGCTGCAAAAACAAGACACTAGAAAGACTCATCATTGAAACACTCTTTGCAGATGACTGTGCCCTCATGGCCGATGAAGAGACTCACCTGCAGGCAATCGTGGACAGATTATCTGAAGCCTTCAACCTATTTGTACTCACAATTAGTCTTGGAAAGACAGAAGCCATCTTCCAGCCCGCTCCAAACACTGTCCACTTACAACCCTGTATCACCATTGGCGACACGCAGCTGAAGAATGTGGACAAGTACAAATACCTTGGCATCACAATATCTAGTGATGGCTCTCTGGACAAAGAGATCACTGCGAGGACCAAAAAAGCCAGTCAAGCACTAGGACGACTCCGAACCAAGGTCTTGCAGCACAAGGAGATACGCATGTCAAAAAAGATGAAGGTGTACAATGCAGTTGTCCTCACGTCTCTCTTGTATGTCTGTGAAACGTGGACACTCTACAGAAGGCATATCAGTCAGTTGGAACAATTCCACCAGCGCTCCCTTAGAGCCATCATGCGGATCATGTGGCAGGACCGAATCACCAACCTGGAAGTCCTTGATAGAGCCAACACAACAAGCATCGAAACCAAACTAATCTAAGCCCAGCTTGGCTGGACTAGCCATGCTATCCGCAAAGATCAAAGCCGAATCCAAAAGGAGTTGTTCTTTGGCGAGTTAAGCCAGGGAAATCGCAACCAAGGCCGCTCTCACAAGAGGTACAAAGACAACCTCAAGACGAACATCAAATGGACAGACCATCAACAATGCCAGCTCGAGCTCGCTGCCTCAGACAGAGGGCATTGGCGAGCCCTGATCAGAAAAGCCTGTTCCAATTTTGAGGGTGACCGCCGCCAGCGTCTTGCTGCAACTCGTGAGAGACGTCACATAAATGTATCCCAGATACCAACAACCACCGGTGCCCCATGCCCCACCTGCAACCGCATGTGTGCATCGGAATTCGGACTCCGGAGCGACATGCGCGTCCACCCTTGAATGATATTGTACAACTTGTCTTCCTCGACTCGAGAGATTACAAAGAAGAGACGTTTATCTTCAGCATCGACTTTAAAGTGAAAAGGTAAGTATTCGCGAAGAAGGTTGAAGATTATGGGGACTTCCCCAATCAATCTGGCGATGCTTGCTGTCGGAAACGTATCACATGTAAGCTCTTACGTCAGGTCTATATGGTACTGTACCTATGCGCATATTTGCCATTGAAGTGAAATGATTTATCTTGGAATAATCAATGACATTTGTGCAATGATCCTGTCATTTCACTTGGTATGCTGAGTGTGACAATGAATGATTTCCAGAATGGCCCAAATGTTCTCAGCGACCAGTACTGCAAAAAATCAAAACAATCTATATCGTCAAAACTTACACATATTGTAAACACTTTAATTCTTAACACACATGTATAACATGATGACTGCATCCAGTGTATGAACTAGATCCACATTTTCGTGGTCTGTTAAGGAGGCGTGGAGTACATGTGGACGCCATGAGTCGCTGTGGCTCAAGATTCAGTGCGAGGTAACCGCCGAAACAAAATGTTTTAAAATCACTCGTCCAGCACAAGTCGTTTCTTCATTTTCTGTCTGAGGATAATCAGAGCTGTCACATATTCAAAATACAAAATTCATTTTTGAATCATTAAAATATATCAGATATAAGACGTGTCGACTGGAAATCATTTATCTTGTGCACATAAGGTGCATATAGTGTATTACTAATAGAAAATGCATGAAAGCAGTAAAGGTAAACAGGTGTGTAAAGGTAAACAGATGTGGTAAAACCAGTTTGGAAACGTACGAAAAATCTGGTTATCTTTGCCGTTGTTTGTTACAGCAAAGGCAATATATTTTTTTGAAACGTTAAAGGTACATTTTCAGGATGGAAAATGTATCATTTGTATTAAAGTCACTGGTTAATGGTGAATATACAGAAAAATGGAATATGGATGAATTTGCTTTGATTAAAAAAACTTCCTTCAAATCAGATGTGAACAGAGAGTATTTACACAACGAGGAAAAGAAATGTAAAATATTATGTTAGTAAATTAACGTACAATAGATACAGAGGGCCAAAATTGCAATATTTACAAACAGGAAATTCTAGTGAACTTTTAAATCTGGGAATAAGATTTCCAAAAATATAACTACTTGTCTTGACTTTTAAGAAACTTGCAACAGCCTTATCCAAAGTACAGCATGGACTGTTAGAGCTGCGTATAAACTTACAAGACCTAGGTAGAACTGCATACTAAAACGAACCAAATGTTTTAAAAGCTAGATAATACGATTAAAATGTCAAAACGTAGCTCAGCTGTAAATTTTAAAAATATTATAATTATCGGATCCTCACCCTAGATATCCTTCAGAGAGTTACGTAAAGTATATATTTTCAAGTGTTCAAAATGTTGCATGTACAGGTCGGAAAATTATAAAAGCTTTACTTCTATAATCGGTTATGGGTTTATTGACATGTTTTATAAAACTAATAGATCATAACATAATTTTCACAACAGAAGTTCAAAGCAATAATCGAGACAAATCTATTAAAATGGAAAAAAATCAAGGATATCTATGAATAAGATATATTTAGAAATAAACCTGTTGAACAATTTAGCATAGTTTGAAGATGTGTTTTTGTGTGTATGTGTGTGTGTCTTTTTTTTGCAGTACACTGTTGCACTTGGATTTGCTGGCCTAACCAATACCAGTAAAAAGAAACATGTGGATAATACCTTTGGTTTTGTTCTGGAATCAAGCTGTCTCTTTGCAGAATGAGACGATAAAACGCGTAATCTCACTTGGTAAGTTGACCTAAATATGATCGATATAACGTCTCTATGACTGGCTGCTACAGTTAACATTTCACGTTTTTCTATATATCCACGCAATCTAAAGAGGTTGTTAGATAAAGCATACGCCGTCAGTAATAGGTGACGATTTGAGATTAGTGTCACCAAGTCATACCTTATCATTTTCGGTCTCCAATACAAGAAGTAGGTCAATATGAAAAGGGTATCTAGGACCGTCATGTTTGCCGGCAATACACACAGGACACATGATTCACTCAGAACTGACGTCCCATGACGCAATACTCGATGCATGCAACAGAGTAAAACAATCTTGGCACTGTCTGTTTTGCATTGGTATTAAATCGATTGTTTTAAATCCTCCGGTTGCTGCAAATGTAATCAAAAAGGTAATTTTTCCTTCAATATTTTATGGAAGTGAAGTATGGTGCAAAATTTCAAAAACTGACCTCTCTTCTTTAGATAAAACTATGAGGCATCTTGCGAAACATTTACAAGTTTTCCCAACACATACAAGATCAGACATGGCTATGCGAATGTTAGCATCGATATCAGCGCAGTCCGAAATTGATAGATGAAAATGAAAGTTTTACACAAATTGTGTTTGATGCCTAATAAAGTACATAATATACGTGAACGTTGCATTATTTCACTTCATTTTGAGTGTATGCATGTCAATTTACGGGGTAATTTCAAATCTATATTTTAGATTGAAGACTTGCCCAAGTATATAACTGATTATTTGCAGCATTCCAAAATTCCAGACAAACAAACTTGGAAAGAAATCTTAATATCAAACCTTGCTGGTCTTGAAAATAATCTCTGGAAAGTTCGTATGTCATATCAAACATATTTTGATATTCTATTCGATACACGAAGTGTGGCAGTCTGCTAAAACCAGACAACACACTAGGGTATTTACATATGTTACTAAACTAAGGGCTGCTGTTCCTCAAACACAGCTCGATATGTGTATTAGATGTGGGAATGTTTGTTAATATTTTATACATCATAGTTGTGGTGAGAGTGTTTGGCGTTTTGTAGGAAATAATGTATATTACCTGTTTGTCTAAAACAGAACTTTCAGTTATAGTTCGCTCTACACGGCATAGCGATATTTATGTTATCTGAAGCTCTTTAAATGTTCAGGTCAGCGTCATTGAATCTATCAAAGTGTAAATTCGTTCCACACGAAGTATTTATAACTAATTAGATATTTGTAGTAACATTTAATAACGCTGACATGACCATTTACTAAGTTACAGATAGGATTAAATATGCCAATGCTGTCTGCAGTTTCTCGCACAATGCCAAAATTGCACAACTTCGAGTGAGTGTCTGACTCAGACTGAGACAACGAAACCGAGACAACCCGACTGAGACAGCCAAACTGAAACTGAGACAACCACATTGAGAAACCAACCTGAGGCAACCAGATTGAGACACCCAAACTGACATAAGAAGAGTAAGGGGACAAATTTATATAAGGGTTGATAATAATTAATTCCAGTATATTAGTTCCTCCAAATTTTAGAATCAATATGTACATTCTATATTTGACCATGAATAGCAAACTTTAAATTGAAAAGGAAGCAAGAATATATTTTCCTAAAAACAATGAAACACATAAAACTAAAGATTCCATTTATGTTTTCAACCTTAAACAGTCAGTTAACTAACCCACTTATAAACCTTCTCATATTTAGACTGGATTCTCCATAGACTTCATGATAATAGTGTACAGTCCACCTTTTGTATCCCACGAACGTGCTACAGACCACCTATGCATTATATGCCATCTGGAACTATCAGTACTTTACCCTCCACCTTTATTTACTAATAAGAGAAACCTTCTAATGATAAATATAGCCAAACTAATGCATGCCATCCAAGCAAACCTAACAACGTGCTTACCTCCTACAGCAGAACAACTCGATAACTGCCTGCGTTCATTGCTTGAACAACATGCCCCAGCCACTAAGTACAGAGTATCAATTCAAAAGTGTTCTCCGTGGTATAGCAATATTAGGGACCAGCATCGGCAGTGCCAAAACAGATCGTCGTAAAGTGGAGAGGCTTTAGCTTTCCACCAGACTCACTATTCATAAACAAATCTATGAACCCACTAACAAACATAGTCCATTTAGCCAGATTATCCCACTACAGTACTAAGATCACGGAGAGTTTCATCTGCAAAGCGCTCTTCGAGATTACTAACAAACTAATGTCAAGGAACAAACGTTCACCACTTCCAACTGCTTTCTCTACAGTAGACCATCCGAACCTGTTTGTAAATTCCTTCCGACACACAGTACAAACCATGCGCTTGACAACCAACACAAATTCAATTGACTCGTCGTTGCCATATAGTTGCATCCTTGGAACCTGTCTCCATGGATTTAGCACAGATAATCGTGATGACGAATGCACCAAAGTCATGTAAACATGATGCAATTGCAACATCACTGCTGAAGGAGTGCTTAGATCCAATATTCCCTTAACAAACTGATGCTATTAATACCTCTCTCTCCCATCTGGAGAATTCGAAGCATGTTTAATAACTGCCATTGTTAAACCTCTGCGGGAGAAACTAACACTCGATCCTAACGATTTAAAAAACTACCGCCCAGTTTTTAATCTCCTGTTCATATTAAAAATAATCTTAGAAAAAGTAGTTCTAACCCAAATTGGATCACCTCTGAATTCAAACAGTCTTTTAGCAATGTACAGCCCGCTCTTGCTACAGTACTAAAACTACTCTTCTGAAAGTAAATAATGATATTCTCTCTGCTTTGGATGACGGGAAGATTACGCCCTCGCCCTCCCTAATTTGTCTGCAGCATTTGACACAATATACCATGACATATTATTTCACCGTCTTCAGCATGTATATGTCATTCACATAACAGTCTTACAGTGGTGCAAGTCCTACTTACTCAACATGACACAAAATGTATCTGCAAACGGAATACACTCCTGACCAGTTGATCTGTGTTGTTGTGTTCAACAGGGATCCATTCATGACCCATGTTCTCTTAATTATATACACTCAGCCGCTTTCAAGTATCATATATGATCATCCTGTGTCTCAACAATTGTATGCTGATGACACCCAAATATGCAAATCTCTAGCCACCTAACTGAAGTTGATGCAACCATCCAAGGAGTAGAGATGTACATTTCTGATGTAAAATGATGAATGACATGTAACAAGCTGCAGATGAATGATGATACAACTATGGCCATTCTGATCACAACACAATGACCTTTTCATTTACATCCACCGCAAACAATAAATATCAGCAACAGCAATATTAAATTCACCCAGTCAGTATAAATCCTATTTGTTACTCTAGACAGTACTCTCACATTGCACCAACATGTCATGAACATATGCAAGGCTGCATATCTTGAGCGGAGACGCATCAGCTCCATTCGCAATTATCTTTCAGTTCATGCCACTGAAACACGTGTGTGTTCATCAGTACTTTCAAGACTGGACTAGAGTAACTCAGTTCTGCCTGGTTCGTCTCAATATCTACTCCAGAACCTTCAAAAAGTTCAAATCACAACTGCTCGGATCATCTTTAGAGTGCCACAATTAGAGCACACATCACCGCTGCTCTGTACCCTACACTGGCTATTATTCATTCAATCCAGATCAGTTTGCATACCAGGGACCAGCAACGTGGAAATAATTGCCAATTGAAATTAGACGCAAAGACAATTTGATCCTTTTCAAGACTGCTCTAAAACTCACCATTCTCGACTGCAAGAACATACGTAACGACCTAATAATGTTTCCTACCTTTAATATTTTCAGCATATTATTGTTTGAAATTGGACGCAAAGACAATGTGATCCTTTTCAAGACTGCTCTAAAACTCACCATTCTCGACTGCAAGAACATACGTAACGACCTAATAATGTTTTCTACCTTTAATATTTTCAGCATATTAATGTTTCCAAAATTCATGGTGTTTTGTTTCTTGTAATCATATCATTATAGAGATTATAAAGAATATGCGCTATACAAATTCCGCATTATTGCTATTATTATTATTATTATTATTATTATTATTATTATTATTATTATATGAAGGAAAATTAAAAGAATTTGTGCGAAACTACATTTTGAATATAACTTAAAAACGCGTTTTTATAAACGAATTATGTAAACAAATTGGTACACCAACACCATGTCAATTGTTGTGTCTTCATGCTTAAACTGGCTACCAGTCAAAATCAGCACAAGCTGGTAAATGATTGCAATATCGATTTTTTGAATGATATTACATTCTCAAGTTAAAGACAAATTAATGACCTCAATCTGAAAAACATTACCTTGCTTAATTCTTTCATCGGGACACTCCAATTACACAACATGAGTATCCATAACTTGAATACATTACTAGCCGCAGCAGAGAAACATATATCGTACTAATAGACTGAAATACTTTAAGTATCATGTTTAATTGCACTCGTGATGAAAGACAATTTACTGTATCCAAAAGAGATATTCCATGCCTACATGTATATTTTTCTTATTTCATGACTTTCTTTCATTACGTTTAATTATTGTTTCTCACTGCTCTTGCAATATTTTAATATCATTTCTTTCTTACTGGCAATGCTTCAAACATTTTAAGGGAATTTTAATGAAGCTTTTGAATATTATTTTGTTCTGTAAATCAATGCTCTTAACTATAAAGTTACCATCACTTACCATCACTTACCTATATCTTTCTTACAGGTGTGATAGCAAACGGTGACCCTAGACAGGAGGACACGAATGAAACATTTTCATTCAATATATATAATACAATAATAACATGGCATCATGCTGACATGAACGAACCTTTTGAAATTCTAAAAGCAGGTAGGATAATTTTCGCAAGTATTTATCTTATCTCAGAATCAAGTTCAGATACTTTACAGTAGAATAAAGGGCTTTTGCCCAGTATGAAGGAGAGAAGTGTTGAAAGTAGAATATGATTTTAACGAATGTCGCTTCAGACTATGGAATGTATGCACTCTGAACGGTATAATATATACCATGTATGTATGTATGTATGTATGTATGTATGTATGTATGTATGTATGTATGTATGTATGTATGTATGTATGTATGTATGTATGTATGTTGCAGCTAGCTAGCCAGGTTGGCAGGTTTGTTTTATTTTATCTTTTTTTTATTTTTCATTTTAATGCCAGTTCAACATTTTGAAACCCAGCCTGACATCGATGCAATGCTACTGCTCAATGATGACAACACAAACTCTGTCCTTGGACAAATTACAGCCAATATGAAGAAATCGGTCATTCGATGGAACAACAAACCAGCATTAAATAGCCTGGTACTACTTCTAACTATATTAAATTGTTATTTGTACCCACCTTTCCCCTTCCATGTATGGTGTTTCATATCTATTAATGCCCAGCAGTGGTTATTATATTAGTATTCCATAAAATATTTTAAATCAGACCCGTTGCAGGTCGAATTGGGATCATTTGTGATTGCCGTAAACTTAATGCGCGTGACCGAGATCATGGGTACTGATACTGAGTGACTTTAGAGTGAAAAACTTATGATAAAGTTTATCTTAGAGCAGCCAAATGTATATATAAATGCAGTAGCAACTTAAAATACCTCCAGCATACATGCTTAGCTATGATAATATTTGCAACCGTCAAAGAAGTCAAAATAATTCGAAAATTGGGACTATTTTTATACCACCATATTTGTACATATACCTCACTTTCCTTGAAGTAGCTCCATGTAATTTTAGCAGAGTAAACAGCAACATGATACAGACAAGGCAGCAAATAAGCATGGCTAGACAACCATAATTTAACAAATTTTCAAACCTTAGGTCCCGGAAATATTATTCACGCACATAACTCGTCGTTTTCACCAAATCCCGTGTACTAGTTATTACCCTGTATAATTTCAGCAAAGACATCATGAAGAAAATGATAGCCCACAGATACTAAAAAATGCACAAACCTTTTTTATTATACAGATACAGTCCGTAATAAAGGCTCATATTTTGACATTTAAAGTCATAATTTCCATGTTCGGAATTTCGTGTCCGCAACGTGGAATCCAGAGGCTCATATGGGGATCTTTTATGGTGGCTCTCTAAACATAATGACTGCAACACATGAAACTGCTTTACATCATTCGAACATGCGCGGATATTCCCGTTTGATTACAAGTACTTATGCACTGATCGTGTCCTCAGAAAGTTGTTATATGCGAGCCAAATGTGACTACCATCAGAAGAGCACCAATTGTGTTCATGTAGCAGAATGTTTGTCTAAATAAAACAAAATGTAACATTATTTAAATATTTATACATCATTTGCCATTGTAATTGGGACTTGGTGTCCAAGTTATATGCTCAACAATGTAGTTTTGGAACGAAATATGGCCAAAGCACATGTAATATTGTTTTTTCTTATGTGTATGGTCACTGAATACTGGCAAATAGCACAGATTAGATCAAATAATACATCTTTTCAGAATTTTGTTTAGAAGGAAAACAATAATCTTCTGTATGTTCGGCAAATAACGCTGTAAATATTCAGTAGTACTATGATATGTTTGTGCTTATATCTACTTGTAACTTTTGCAAAAAGAAGACGCCAAGTTATATGCTCAACGTTTTCATTGTGTTGTGTTTCTCGTCGTGTTTAACTCTAAATAGGAATCTCTGAGGTCAGTTTTATAAAAGATATTCATCAAGCATATGCTAATACAGAACATCAAAGTATTCTGCCTAATAATTGGATTTTCTAATTACACAATGGGGAATGTTACAATTATCTATAGAAGACAATGTCAATTAGAGGCTATTATACATGGTGGTAAACATTACAAGACATAACTATGACGTAACGTGTGCTTCAACATCTTTTTTGAGCACATACGTAACTGCAATGTTCTTTAAGGTAGCATTTGAAGACTTTGTCCTATCGTATACGAAATGTGTCTATTCCTAGGGTGCTGTCCGATCTTGTTTAAGCTGAGGAAAGGGGTTGTTGGGGCAAAAACGTCTATCGACGGATAGGTAGATAGTTATAATCCAACATTGCTGATGTCATTATGTTTTGAATATGCTAGTCATTTCTACTTCTTATAGAATGTAACGATTCGATGTCAGGGGCCACTAGATGAAGAGGAACTTTGCAAAAGCGAGGACAATATCAGCACCTTTGAGGCAGATGATCCTCTCTGTTCTATAAATATGAATATCAGTGCAACTTCCAGGACCGTCAAAACGTACACCGTTAGCGTACATACACCACCTGTTCTGTTGTCACTTATTGATACATTGGGATGGACAAATGTCATAATCATCTACGAAAACTTCACAGGTAACTGACTTCGGTAACTAGCTTGGTATTTTATGCACCAACCAACCATATACCTTGCGAGTCATGCGAGTCAATATGTTATGGAGTCTATATCAACCATAAACAAAAGTCACGTACCCATTATAAATTAAATATACAGAATAATATAACCACATCCTGTTTGTCTTTATGATCATATAGCTTAGTATGTAAAAGTCTGACATCTCACACGTGGAATATGCATTGAATATTGCCTGGTTTTAAACTTTAACGGTTGTTTAAGTATTTAGCACGTCGAATGCTGGAGGTCGCGGGTTAAAACGTATAGAAAGGGCACTCAGCCTTAAGACGTTAGTTTTAGGACTGGTCGACCTAGTGTCGGGAACATATGTGACTGGGTGGGACATGATACTAGTGCATAAACTGAAAAATGTGCAGTCAACCTTGGTGATTACATATTTTATGCATTCAACATAATTACAACAGCCATGCTATACGATTTTGAGAACTGCAAGTTATCGCCTGCTATTTTGTTTTTCCTTCAGCGAAGGAGACGGATGAGCTGATGGATGTATTGTCAGCAAATGGAATACTATTTATAATGTACAATATCGATATGGGATCACTCAAAGAACGGTTACAGGAAGCATATATACTTTCACTGACCAATGGAGACCACATACATTTTATTGTTTTTTGCAGACTTAGTTGTGTAAGGAGAACATTGAAACAGGTATGTAATGGGAATGGTGTATACATTAATTTTTATGTCTATAATTACAATTTGTCAATAATAATAATTTCTAAAAATGACATTATATCAAATCTTTAGTTCATTGGTAATATGCTAAATATACAACACTAATCAACATTCTGTAACAACCACTTTACCAGCATTATGAGATTTACTTTTGATTAAATAGGCGGATATAACGTTTTAGCTCGAAAATAATTCGCTTCCGAACATTTAATTTGTGTTGATGTTATTGTAAGTGAACAAAATATTGTAATTCTTATTAATATATTTTTTACTCCCTGTCTTGTTTAATTAAGCTAAAATATCAACCTTTCAGCTTACTAATGTCTTGAAAATAAAGCTGTTGACACAATACATTTCCGGGAATGTGCTTTCAGAGACAATACACGTTGATAAGTGTCTTGTAAAACACTATATGAATTCATTAATGTAAGCAATTTGTGTGTTTTCGAAATTAAAGTACATTGGTATATGTGATTCTTAAGGTTGCAGAGTATGATGCCAAAAGCAAATCAAAGAACACGGTATTGAAGGAAATTTCTATGTGGCTCATTGCGACCTATGGGATTTCAACGAACGCTTCCATAGGACTGAAACATTGCGCAGACGATCTGTATAATGTTGCCGTATTTTCCTTTCCAGAAGTACAGGAGAATAATTACAAGGTACATAAATGTAGTTTTAAATTGACTTTAGGTTTGTATCTACTTTACCTGTCATAACATTTAATCTTAAAAATTATATGTACATGGTGATATTTTGATTTATTAGCACCTGGATGATAAAATCATTTAACACTGAAATAAAGTGAAGAGTAACCAATACACTTTTATCCATACAAGGTAATTAAATTTAGTTCTTTTAAAACAAAAAATTCTTTTCCTTTTTTCATCAGTTGAAAACAGTATATTCGAATGATCATTGTGTTTGTTATCAACCAATATTATGTCGACAGAGTATCAAACATAAATGATAATTTATAATACAATGTTTGAAACGAGTTCTTTCTTTTGCAAACCTTGGGTAGATAATATTTAAATTATTTCAAGAGTTACACGCATTTCGCTACAAATGAGCAGAACTGTTAAATTCAAAGCCGCAATATGCAAATGACAATCAAATATTTCATTAAATAAAACTAATTTAAATTAAATGGTTATATGATGAAGCAATTACCATCAATCCCATACAATGAAAAACGGAGCATTAACAGAACATTTTCTATGGGAGGTAATTTTAACGTGATTGACAAAACGTTGTCAAAAGAGTTTCATAAACCAGAAGGATATATATGGTGACTGAGATTTTATTTACAACCATTTGATCCATTAACTCCAGAATTAAAAGTGGCATCCTATGCAGTACTGCGTTGTGTTTCGGATACAAGTAGATTTAAAATTAATTTATTGTAAGAGTATTTGTGATTTTTTTTCTTCAGTTGTACCATAATATAGGATATACCTTTAGTCATTTCAGTGTCGGCGTTTCAGCAAACTAAATGATTGGCGATAGAGGGACATATCATATAATACGGTCATGTATGGAATTATACATAGCTAGGCGAAGTCACCTATTTTTTTTAAAAAAATACTATCCTTAAATAACATTACCATCACACAGTTTCTAGGCTGTCATTGTTGCATTTATCTGTATGAAGTATCTTATTTCAAACAATCTTCGATTTACTTATATTGTTTTTAAAAGGAATTTGTTACGGAAAAAGGTTTGGAGACCTGTTCAATTACTCGAAAGCCAGAATATGTACAACACAGCTTGTACAGTTAGTGAGACTATTATTGGACCACAGTCTAAGATCTACATTTTGTACATGTAACACGCATAACGACACCACATGACGTCATTTGCTAAACTAAGTGGTGCTGGCATTATGTGTTACAGGTAGACACAATTGGTTTTGTATTTCAATCTAAAATCACTCAGTAGTCGCAGAATAAAATACAAACAAAAATGTCCTGAGTTACTAAACCTAATCTTGGTACATGGTTCAGTGGTAAATGTCCCAGTGTTTTCAAATTGTTCAATGGCATATGGTAAATGTCCCAGTGTTTTCAAATTGTTCAATGGCATATGGTAAATGTCCCAGTGTTTTCAAATTGTTCAATTCTGTAAGACTGTTTTCATGTCCTATGATATTAGGTTTTAACCCATACGAGAACTGAATAATGTTACAATTATAATGTCAGTAAAGATAAAAATAAATTTAAACGCTTCGGAACCAATAGAGGTTAAAATAGTTTTGATAATGATATTTAATAAAATTATTTCAGGACATAAAAGAGGCAATGATACAAATGCTGAACGATTTACAGAAATCAAGCGGTGCCGATAATGGAAACAATCTTACTATGCAAGCTGTTGACTATCTGAAAGCGGTATATGTTTATAATTACAACCCATACTCGTTTATGCATTGGGCCAAATAACATACACATTGATATATAGTCTCAAAATATTCTTCGTAAACAGGATATACCCAGTTTGCAGTTGGATATGGCTTGTACGTAAGTAAATACGTTATATCGGTCATTCTATAATACGTTTTCGCAATTAGAATCCTGGCTGGACACGCCCACAATTTAACTACTGTTTGAAATAAAGTATCAGAAAGCAGCAGAAAAAAACCATGATATTTAAAACTTAAGAATTAATTCCTGTTAATTGAATCCTAAAACAGCCAAGTAGTGTCAACGGCTAAACTAAGTATATCCTCTATCTATAGCTAAGAACAACAATTTGATAGCTTATTTACCATTCGTTACCAGCGGTTACCTTATTTGGTTTCAGTTTACTCATAAGGACCCTATGTTTACAAAATATAAAACCGGATTTCTTAGGCTTCAGTTTTCATTATAACATTCTGAAAGAAACAAGTGTTCTTATGATCTTATGTTTGTGTTTGACAATGTGCGATTATCTTTTGCTACCATTATAAAGAGAAAGAGTTGTTTGTGTTTGACAATGAGCGATTATCTTTTGCTACCATTATTAAAATAAAGAGAAAGAGTTATAAAAGAGCAACGCTGTGAGTAATACATTCTTTTTCATGAATAACAATGGAAAAACTAACCTCATACAAACTGATAAATAAACGTATCAGCTAAGGGAGTTATTTTCTCATCGATTGACTCGCAAGAATTCTTAGTTGCCATAGTAACAAAACAAGCTGGTTATAAATCAGCAATTCAATCTCAACAGGATGACACTTGTGATCAAAACATGGCTTGTTAGCTGCAAGGGGATTACCCACAACCTTAAATTAAATCATTGATCAGTAGTAAACGAATACCCTAAATTGGCAAATATAATACCTCTCTGACAGTCACGGGACCTGAAAGACTTAGTCTCATGTCAAATTATCACATCTGCATTTTACTCCCTGAATAAAACACTTTCACTAGAAAATTTTCCCGATAAAGGCAAATTACCTGAAAATATAAGAGTATTAGATTATCCTGTGTCTAGTAATAATTTAATAGGGATAGTTTTGAAAGAAACAATAAGTGATATAGAACCCTTCCTTAAATAAAATCAGTTTGGGTTTGCTTGACCCAACAAATATATTGCTTTCCTAGAGATAAAAGCATTTGGAACAGCTCTATAATTCTTCTGATGCTTCTAAAAATTTATAACAACCAGAACTAACGTCCACTGTGTTCACGTAGGAATAGAGAAGAATGTATAATCAGTCTTACCAGAAATGTGATTTCGTAGTTTTTGCCTGATTGAGACAACTGATTTTTAAGAAAATACCTGGCGAGAGTAAAACCTGTTCACAAATAAAATATTTTGAGTCACTGAATCATTGTCAGCTGTCCGAGCAGCATTTTGCAAAGTAAATATCTATCTTTAGCTATTCAAGAGATGTATTGACGTCACTATATTTGCTGCTCGTGAACTCTTCAACGAATCAAAATTGTTTAAGATTATCGTAATAACATTTATATGTGACTCTCTAATCTTTCTATTTATTCGTTCTTGACTTGATTTTCTCTTTCTCATTCCTTTCTGACTTTCAATTTCCGTCGTTTCTTTACGATTTTCCTCATCCGGTTTCCATATGGGGCTTTTAAAAAGCAAATTGTTTGCTTTACTGTTGGATAAAGACTTCCTAAATAAACCCAACCCCCTTTTATAAAAATTTAATCTTTTTAACTAAATATTGTTTCAAAATACTTCTTATTTCTTGTTTTATCAAAGATGATTTACTTCCGAAATATAATAATATCTGACAAGCTTCATTAATTCATCTTTTTTCAAGACTCTTCCCATTTTTGGGTCGGATTAGAAACAAACTGTTCCACTTTAGATGACATTATGGAAGTTAGTTGGTTTGACTAAATATGTCTATAATATGTAAATTTGAAATACCTGGGACTAAGAAAACACCGAAACCTAAAAAATTAAAACTTTTAAAAAAAGATATTGAATTGCTCTGAACTATTTTTTGGAAATAATTTAACTTATTACTATGGTCTTGTACTAAGTAACAGAACGAAACAAAACCCAACAAGTAGTGTAACGGTAACAAATATTTGTTTTTATTGTCTTAATTATAAAATGAACATTTAATAGGAACTTATAATATTGAGATTTGAATACAAAAATAATCTTAACAACGTATCACATTTCCAAAAGAATTGAGTGTTTTGAATGTGTTCTAAATGTTTAATGTGCTCATATGCTAATGTCCCTGAATATGCTGAAGTGTCAACAGTTTTGTAGTATCAAAATGACATTTCCCGAAATTCTTGTGAATGATTTCACATTAAGTCCAGAATAATATTTGAGTACAAAGTCAATGAGCAGATCGTAATTCCAAAATTTTAAAAGCAATCTAATCATCTCAAATTATTTATAAACATAACATTACATATATATGAAGACTGATGTTGAAAACAATAGCGTTGGAAATATGAATCAATTAATTCTACAATTCTTTGAAGTGATATACACAATATTTTCTTCTTGATCTATTTCGCAATATTTCCTACGTGAATGTTTTATAATACATCACCACATCGCAACATAATCCACTTGACCTATTCATCCCATGGGAAATTACCCCAAACTTGTAAAGAGCTTCAGTATTAAAACTGATTTTAAAATCGGTCAACACCTATTTACAGCAACACATTGCTAAGTACTGTCATGCACCAATAATAACTTAGAAAAGTGTCTAAACAGCAAATGCTTGCTGGGATAATAATGATATGTAGCAAACTGTATCAATTGGCAAAGTTTAATTTAAAATCTCCCTTCTATACATTTTATCTGTCGATGCTTTATCATTGTAGAAATCGGAAGCATGGAATCAGCCATTTAACTACACGAGTTTGGCAATAGAGACCTTGCTATGGACTCAACCAATGTACAGAGCGTTCAGTCCGGTTGGTTACATAGACCTTACGGGAAAAGTGACCATATATTCAGACATTTTTCCTAACATAAAGTATAAATTCAACAAACGAAAGTTGACCGTGTCTACACTAGAGGTATGTAATGAGCTTTGATACGTAATCTGTTGTCGCCGAGATTGGTATAGACCAAATATCTTTTAGACAGTCCGTCAGCGAGTTCATAGTCCCTACTAAAATCTAATAGTGTACATCGGTTGTGTGACTACATATGCGGTTCTTATGATTGGAGACTGGTATATTACACAATTGAATAAACAAGAGAGGGCCGGGCCGCTCCGTCGTCGGCAGGTACTGTTTAATTTTATCCTTGGGGGCAAATGTGATAGAGATGAAATGTGGCTCAAACCCGACATTTGACTGATTTAAGGTAGTTAGTGAAACTATTTTCTTGTGTTACGGGTAGTTTTATTGTTTTGACGGTACGTAAAGTTGATAAAAAGAAACCCTGCAGATGTGATGTTGATAGACATTTGGAACGTTGTGAGATATGTGGTCTTGCATTGATTAGAATAAAATTATTAGTAGAATGGTAGCGCAGTATTGATTGGAGTAAAATTCTTTATAGAATGGTAACGTTAAGCTTTCTAATGTACAACAGAAGTTGTTTTGGAATTAGAGGAAATGTATGACTTCTAGCGGAACGCCAGGGTTTGACACCGCTCGGTCGAGGTAAACAAAACTTCTTTTGTACAAGATTAAAAACGGTCTTTCAAAATAACCCCAACAGTGTGTTATTAAATGAACAATTGACCTTGATATTATTGTAAATAACAGGGCAGATGAAAGAACATTTGAATCTTACATTCTTGAAGTGAGACCTCCTTGACAGAAGTACCCACAATTAAAACGTTAGACGTAACTGAGTCTAGCATGAAGAGCGGCGATTTCCAGTTTAATTTTCCAAGCTGTGCGTCTTCAGAAAATGTCACAATGAGACTACTCGATTTGATTCGTCGCCGTAATTAAATTTACACCAGTGGGCAGCCATCATGGTGTTTTGTTTCAAAACCTAGTTTGTATACATTAAGTTAGAAAATTATGTTGGGAGTAGTAAATAGCTTCAGACATCTATTTCCATAAATTTGGAACACGTTATGTATTTATTTAATCAAATGTTTCCAAGTGAGCACACTCAAATTTTAGTGGTTTTTCACAATACAGTGATTTCGGTAGACACTACGAATGAAATAAATTGATCGCACATGCATTCAATGATTGCATTAGGCTTGGGACCCCGAAGTAAACAAAATTAAATCTTTCGACTCAACAAAGTAAAATTCATTTTTCTTTTTTAGCAATATCCGTTTATAATCAAAACGACTGACCCCAACGGCACAATTGCTTATGACGGATTGTGTATTGATCTCTTGAACGAATTAGCCAACATGCTTAATTTCACGTAAGTATTGCTTTTTAAAAAATGTCATTCCCATAGCTATAATATCCACAGATAATATTGCGAATATTTGGCCATCAAAAGGCAGCAATATATTATCACGCGTTTTGCGTAAGAATTTTGTTGGCAGGCAGATATGTATGTTAAAAAGAGCGATGACAAATGGGAATATTTTAGTACTTTAACTAACGATGAAGCCTAATTTCAACAAGGTTAATTTTCAATAGTGTTTCTGTCGCATTTTTATTTTTTGAATTTTCAACCTTGAAATCGGTTAATCTCTGGAGGCGTATATATGTACATGGAGGTGTATGTATTTACGTAAAGGTGTAGATATGTAGGTGGAGGTGTATATATGTAAGTGGCTGTGTGTATTTCTAAATGGAGGTGTATTTCAGTGCAGGTGTGTGTATGGAAGTTGGTGTGTATATATGTAAGTAGAGGTGTTTATTTGTATTTAGAAATGTATATATGTACGTGGGGGTGTATGCATGTAAGTGGAGGCGCATTTATGAATGTGAAGGTAAATATATATATATATATATATATATATATATCTATATATATATATATATATATATATATATATATATATATATATATATATATATATGCATATAGAGATGTATGTATGAATGTAAGTAGAGGTGTATCTATTTAAGCGGAGTTGTATATATGTAGGTGGAGGTGTTTATATGAACGTTGCGGTTTATGTATGTACGTATGTATGTAAGTGAAGATATGTATGTGATATGGAGGTGTATGTATTGAAAGTAGAGGTATATAGTAAGTATATGACAGTTTAGGTGTATGTATGTAGGTGTATGTATATAAGTGGAGGTTTATGTATTTAGGTTGATGAATATATGTAAGTGGAGGTGAATATATGCAAGTGGAGGTGTATGTATGTGAGTAGAGGTGTATATATGAAAGTGGATGTCTATGTAGGCGGAGATGTATACAGGTATATGTAATTGGAGGTGTACGTGTACATATGCGATTAAAGTTGTGTGTGTATATATGTATATGGTGGTCTATATATTTGTGAATATGTAGGCATTCAAAATTTCTTTCCCTCTCTCTCTCTCTCTCTCTCTCTCTCTCTATATATATATATATATATATATATATATATATATATATATATATATATATGTGTGTGTGTGTGTGTGTGTGTGTGTGTGGTGTTGCCCGACCCAAAATTAAATTAGGTCCATGTGTGATCAAGTAAGTCGGACAAGCCACTGTTTATTGTTAAACATGACCGCAGGCTAACACCATCCCTTACGTAAGTTTGCCGTAGCTAAACCCAAGCCCGTCAGAAGTGTAATTAGCACAATGGGCTGGAAGGATGTTTTGTTCCTCAAAGAAGCTGCCAGAAAGAGTGGGCATGCCTTATCTTCTGGATACGCTGACTGACCGCCAGATTGAATAAGTCGAGTGGATACGGCCCCAGCGCTACCCACTCTGAATCGAGATAGGGGTGGAACCCTGATTCATTTTAAAATATAATATCTTTAACCTGCCGGCCAGCTTTAGATCGCTGTAATCCGTTAGAAAGTGATTGTCAGAAGAAGAAGAGAGAACTCCGTCAGCCATACGTTAATTGGCGGCAAACTCTTAGGAACAGAATTCTAAGTGTAGCTTCAAAAAGGTCAGTGAGCTATTAGTTCAATCTTTGATGACTGCAACTGCATTTGATTGTAGATCTCATATATATATATATATATATATATATATATATATATATATATATATATATATATATATATATATATATATATATATATATATATATATATATATATATATATATATATATATATATATATATATATATATATATATATATATATATATATCCTTACTATTACTAAAATCGTAGTAGGAATAATTATTTTGTGATGCAGATATGATTGTCTATTTTGAAGAATGAGTTCATATTTTTAAAGAATCATATTGCTTGCTAGCCGTCGTAGGAATTAATATTATTATAATTCGCTATGTGGCTATTTTATAGTACAATAGCACATTATCCATGCAATTGAATGCTATCTTTAAAATGGTTGCACTGTGAGAAATTAATAATATGAATATTGGAATATTTGTGTACGCTTGTGGGAGTGTAGTGTACAGACATACGTCTGGTTGTTGTAATATTGTAAGTACAATGAGATTAAATATATATATATATATATATATATATATATATATATATATATATATATATATATATATATATATATATATATATTAGATATACTGATGTGATACGATGTATTGATATATGTATGATATCGTGCTAATACGTCATTGTTCCCTGTAAGAGTGTATGGGAATTTCGATGTGTGTATGGGTGTCCTAAAAAGTAATAGCCTTATCTGATAGTTAATTGATGATTTAGTGTGAGGTGAGATTGGGTAAACCCTATGTTAACGCCTTGTGATTTTCACATGAAGCTTCGAGGGACAGACTAGTGAGTGGTCCCGTGTCTCCGTTATAGACGGAAGAAAGAGTAGGAAAGAGGAAAATCTGGAGAGGAAACTTCGGGGGACAGATCAGGGAAAGTGGTCCCAATAGTCTTGATAAAGAACGGAAGGAAAGAGAAGGAAGGAGAGAAGTCGGGAGAGGTGAAATCCCGGAGTAGTGAGAGGATCGAATAAATAGATGAGTACAACCAAAGGCCAGGTGGAAAATCGAACTCACACTGAAAATCATGAGATGAAATAGTCTATCACTTGGAGGACGAGTGATTGTGTATCATTTCAATTTATAGGCTTTATTAAATTGTTATTGTTTGAATTTCATCTTCGTGTTTATATATATATATATATATATATATATATATATATATATATATATATATATATATATATATATATATACATATACATAATTTAACTGTCGGCTCGGGGCTCAGAGTTGTACATCTATTTGGTCATTTTGAAAACGCTACAATATATATATATATATATATATATATATATATATATATATATATATATATATATATATATATATATATTGATAATAATGAAGACTTTGTACAGCACCTAATCTTTAGACGCTCTAAGCGCTTTACAAAATATAATGATATGACTACAAAAAAGACACCATAAAAATATAGAAAAAATAAATAAATGCTGAAAATATTTAAGGTACAAAACATTATTAGGTCTTAAGTTTGTTCTTGCAGTCGATAAAGATGAGTTTTAAGAGCACTCTTTAAAGTTCGAACTGTGTATTTGTGTCTAATTTCAATGGGCAATTCGTTTCACGTTGCTGGGCCCTGGTATGCAAAAGAACGTTCCCCATATGACTTTGTTTTCATAGTGGGAATAATGAGTATACAATTATCAGAAGAGAAGCGCAAGTATCCTGTTAGTGTACACATGGGTGAGGCCATATATGTATTTAGGACTGGAGTCCGTCAAAAGTAGCACAGAGAAAAAAATGTGTTTTATTCTGGATCGAATGGATAGATAGTGCGGGGTACAGGTCAGCGAGGAGGTGTGCTCAGATCTTGGTACTCTAAGGAAGATCCTAGCAGCTGTGTTTTAAACTTATTGACGTTTCTGGAGTAGATATTGAAACCACGAAGACAGAATTGAGTTACAGTAGTCCAGTCTTGAAAGCACTAAATAATACACAAGTTTTTTAGTGGCATCAACTGAAAAATATTTGCGAATGGAGATAATGCCACTCAGTTCATGACATGCAGCCTTGCAAATGCTAATGACATGTTGGTGTAATGTGAGAGTAACGTCCAAACACCTAGGTTTCGTACTGAACGTGTAAATTTAATGTTGGTGTTACTGATATTTATTACTTGAGGTAGGATGTGAATGAGAAAGTCTTTGTGTTGTGATCAGAATGGCCTCAGTTGTATCATCGTTCATCTGGAGCTTGTTACATGTTATTCATGATTTTAAAACAGAAATGCACCTCTCTACTCCTTGGATGGTAGCATCAACTTCATTTGGGTGGCTAGATTTGTATTTTTCGGTGTCATCAGTGTACGATTGGTTAGACACTGTATCATCATCTAAGACACTTGAGAGCGGATGCGTGTATAGAATGAAGAGAACAGGTCACCTGTGGATAACCACAACAGATATATGGTTGGTATGTGTGTTGGTGGGTGGGTATGTGTATAGATCTAATCCATTCAACGATCAAATAGTTCATTTATTCGTTTTCAGATATAATAGATTGTACAGCCAATGTACAGCCTTCATCTCCTCTCTCCTAGAGAAGACCATCTACCGTCAAATGGGTGGTAGAAAGCGATCACGGGCCCTGGGGTAAATTAAAAAGTGTTGTTCGATCTTTACGAGATCTGGGCCCTTGCTCCGGGGATATATACCCTACCCCTTCTTGTCTGCGCTGACCCCCAAGAAATGTTTCAAAGAATAAGAAAATAAAAACACCAAGATATCATAAGATATTGATTAATCGTAGAACGTTTAACTTTTGCTGGGTTCTAGTCATTGCCCAGCATGTTCGTGTCCGGTTAACCAAAAAGAACGACCAACATATACTGAGACTACGCATAACGTTTTCCTGCAGGCATCGTGTATATTTGTTTTTATTTCGTTTGTTTGTTTGCATTTTTAACTTATCAGAGTATTACAACACTGCCACTTGAATGAGCATTATAAATTGTATGATATAATGGTAGTTTTGAAAATCAGAATATTCTGTATTGTTCTTTCTTTTGCTTAATAATAGGTACGAATTGGTTGGACCACCAGATGGTAAATATGGAACGAAACGTTCAGATGGAAGATGGAATGGACTGGTTGGACAACTGGAAAGACAGGTTACTGTCAATGCATTTACGTCTGGCATTCAAGAGTGTTATAACTATTTTAGTTATTTCATTTAACAAAAATCAGTTACTTTTTCCTAAAGACAAAGGTGAAGGAAAAATTACTTGTGTGTGTGTGTATGTGTGTGTAGAAGAGAGAGAGAGAGAGAGAGAGAGAGAGAGAGAGAGAGAGAGAGAGAGAGAGAGAGAGAAATACAGAGAGTGCAGATTTCATCCGTTCAACGAGCAAATACTTAATTTTGCCTTAATTTTGCTGTCGTTGCCATTTTGCCATAGCGTTTAATTTTGCCATTTGTTTATTTAAAAAAATCGATCAAACTATTCTGATCTCTTGCTTCGTTAAAGAAGTTTTCGATTCGGAAAGATCATAATCCTTGGCAAACCCAAGTAGCTCGTCTTTTATTTTAAGAACTTCTCTCCTGGCTAGGATTGCAATAAAGTTCAATCCTTTACATTTCTGAAGGTTTGTTAATCTCATTATAAATTTTCAAAATATGAGAAGAAAAGCAATACCAGAGACTTAGAAAAGTTTCAAATCAAAGCGAAAATTCAATTAAAAAGCTATTGATATCTCTAAACAAATTATTACAATCTCCATATAATCAAATCAAACTCAAATCTCCGAAACATTATAAGAAAATTGAAATCCCTGATGAGCTCCAAATTTCATTGTTATTATCCCTATGGACGTAAGCTACGTAACAAGAAAGAACAAAACCAACAAGTCTTCTATTATGTATTTTTAAAACAGTATTTCCGTAAAATGCAAAGTGAAATAAATTAAAAATAACTTACAGTGGTTCGTGAATTCCTTAAATCATTATCGTATGATCAATTCCGAAAGATCCAATACTTTCTGAATGACACCTGTGATGTTCTTATGTATCAACATCACAGAAGAATCATACTGTTTTTATTTCAAATGTCTTTTAATTTAATTCATGGTAAAAATCCGAAATACATTTTTTAAAAATGTCCTTGAATATCTCACTCTAGGTATCTTTGAATAAATGCTACAACACTGAAGGTATCTTTGGATAACTGTTACCAAACTGTAGCTCCAGTGAATGATATGAAATGAAATCAATAAATCAATACTCGATAATCTTTAGATGACTAATAATAGCTTAAGTGCCTATTTAACAATGCCATATCTAACCATTCAATTAAATCAATCATTTAGTATTTCGAGATCAGTACAGTAAACAAAATCAGCTTTTCAATTTTAGCCAATCGGGAACTAGATCAAACTGATCTCTTAGCAGTACAAATGACATTGTGGATCACGTGATGTTTACGTGCAATTAACAATACGACTTAAACTTGAAACTTATGAACGAAGCATTGAATTAAGCAGTATACATGACTCGTAGTAGAAACTACGGGATAAGAATTTAAAATTTAAAAAATCATTATTATAAAACTTATTAATGAATCATCGAGCTAAATATAAAACATCGAACTGTGCATGAAACATCGAACCAAACATTATACATGACTCATAGTAAAAACTACAGGATAGGAATTTAGCATTTAAAATGTAATTAAATAAATACCTCTTAAAAAATTCAATAGTATGAAACTTATGAATGAATCATCGAACTAAGTATTATATATGACTCACAGTAGAAACTACGGGATAGGAACTTATCATTTAAAAATGTAAGTAAATAAATACCCTTTATAAAAATCTGTAGTATATACCAATTTAGTATGATATGATTTATCTTGGGATAAACACGGTTGTTCCTAAGGTAGATTCGTGTCATTCACTCTGATAATTACAATGTTGGTGTTTTCTTTCATTTACACTAAATACAAAAAAAAAAACATTTAGAATGCGTCAACGACTGAGTTTTTATTAAAAAATAAAACATAATTGTTTTTTATTCTGAGTAAGTGGAAGGAACTCGTTTGATATATCTCGGAATGGGATATGATTTTGCTTGGTTATGGTCTAACGGTTTCGACGTATGTATGAATGTGTGGGGGGGTAGGTAGGTAGGTAGGTATGCCACTCAATGGAATCTTTGAATAATCTATATTATTAATATAGGAGGTTGACATGGTAGTGGCTGCGCTGTCAATTCAATCAGAAAGGAAAGAAGTAATGGACTTCACTTATCCGTTTTACTACGATTATAATACAGTTCTTTTGAAGAAGACCGATCCTGGCAAATACAAATGGATGACACTGTTAAAACCTTTGCAATGGCAAGTTCTTGTCTCAATTTGTGCGGCACTTACTGTTGCATCATTTGCTTTTTTTCTCATGGAGAAGTACAACCCGTATTACAGCCATCCAGAACATCGTGAAGCAAGGGAGGTTAACGGTGGACTCAATACATTCACTGCTGCATTCTGGTACATGTACGGGATGATAATCTCTCAGGGTAAGGTTAAAGCAGTAACAAGTGATATATATGATCTGCAAGGTGATATGTGCAAAAAGGTACAAATAAATATCTGCCCGACCAACTAAGACGACTCAAACACTATATACAAGGAACCCTTTACTCAATCCACAGGTCAGTTAAATGAGGATGTTAAGCCTAATTTTACATGCAACTTTATACCATATTTACCATCATATCAACAATAAATGGCATCTCAAGATAATGAAACAATTCCTTCTAATTTATTCCGTTGTACAAAATAGTGGTGCCACATCATATATAGTAAACATGGAGAAACACAATCAATCAAAACAATTATATTTAAAAGGATCAATCAGTACATGACTAATCGCCGACTTATTCCGCTCTGACCGGAAATCGCTACGATACTAAACCATGCCATATTGACATTACATTAACGCTGTCTCGTTGATCTTTGCAATTGGCTCATTACTCGGACTGTGGAATATCTATCTTTCTATCTATCTATCTATCTATCTATCTATCTATCTATCTATCTATCTATCTATCTATCTATCTATCTATCTATCTAGTTAAAACCATTTCAAGGAAACAGAAGGTCAAACCATTTTTGCAAAATATTATCCTCACTGTTATCAATGAAAAGTGAAGTGTCAAAATCAATTAACTGTAATCTTCCTAAAGGGTTGACCATGCGTCTCAAGCGACGATTCTTAAAAGAAATTCTAATTAAAAGAAATAGGAACAATTCTGTGTAGCGTACGTTTATAAATTATAATGTTCGATCGATTTCATTGCAAAGTTAAATACACATTCTTGCCATTTCTCACGTTATACGGAATATACGGAAGCTAAGAATGCAGTTGTGTTGATCTTAGCTACGTTTCAGATAAAATAAACGGTATAATTTGTCCTATTAAAAAAATCTTTCTTCCGAATATATATATATATATATATATATATATATATATATATATATATATATATGTGTGTGTGTGTGTGTGTGTGTATTACCTACAATATACGAAACATTAAAGCATGCTTTATTCTGACATATAAAAGAAAATAAATGGTATCTACCATGGTGTAGCTGTATATTCCAAAGTCTTCTACATTTTTGTTTTAATAATTTCAAAAATTATTTTTGCGTTACATCTTTTAATTTAAATTTGTTCTGCGTTTAAATAAATGTAACAATACCCTAAAAACCATAACCTCTGAGAAATATATAAAGGCACGAAACTCCATATTGCAAATAAAATTTTAATAAAATTCAGGCAAATCGTGTGGGACCATAGATAACCTCGTAGGCAGCAGAACGAGACGTGTTGTGAGTTGGAGAGGTTTGTGACATATAATAATATCAATGATGCGTCTTTGCGTGAGACTGATTTTAAAAGTGAAAATTATTTATAATTTTCAGGAGGAGTTCGCCTTCCTGATTCAATAACGGGAAGGATGATGGTCGGTTTCTGGGGATTGTTTTCTGTAGTGGTTGTGGGAATTTACTGCGGGAACTTGATAGCCTTTCTCACTGTAACAATTAACCAACCACCACCATTTAATACGATCAAGGAACTGGTACAACTGAAGGATGAATGGAAATGGGGCATTATAGGTGGAACTTATTTGGAATTTTACATTCAGGTAAATTATTCAGCAATTATATAAAAGCCACATTTTATTCTAAATGAGTGTCTGTAGTGCCCTACTTTCTTCTTATAAACCATTATTCATGCTCAAATCATAGTGTATCTTATATTTCTTTAATCAATGTGAAAAAATTAGCTCACAGAAAAGAAGAAAACAAGCAACTAATCATTTGCAGAGGCGACTGTGAATAACAACAAATGGCACAGAATTACATTTGGTAGCGGACACACAGGACAGAGATGTGAAGAGTTTATTCAGTTATTCAATACACAGTTATTCAATACACAGTTGCTTGAAGCTAATCTTAACCTATTTTATACTTAAGTATGTAATATGTTTGAAACAATTTCATTCCAATATATTTTTTAACATGTTGAAAATATGTATCCTTATATTTTCTCATGTGACTAATGTATCCTTTTTTCACATGTGAGAAAAGAGTATTTCCGTCATGCGACGATTGATTGTGTGCCTACAAAAAGGTCAACATGCAACAAAAAAAACTAACTCCTTTTGAGCTAGAACAAATAAATAGAACGTGCCTTACTTTTCATGCATTAAAATTAATTTTCGATAAATGACTACACCAGACTCAGTTTGCATATCTCTGACGTTTGTTCCCCATTGCTTACTGACAGAAACGACAAACCCGATGTGATCCATATCTGAATCGTACTTTCGTTGCTTCCAGATCCGGTCAAACTGAATACAAACTTAACCACATCTTACGACTTTCTTATGTCATGTGTATTTATTCCTCAGGCTATGGAAGTTATGTGAATTTACGAAAAGGGGTGGATTTTTAGCCTGTTGTGCTGAAGCAACTTGACTCTTCTAAACTTCTATACTAGGGCCAAATTGGTATATAATTTAAAACAATTGTATTTGACTATGTTAATACCGGATGCATTCCATCCTGTGATGCCAACAACTATGTATTGTAAATAGTGACTTTGTGCTTGTTAAAACATAGATTTGGTACCACGTGATCAAATATATTAGGTATCGACATAGGGAAAAAATACCCTCTATATATTTGTATGTAATATAATGAAATATGGTGCCCCTTGTTAGATCATTGCCATCCCACCTCTGTTGGTGTGGATTCGAGTCTCAGGTTAGGCCGATGTGAGTATCTGAGAAAGCATGTCAGGTGCTTCTCGTCGGTCGGTGGTTCTTTCCGGGGTTTTTCTCGGGGTCTTCCTCCACGATTTATGCTGGCCGCCTGACAAATGGCGTTAAACCCAACAATATATATGTATGGAAATATAGGTATAATATGCATGCTATATATATAATTGTATAATTGATATACTGCTTGTTGCAATATTCTTCAATAAAAAGAAATCAACAAGCCCCGTTTAATTTAAAATTAAAAATTACAGCGTACAAAAATATATCATGCATAATGTATATCATAATTGTAATTTCCAAGAGTGACCGACACTGGATTCAAAAGATGTTCTATGCAAATATGCACTCTGGAGAGGGCAATATATTTAGGGATTATTATATTAGGGTGTTTTGTGTGTATGTTATTATTTAATATTTGTCCTTAGTATTTTTCAAAATATTAAATCTAAACATTATTTCATATATTTGTTATTACATACTTATATGACCTTTGGAAGAAAACAAAAAGTCGTGATCGTAACTTACGATGCGTGTAGAAGATTTAGATAGCACAAAACATATCTGGTTTGTAACGGTGTAGACTCGGTGGCACAACTGGTTAAACTATTGGAATATTTTTAAGAATTTTTCAAGGCTTTCCTAGAAAACGTGGATCATTGTTGAACTTCCCCCCATCCTTTATCACTTAACTCCAATTTTTATGTTTGGGAAACTTGCAATTTTATAAAATTTAAGATGATACAAATTAACTGGTTTATCTTTATGATGATTTAATCAAGCATGTTATGCAAAGACCGTGTGTAGAGATACAACTAAACACCATTTCACACACTGAAAAAGGTGTTACTGACAAATTACGAATGGTTATATGTATGTAACCAGATCATCTATTACGTTACATTCTAGGCAACTGTGCCTTCGTCGTAATGTTGAACTGTGAAAATGGTATGCATTCCCTCTAAATTCCGTCAACACAGACAATGACACACTATGATGCTAACAAAGTCATACCATTATGGTTTCAAAATATTAACCAATCAGAAATGAAGAAATAGTAGACATCGACGTTTTATATCACAAAGCTGGTTTTCCAATGAGACGGATCACATACACACACACGCACACACACACACACACACACACACACACACACACACACACACAAACACATATTCACCAAGGATATGGAAAATGTTCTCCATTGATCATATTAAAGAATGCTTGATATTGCTAAGCAGATTTATTATATAATACAAAAATATTATTATACAAGTTAGTGAAGTTTTAATTCATATTTTACGAAGATTGGAAGCCAGGCTTGCGTCTAAACGGCACCCGTCGCCTTGCCTGCACCCACCACATCTTATTCTATCTCGACTAAGTACACACAAGATTGATGAAGATCAATCAGCCTTTACCTCGTGTACGTCAGTAGGGATAGATAGTTTTGATTCTTTAGGTTATCAATAACAGCATTGGTTAACATTAGTTTTAAAACCGCTTGCTAAAATTGTGTCTCCAAAGTTATATTCTGTCATTTCCGTATATTTTAATTGATTTCGTTTTTGTATATAGAATTCAGCAACGAAAGAACTCAGTGACATTGGTAAAGGCATTAAGGAGTTCAACAAATCAGACCCTTCAGTTTTGTCCACCATCATAGATTACCATGTTGAGAAAGTCCGGTCTGGACACTACGCATTTATATCTGACAAATCTATTATCGAGAGCGTTATCGCCAAGGAATGTTCCATGATGAAAATAAAGGAAGATTTCCTTCCCTTGAACTACGCAATCGGCCTACCGAAGAACTCTCCCCATACCAATATTGTGTCAGATAAGTACGTACTTGATATTGTTATTGTTCTACAGTGATTTGTATTTTCACTTGAGTATGATTTTAATTCAGTGTCGGGTAATATAGTCATTGTTTTCTGCAACGATTTGTGCATACAGTTGCCTTTTGATGCCGTTCTTAATCCTTTTAGTCGCATATCGTACTGTTGATGTATCGTACTTTTCTAGCCGGCGACCAGTCTTCCCTTCGTCACTGTTCCGTTTCGTACCGCAAGGTACCGTTTCTTGTCATTTCATACCAATTCAAGATGGTTTCCAGCGTCACAAACACAGGTGCTCGACGCGAGCGTTTGAGAAAAGAAATGATCTGAAAGTTAACACAATCATACCGAGTGTCAAAAGTATCTCAGATTAACCACCCTCACCCCCATGACCAATTATGACATAAGATCCTGTTTATCATATCATGTATGTTTTTAAAGATACACAACCACAATATATGTCTTGCTTTACTCCTGAGATATGTTTCTATTCATCAAGCCAAGCTGAAGCTACGGGCTTCGAAACTTACGAATTATTCATGCCGGCACAAAGTTGAGATAGTGTTTCGAGTAATCATGAACACGATATAATTGGTAAAGTGCATACAAGCAGATCTTGATTTTCAAAATCGGAGCCTGTTTTCTTGTGCCCATATATGAACATTATTTAAGCTCGTCTGATGTACAATAGTTTGCATACAATTTGATTCATAGCACATAAAACACGCGTCAAATTATTATAGATTCATGGAATAATGCATTTCACTATATGTTGATACAAAGATCTTATGTTACATATATAAGCTGACAATATGATACCGTGAGATACACCTATCTCATGAATTATGCATTCAGAAACGGTACTAGCGGTCATTCGCTTAAGTTTCCTGCTTCAAATTGTTACATGCTTAGGCTCGAAAAATTGATATTCCCTTTCTTCCTTCTCTCTTTCTTTATCAATTTGTTTTTCTTGTAACCGAATGTGCATCTGCTCTTTTTGTAATTCAACTTGTCTTTGTTTCTCCTCTTTGTCATATTGTAAATGTCTTTCTTTCTCCTCTTTGTCATATTGCAATTGTTTTTCTTTCTCCCTTTCCTGTTCTCTCTCTCTCTCTCTCTCTCTCTCTCTCTCTCTCTCTCTCTCTCTCCTATTTTTCATATTGTATTTGTCTTTCTTTCTCCTTTTTGTCATATTGTAATTGCTTTTCGTTCTCCCTTTCCTGAAATTCCAGCTTCTTCAACTCTAATTCCAATTTTAATTTTAATTTCTTTATTTCAATGTCAGAGTCTGATGCAGACTTAGTGACCGAAATCAAAGCACTTTTTTTCCAAAACATTCTTTTCTACCAAACATTGGATCAAAATCTTTTTGATATCTTGTTTTGTAAAAGAAGCCTTGGCTTCAGAAAGATCATATTTTCTGGCAAGTTGAATCAACTCATCCTTTTTTAAAAGATCCAATTGCTCTTGAGTAGGATAGAAAGAAATATGTCTACTTTATATGTCATTTTAATACACGCCTGTCAATTTCACTAAAGATTTTTAAACAATTTCAAAAACTATGGGAATTCAAATTTAAAACAAAAGTTTTCTGAAAAACTTCAAGCCAAATTCCAATTGATCCCAATCCCGCACGAGCCCCTAATTTCTACGTCACGTACTTAGGCTCGAATAAACAGTAACATAGAAAGAGTGAAAATAACAAGCTTGTAAAAACTTAATAAACAATTTATTGAGCACAAATACTTTCCAGAAAAGAGAAAAAAGTTACGGTTTTAAGAATCACTTTCGAAATTAATCCAAAAATAATTCAAAATATAATCCACTAGTAAAAGTGCAAAAGTCCTGGTAATAAAATGTCCTAATATTTCCCAGCTCGAATATTAGTGAAGCATTCAAGATGGAAGACGATGTCACGTGATGAAGTCAGTTCTGGTCTTATGAAATTCAATGAGCACAATTGTTTCCAGATAAATAACAAAATAAATCCTCTTTATCCAGACGAATTTATATAATTTCCACACAACTTAGTATTCTAACAGCCCAGTTTCTACTTAATAATCGCTCCAAAAAATAATTAATATAACTTTTTACGTAAACAAGGAAGGGGTCACATGATCTTCTAGAATCTTTAGAACAAATTTACGTTCAAAACATCTCGTGCACACCGTATGACCCAGATGAGAATCAATTATTTTTACTCTCAAGAACTAAAAAAAGAGAGATGTTTATAACAAAGCTCCATAATGTTCTTGGAATCAAGCAATCATTTTAAAAGCTTCTTTAAAACTCTGAAGCTAGGTCAGAAATGAGGTCAACATCTGGTATTTATTTGTAGAGTACAGGTCATCCAACTTTTTAAAAAATATCTCCCAAAGAATGAATCTTAAACTTAAAATGTCAAATTTGAATCTGACAAACAAACAATTAAAAAAAAATAACTTAAATGAAATATACGTAATGAAATAACTGAACATGTAAGTTATTTTCCTTTAACGCAAAGTGAAATTCAAAAGACGTTATTGTGAGCTAATCTCACGTGGTCCTAAAAGTTCCATTACAAATGAAAATATAGACTGTTCTGACTGATTTCAATAGTTTGGAATGTCCTGAATTACCACAATGATGCAGTCCAAAATGTCTTTGAATAAGTTCTTAGTGACCCAACCACAATGATGCAGTCCAAAATGTCTTTGAATAAGTTCTTAGTGACCCAACCACAATGATGCAGTCCAAAATGTCTTTGAATAAGTTCTTAGTGACCCAACCACAATGATGCAGTCCAAAATGTCTTAGAATAAGTTCACAACCACAATGATGCAGTCCAAAATGTCTTTTGTATATGTCAGTTGTAGTGACCCAACATATGATTGTGAAATGTCTTTGTCGTTCTTGTGACCAACCTTATGATGCAGTCCAATGTTTGATAAGTTCTTAGTGACCCAACCCAAAATGATGCACTTCCAAAATATGGTCTTTGTGAATAAGTTCTTAGTGACCCAATGATTGCAGTCCAAATGTCTTTGAATAAGTTCATTAGTGTGTCTTTTAAAGTTTGTGCTTTTAATGTCTTTTATAAGTTCTTAGGTGACCCAACCATAATGATGCAGTCCAAAATTGTCTTTGAATAAGTTCTCACTAACCCTAATGTAGTGTTTAACCCCAAGAAAACCATGAATAATTTAAATACACAATTCCCGTCACATTATATCTGAATGCAAATATAGGTCATCGTAGATTCATAAGACTCATATGAAACAGGAATGGATACTTGTTTATACAGACTGTCACCTGATTGTTCTGGAACACCGAAAATTCGGATGAAAAATTCCACTGAATCTTAAACTCATCTTCATTTTTACAACTTAAATCATGACAGTAATCACCATAGATTAACTCCATACAATAACCATAAACCACAATCATAAGAAAGGTCGGGTACGCATTACAAATTGAATATACATAACATTATCGAAAACATGTTTCAGGTATAACATTGTCGTAAACATGTTTCAGGTATAACATTGTCGTAAACATGTTTCAGGTCTAACATTGTCATAAACATGTATCAGGTCTAACATTGTCGTAAACATGTTCCAGATTTAACATTGTCGTAAACATGTTTCAGGTATTACACTGTTGTCTATTGTGCTACTTTGGCATCTTAATTCGCATTGAACGTCTGATAATCTGCTGCACACGCGATTGCATGGTTTTGCCATAATTAGATTTGATTTCTGGCCGTGTAGTGATTGTCTATTTACAAAAAAACATCTGTAGCTGAGGATGTTCTCCACTCTAGCTGTTCTGGAGTAGAATTTGCCAACTGCATTACGTGTAACTGCCCTCCACAAATTTGCTGGCCTCAGCAAAGCTGATGCATGCCTTTGACCTGTTGTAGACGTTGAATCTCCTTCTCTAGTTTCCACATTGACCTGTTGTAGACGTTGGATCTCCTTCTCTAGTTTCCACACTCAGGAGAAGTATCTAGATCATTACGCAAAATTTGCACAAGAGAGTTTCTAAGAGCAGAATCATCTTTAACAGAACGGGTTTCCTGTTGAACCGTGTTTGTGGTGGTCATATTTCCGGTAGTTGAAACACCTCAAAGGATTAGTAATGTGAGTGTAGACAGGGACATTTTAAGAATTCGACTTTAACAGATGTATACAAATTGACACAACTGAATGTTAGTATGTAGGGCATTTGTAGAAATCAACTTGCCGTTGAAGGGATGATATGCACTTGAAACAGTATTATGTTCAAAATCTAACTTTATATCTTCGGCGGGTTCTTGATGTCCATTTATTCTCAAACTAACCTCTGCAACATCAAGTGTGTCAAATATCATCGTACTTTTTTTCTGATTATTTACTCGTGCATTTGCCTGAAGTGCGATAAAAATATCTCGTGGTGCTGAAACCCCTGTTATGCTGCTATATGCCATGTAAATTGATTAGCGCCATTACATTGAATACTATCTGTAATCCTTTATTTTCCACGATTATATTGATTTACCACCTTGATTCATGAAAGAAAGTAATGTTTTTTCTTCTATGATAGATGGAACCATTACCGGCATCAACAATGATACTTTTTCTATCGTTATTTTAGCTTTATCAACAACCCCGTCGGCTCGCCAGACTGCATCATTGTCAGAGTCTTTTCTCACAAGTAATATAGTGTGTTTAGCACCAAATATAACCTTTCTAACATCTCTGCAAAATCCAAAAATATGCGATAACGGAATTACACACGAACATTCTCCATTAGCGTTCAACATTGACTTACGTACTGCAAATCCAAGGTTGAAATTGTTATTTCTTGATAATGCTGCATTTACGTCTGCGCGTCCACCTGCGGATCTTACCAGTAGTTAAATCTGTGTGATCTGCATGATCTGTTATATCCTTTGCAAACATTATCGATGGACCATCTGATCTTGAATAGTCATCACAGTATCTTGCTAGACCAAGTATCGTCGTAGCAACATCAACATGTTGCAGACATGATTCGATATGTTTTCCATCGCTGATATATATGTCACTACTGAATAATGCAATAATGCCATTATTGACAAAGGCAATTTTAGTAGCAGCTTCATAATTTGTATTGTCTACCTTTATAAGTCGACCTTCGACTTCGATAAATGCTTCAGTTGGTAAGAAATACCGACTTGTATCTTGTAATTCTATTCTTCCACGTTGATTTGATTGTACTGCATTGTAAGAATAATATTAATAATCGCGCAAGGAATAATTTTTACGAATTGGTTCACCCATATCCAAAGCTGTCTCAATTTCACGCTTAAACATTTTATTGTAATTACTATGATCTAAATTAAAATTATCTACGAAGATCACTTCCTGCTATCAGACTAGCGGTTATGTTATCTTCTTTTTCTTTTAACGATACATCAGACAGATCCATGAATCGTTGGGTTGCGGCCTGATTTATTTTTTTTTACTTTCGTTTGCAGGTATAACTTCATTAGATGGTAATTTCAGTTGTTTTTTTCGTCGTAATGACCGTACAAATCTGTATTTGACTGCAGAAAACGCTTTAAAGGCAAGATCACCGATTGCGCTAAGAGCTTTGTCGCGAATAACATCGATAGCTTTTATTGATAACTGTTTTACAATTGGCGTGCTTTTGGGGCTATCCTGGTAAATAAACCCCGAACAGCATCACCAAGTCCATCTCCGCAGGTTATTTCATAAACTAGTAATCGTGAATTTACTACTCTGACCATTCTTGGTCTACGATACGTATTGTGTACGATCATTTTATTTCATTATTCTCCATGATCTAAATTATGTGTCAAGGGATTTAGTCATCTGTAATTTCATGGATATATTCCCGATAGGTATTGATGTCCATGATACCACCGGTACGTAATCGTCGACAGATATCAGTGATTTCGTTGATAATTTCATGAGAAGTATTTCCAGCGCGTTTTCCTCCTATGAGAATTTCTAGTTTATCCACGTCAGCGATGACGTTGTCAGGGCAAGAGATAAGATTATTTCTTAGACCACTTCCTGTAGTAGCGCCAGAAGAATCATCGCCAGGATCTTTTTCCGTACCTAGTGAAGAGCGTAATCTCTCCTGTCGTTTGGCTTCCTTTTGTTCCCTCTCTCTCTTGTCCATTTGTGTCACCTTTTATATTGTTTGTTCCATCCCTTCCTTTCTTTTTGTTTCGCCTTTTCTTTTATTTGATCACTTCTAAATTTTTTAGCTTCCAACATCATCCCTTGATGTTCCATTTGTTGCAAAGGTGGAGGTAGTTGATACTGGGGAGGTTGTTGTTTTTGCTGTTGAGTTTCTTCTAAATAAAATCTAAGTATATCGTTAATATATTCATTATATACTGGGTCATCACTTCTACCATGAATTTTATTGTAGTACACACGATATAGCCATTTAAAATATTTATCAGCATTTATGTTAACATACTCAGGTTTTACAATTTCAGATTTTCGAGAAAAAATATCATATGCAGCACGAGAAAAATCCTTCTCTTTAACATTTTCCTTAAGATCTTCAATAACACCTGCCTTACATTTACTAATCAATTCAACACTTTTTCTTTTTGCTTTAGGTTGAGATGCAAGTTTTTCTTTCACATCTGCTATTTCAGTGTAAATTTTATCAATATCTTGTTTAGGTTGTGCTGCAACTATTCTAGCTGGAAGATCTTGTAAAATCTCATGCGCTGCCCTAGCGGCTTCTTGTATTCTCCCAAAATGAGGTTTCTTCTTTTCTGGATCAGTGATATCTCCCCATACAACTTTCTCAGTTGTTGCATTAATAGGTTTACATAATCTTTCTGTACCTTCTACGTAATCAACTTGTGACTCCTGGAGTTCTTGAAGTTTTCTTCGAAGCGAATCTCTCAAAGGGATATATTTTTTTATTGCTTCCTGACGTTCGCGAGCTAATCAAGTAGTCTATGCTTCTCCTATATATATATATATATATATATATATATATATATATATATATATATAATGATTTAATTACAATATAAAATATTTGGCTAATTTGTAGCAACACCGTGGAAGATTATTACTCATAGTTTTAAAAAAATCTTAGATTGACCGTTTGTCTGAATTATTCATTTTGTTTGATTTATTTACAAGATTTTTTTTAATCCTCAGATTGACAATTTAACACATGGAGAGAACATCAGAGGGGGTCGACTACAACATTTGTTTGGGTCAATCTAGGTGTAGTCATTGAACTGACTTCTATGTTAGTCACCGTTAGTCGATTTGGTAATCAAAAAGGGTGACGTTTCGAATTAGTCTGTTCACCCTCTGTTCTGCTATATGCGTGACCTGGATATGTTTCCTAATGATAGATCTGTATGCTTTTTAACTTTATGAAAAGATTCAATACTGCATGTATTGTTTTGTTTGTCTCCTTACTTGTCTTCATTTCCAAGCTGCGTCTAAACTCAGTCAATACCGACACTCTCACTCTCTCTCTCTCTCTCTCTCTCTCTCTCTCTCTCTCATTTATTGAGTCCTTGTATGTAACTGTCTATATATGTAATTATATTACCTTAAAGGATGATGCAGATATAATTGGGAGGTTTGTGTAATGGCACTCACTATACAAGTTATAAACAGTCAAATATTAGTATGACGTCTTTTAAACGGGTAAATTGAGTTGTTAAATCAAACGGACAAAACAAAACAATCGAGCAATATTAAGTAGTTATTCCATATGCCCCTGACAACTTCATTTGCATCTTAATTACACCGATCATTCAAAGCCCAAATGTTTTTCTGACAAAGGTGCCAAATCATATTCTGAAAGAGACAAACCTCCAAAACAAAAATTACCGTACCCTTTACTATTTTCAACATGAGTGCCTTGGCGATTTTAATAATAGTTTCTCTAAATCTTTTTATTTCTGACCCGTATAATAAGACATAAACTTTTACACTTGTATTGATAATGTAATTAAGTTATTTCCCATTCACCTTTTTAGGATCCTGTCCTTGCAGGAGATGGGCTTTCTTCAGTGTTGGAAACGGAGATGGTGGCCTAAATCAACCATTTGTCCAGAACGTTTGAAGTTTGCACGACCTATTCAAACGGCTGACGTTCAAGGCTGTTTTTATCTAGCAGTTATTGGGATTGTATTATCTTCGTTTGTGCTTGTGATAGAATTTTGTGTTCATTCCTACCAAAACGGAAGGTACCGTGAAAGGAGGTGGTGATAATGACGTGATCACCAACTGATTGTGATCTTTGGTTATCGTTGTTTACGTGATGATCACCCACGGTATTGTTGACTAGATCGAGCAATCAATAAAATAAAATATTAAATTAATGGAAAACAGTTTTGAAAATAGATTGGGAATCGAAGTACATGAGTCTCCGTATTTAAAATAAAACATTTTAATCAATAACATGAATAAAATGAAATTATAAATGACATGGAATGATTCACTTGTTTCGAAAATAGATTTAATTTTTTTAAAATGCTAAATTCAATTAGCCATTCTGTTATATTGATCTGGCAATGTATATAGTGTAATCGAGTGACTTATCCAACTCAAAATGCTGACGTGCCTACATCACCTGGTGATTCCGGTCTTTCCCATATCAGTGTTGGTGTCATCAGTCGACGTAGCTCTCTCTCTTCTCTCTCTCTCTCTCTCTCTCTCTCTCTCTCTCTCTCTCTCTCTCTCTGGCAGAGTTCTTTCATAAAACAGCTGGTGTATGCATCACTAAAGCCTGAATTTCGCCTGGGACACACACACACACACACACACACACACTTTCGTTTAGTTAGCCAATCAAGATTACATTCTCTAACGTCTAAAAATTTCTTACTCCCATCGAAGTAAACACTTTCCTCTCTGGACCGTCTTTAATGAGGCTGTATGGAAAATATCTTTTGACGACAGCTGTTTAAAAGAACCCAGGTGTTCATAAAATATGCTCTGGCATACCTTAGCTCTTGACATTTAAGACTTCATGACCTTACCGTACGAGAACAGATCCCATGCCTCGCAGTCAGCAACGTATCCCACGTCTAGCTCATACGTCAAAACGTAAGAGTAAGGTGTCACGCTGACTACGACAAAATGTAATGCAAAATTATCTCTTCAAAATTTTGCACCATTATGCATGGAATATGTGAAGCTGCTAGAACGAGAAATGAAATGTGCAATACAAAAACTGGATGTAAAAGCTAATTAAAACTTAAATCCGAATATGATGAACAATCTCGCAGCTTCGCTTCACCTCTACTTTCACGTATATGTAGACAATGTCAATTATCGTATTACAGCTCCTTGGTCTGGACAGGAATGGGCTCCGCCAGACGTTCGTTTCCCAAGACACACTGATAAAGCTGGACAAATCTGAAGTTACCATTACCAGATCAGTCGTCGCCCGGGTTAACAAAGACCGCGTATGCCGTTGTCCACTAGAACGGAAATGACAAGTATGATACTGGTTCTTTGCAAAAAATAAGAGCAACAGAAAGCATTGCTATTGCCACCTGGAACATTAGAACATTGGTACATTCTGTGAAGTCAGATGGAAAGACCTAGAACACCAAACTGAAGATGGGCATATATTCTGCTGTAGTGGAGGCTTGGACATGTTCATAAATGGAGTAGGCTTCCTTGTAAACAAAGCCATCAAGGGATCTTTGCTTCAATTCCACCCCATATCTAGCAGATTAATCTCCATTCGTCTTAAAGCATCTCCTTTTAATATTATCTTATGCACCATGAAACCAACACGGTCAACGGGGAACTCAATACATCCCTTGATGCACTTTATTTTGGGAGTTTAGTTTAATTATAACTACACTATTTTCAGTTCGTAAAACATGCGTTTGTTTACTCCATATTTTCTATATTTAATTGGTCCCAATATTTTCTAACGGTATCAGTATCATATTTTTCAACAATCTTCATGAAGCTAACTTTCAATGATCTTTCGTGGCATGCAGCGTTACATAAATATCTCCAAACGACAACGTGATGGATATTCATTGAAAACTGAACATGAAGTGTCAGCAAGATAATGAAATAAAAAAGAACAAAACAAAATTCTACTCTATCCTGCAAGGACCCCAACCGTACCGGTAGTCCATGTGTAGGTCAATACTAGCAGCCAAACATTTAATCATCGAAGCTCATGCCAATAAGACACGACAACTAGAACATCAATACAAACTATCACCACCACAACACATACACTTTCCTGGGACATATTTATAGTTTTTATATAATCAATCATTAAAGTTGCAATAGCCGATACTGTAAATTCCTTGGTTGCAAACATACTAGGATATGTTTAATGCTTTATTGTTGTTGTTGTTTCATAAAGATATTCTACTGTTCTAAAAATTGATTATTATTAATTAACATGAAAATATCCAATGATCGCGCGTCTCTCTCTCTCTCTCTCTCTCTCTCTCTCTCTCTCTCTCTATCGATTGATCGATAAGGATCGATCGATTTACCGTCGTAACAGGATACGGGCGAAAATCCATGGAAAGGCGAGCGTAGATAATTTTCCGTCTAATTATGGTCGGTAGTAATGTTAATTAAAGCAGAATAAGAACTTAGATGAATAGTAAATATATCAAAAATTTGATTAACTCTTTCTGTATCAACATTACGCGTAATTTCTACGCTACACTTATTTCCATGCACCGATACGTGAATGAATAAGCCTTTGATATTTTTAGTGCTCTACGTTCTGCGTAAAAACCATCTTTCATGTTTAAAGGAGACTAGAAATGAAAATTTTTATTTTATAAATGTAATTCTTTACAAATTCTAATTCGAATATAATGTTTAAAAATATAATATCGTGTGCGGATATTGATTATATTGCGAAGAAGATACAATGATTCCGTAAATTGCCGAGTATTTCCGAGTTTTAATGAGACGACAGATCACGTGGTCTCGTGACGTCATACTAGCAAGTCCTCGTATACAAACAGAAACATGGCAAGCGAGAGAGGCCATTGATAACGGTTTTCATCGGAAGTAATTTTTCACACACACAAAAAATCAACACCCCACAAATAAATCTGCGAGGAGGAAATCATACGTAATTAATTTCAACATTAAGAAGCTTCCTTTCTATGATTCAATTACAGTGTATTTTACATGCATGCTACAGTTAGCGTATTGACAAATATGTAAGTATATACATGATTCGTTAACAGAGTACGTACTGTACTGGTCAGTGCTGAAAGAAATGTTTTAAGCACAGGCCCTGGGCTGATGACTTAAATAAACTTACTAGCCCTGACTGAAATTCCACAAACCCGAACAGTTCATATATGTTAACTTTCAAGCCGAGAGAAGAAAGAAAGAAAATAAATTCCAGTTTTGGAGGTATTTCCTCCCTATCTCGTAATATCTCTCTTGATTTTTCGCAGTTAACTCCCGATTATTTCAATATGTCTCTCAATTTTCATTTCTCAGAAGAAGAAAATCCATATGTAATTTTTTCATCAAGTGTGCAGTCCACAAATGTCATATTCTATTTTATCACTTGTGAATATTGTAGTGAAGAAATAATTAATATCACAGGACAGTTTTTGTCTTCAGTAAATAGATTAAGATTAAACATTATTCACGTAAATTTCAGATTATTTAACTACTACAGAAGTACTTCTTGTAAAAACAAATTGTCACCAATTAGTTTAAAACCCATGAATTATCACAATGAAGGATGCGTAATTTTCTCTGCAAACAAAATCTCCATTTCCGCCCTAAAAAAAACTCGGCCAGTTAACACCTGACATTCCACTACCATCTATGTAAAGTTTCATTACCATAATTAAATTAAAAGAAGGAATAAAAAAAATACGACGCAGTATATGTGCCCCTAAAAAAACTAATTCAAAATAAATATTTAATTCAGTAAACAGTGTTACATATCTTAACACTTAAACTAAAGGAAATAGGGTGCGATATAAAATGTGGGAAAACAATGGCCACATACATGTACGGTAACGTTTGACTGCAGATTTGAACTCTTAAAATAAAGTCTTTGACATCGAAGTTACAACAAAATTCGGCATCGCTTATTTGCCAATGACTTTCTGGTGCTTACATACACACTGTGTAGCACATGGTTTCTTTGAATTATGTCAGAGGGCCAGTCCATTTCACAACATAAGTGCAATGATAAGGAATAATTGTTAATTTGTTAAACTGCCATTATGTTTGTGTACTTAATTCTAACCTCTAACTATTATGCAGACCAGAAGATGAAAAAAAGGTCTTGTCCTGGGGTATAATAAGGTGTATCACAGGGAGAAATTGCACATCGGGGCAAATAGGTGGGGTCAATAGTCGCCTCCCCCCAATTTCTATTGTCAGCCAGTTAATGTGAAACTTTGATTTTATATCGGATCTCTTTTCTTTTAATCGCTGCTATTTAAACTGCCCAAGGGACAGTTTTATATCAGTTCCAATCATTACAGATTTCCGTTTATACATTTTACGAGTAATAGGCATAGACTGAAAGGTTGTGTTTTTTTAAAATAATTTTTTAATATTTTTTTTAAAATTACTTAAATTGTTTTTCTCAAAACACGACCGTGTCAACGGTTGATAATCTTATTATTATTATTTTTTTAAGCAAAAATTCCATTTGATTAAAGTCAGATCTCAATTATACATAGGACAGTGGTGACTTTATTTAGATTGTAATCTTGAAGAAGAATTTTTTTTTACTCATTTCATCAGCACGATCAGGTGTCGGGCTGTCATATTTGTTATTAGCACTTACTCGGCCTTCTGCCTATTTTCGTAACTCGTACGTTTGACACTCTACCAGGATTTAAAATATACAATGGTATGTCTGGAACAGTTTCAACTGTTAGTCTAGGCTTAGCATTCGTGTATCCTAGAGGTTCTATGTTTTTAGGATCCCTCTGGTAACATTCCTTTATGAAATGTAATGGGCACGGATTGCTGTATGGTGTTGCATTGAAATCGACTCGCTTGTAATAATGTATCCAGACATTCTTTATCCCTTTATCATTTGGAAAAGAAAAAAAAATGAACTCCACAGCCTTTTCTATGTATGCTATTACACCCGTAAGCAACGCAAAACGGCATGGTACTCTATATGAAATGAACCTTGCAACTGTAGGTCTGGATGCTGGAGTTGCTAGTATGACGTCACTTTCCGAAAGTAACCGAATAGGCGCGGAAAATATGCATACGAGGTCACGGAAACTCAGCGCCTAGAAGATATGCCAATATCTCAATATTGGCAGTACGGTCGCACACGACGCTTCAGAATCATGTTTTTCTCTGCAGTGTATTTAATATTATTGTATATTTCCACTGGTTTCTAGTCTCCTTTAAAACATACCTGCATGATATTGATTTAATCAATGAGAATATAAACAGAAACTCAAAAAGAAAAGAAACAAGTTATCAATAAAGACAATATCCATAGGTGATTGTAAATATTCACAAAAGGGAAATAAATTACGTTTTGTGGCGGACACACTCGGCAGGGATGTCAGGAGTTCGTGCACTGATTCAATACGCAGCTGCTTGTAATCAATCTTAACTCGTTTCGAAGAGCAAATATGTGAATTTGTATATGATATAAATGACGTACATGTATAGTAAGTACACTGTAGCAATTACATAGCACTCGTTGTATAAATGTTCACTGACAGGAAACTCAGAAAGCCTCGTCATATATATATATATATATATATATATATATATATATATATATATATATATATATATATATATATATATATATATATATATATATATATATATATATATATATATATATATATATAGATACATTATAATGAAATTGTATGTCATCCAATGGATTCATAGCAATGCGTAACGAACATGAAATGAATTTCCTAGCAATTAGTAAAAATAACATGAAATGGATTTGTATCTTATCCTAGGGATTGATAGTAATGCGTAACGAACACGAGATGAATTTGTATCCTATCCAAGAAATAAGCGATGCGTAACGAACATGGAATGAATTTGTATCTTAGCCTAGTTATTGATATTAATGCGTAACAAATATGAAATGCAGTTGTATCTTATCCTAGAGATTGATAGCAATTAGCAAATAACATGAAATGCAGTTGTATGTTAACCTAGAGATAGACAGCAAATAACATGAAATGCAGTTGCATCGTATCCTAGAGATTGATAGCAATTAGCAAATAACATGAAATGCAGTTGTATCGTATCCTAGAGATGTATAGCAATTAATAAAACATGAAATGCAGTTGTACCTTATCCTAGGAATTAATAGCAATGAGTAAATAACATAAAATGAATTTGTATCTTATCCTAAGAATTGATAGCAATTAGCACATAACATGAAATGCATTATGTCTTATCCTAAAGATTGAAAGCAATTAGCAAATAACAGAAAATGCAGTTGTACCTTACCCTAGGAATTGATAGCAATGAGTAAAAAACATAAAATGCAGTTGCATCGTATCCTAGGAAATGATAGCAATGAGTAAATAACATAAAATGAATTTGTATCTTATCCTAAGAATTGATAGCAATTAGCACATACAGATTGATAGCAATTAGCACATAACATGAAATGTATTGTGTCTTATCCTAAAGATTGAAAGCAATTAGCAAATAACATAAAATGCAGTTGTATCGTACCTAGGAATTGATTGCAATGAGTAAATAACATTTAGTGAACTTGTATCTTATCCTAGGGACTGAAAGGAATGGAAAACTAGCATGGAAAAAATCTGTATCTTATCCTAGAGATTGACATCAATGCGTAACGAACATGAAATGAGTGTATGTGTGATCTTATTGTATGATAATATGAGTTTATAACTTCCGGAATCTAAATAACGACCTACCACTAACTGTATTGCAAACACCTGATTCAGTTGTCTGAGGAGTAGGTTTTTGATCGGTCATTATATGAGGATAATGACAGGTCAGTTTATAATGAAAGGTCAGTATATAATGAAAGGTCAGTTTATAATCATAGGCCAGTTTATAATGAAAGGCCAGTTTATAATGAAACATCAGTTTATAATTAAAGGTCAGTTTATGATGAAAGTTCAGTTTATAATGAAAGGTCAGTTTATAATTAAAGGTCAGTTTATAATGAAAGGTCAGTTTATAATGATAGGTCAGTTTATAATTAAAGGTCAGTTTATAATGAAAGGTCAATTTATAGTATATTTCTGACTCGGCTTTCGATGTTAATAATGTGTCAGATTATGTCAATACAGGCATCAATATAATAATAACGTAAACAGTAGGCAAATCTGAATTATAATTACTTTATAAGGTTCACATTGCAGGGTTCGTGCGGTGAAGAACCAAATCAGTTATCGATCATGGTGTATAAATACAATTTGTATTGCATTATCCTGGGATTAAGACTCTAATTTTATGCCTTTTACAATCATTATCTCCTCAGTTTTATATCAGATATGTGTAAATGGAAAGTAGAGATAATAAAACTTAGCTGAATTTAAAATATTCTTACGGATATACTTAACTTTGTGGCATTCGTGATAAAATGGATATAATTTTAGTACTGTAAGCTTACATTGGATACGCAGTAGTTTCCTACCACTGACCAACAAAAAAAAAACAACAACAGGTAATGATGCATAATTACATTCTGTTTATATTTTAGATTAAACATAGGGTAAGCTTGAATACATCTTGATGTTCGAGTGAGTAACGGGAATGATTCATAATGGAAACGATGTCCATGACCTCATACATCTATGTATCTCAATCGGGACCTCGACTTTTCTATCCTTCGTTCTTTTCAGCAACTAATCGAAAAATATGATACAAAATGGTTGTTTTAAAGCATTCAACATTCCATCCAATTATTATAATAAGTGAATACAATCTAAATGTGTGTATCACTATGACCAATGTTTTTTGTATATCCGCTTGTTTGTTAATTTTTGCGTCTTCAGTTATATCATGTGTCAATAAAAGTAACAGAACTTTTAAACAGTTCTCTCTTAAGGTGGATACTAGTGACGTATATTGGCAAAAGGTCAAAGTGTGTGTTTTTGTTAGATTTTTAACGTAGCTTTAAGAATGTTTCAGTCATAACGCTAAGAAGTCTGCAGTGTGACAGCTTATTGTTATGTCTAGCACTGAGGCAACATGCCGCTTACATGTCGATTTTTTTTTATCTCCCACCCAATCACATTATCCTGACTTGGCTAATCACTCCTAACGCCAACCTCGTAAAGCTGAGCGGCTAGCGAGTCAGCAGTTAGTATCAGTTTTTTAAGAAGTCTTCACAGTGACTGGGCCTAAGTTCGAACCAGCGACCTATCGCATCCGAAAAGGATGATCTAACCAAAGCTATCCATAAGGTCAGAGGGTGATCAGATTACTGATAAAATACGAATTTAGATAAATGGTTGTTTTTGTCTTGACAAATCACGTGAAACAGAAGCGATTGCTAACGAATCCGTAGTGTATTTACAAAACAGACCGCATGACAGAGAAACTGACGTGAACTATAGAGACTGATGAGTAAACACGACAGATTATGCTTGTATCCGATACAGTCTCTAACTGTTATCGATTATATCCCAATGGATGTGCATGTCCATACCTTTGCAATGGAGAAATGTTATTGATTTTGATTATTCGTAGTCAGCCCACATTACGCTATGAATTTTGTCAAAAGCAATTATCTGATGTGCATTGATAAGCTAATATTGACGGAATTGTTGGGTGTTTTTAAAAGACACAATTAAATCTCTAAATTTTAGCGATGACAATGAAGGCAATCGCGAATGAGATGCTTACATATAGTGTAATTGGACGATGAATGAATATGTTACCATTCTAGTGCACATAAATCCAACAATATATTTAACAGAATTTTTAAAAAATGATATAAAGACATTATATCGTTATTAACATGAACTACTCAGAACATGTAACGTAAACAAGTAAACAAGAATCAACATATGGAATTAAAAAAAACAAATATGACTGATTTATGGATCTTTCACCACGGCTGGTCAAAATTTAGACTTTATACACAACAATCGAATTGTTACATCTATCACCAAGGGTATAAAATTAGAGGGTTTACACAACAATGAATAATGTATCATAATGTATAATAATGTATCATCATGTTTACACAACAATGAATAATTTATAATAATGTATCATTATGTTTACACAACAATGAATAATGTATCATTCTATCACCAAGGGTGATCAAAGTACAGAACATGTACAGCAATATGAAACAATTAGGACATATATGCACTATTGTATTTACTTGCATATAGTCATTGAATATTCATTTAACAAAGATATTTATGTATATGTTGACTCTGCCGGGGTTTTAACTCAAGACCTCTCGCATCCAAGGCAGACGCTCTAACCACTATGGCACCGGAGCGTTAACACCCCACATATATCTTAAGGATCATGTGACTAGGAGTGTCCTTTAATTTGGTATATAGATACAATTATAAATCATGATGAACATAGTAAAAGTAAGAACACCAGTCTAAAAGGAACAAAGCAATGATTCATTGAAACAAAACTCATAGGCGAATCCATAACAATTTGATATCACCATGAAAATATTTTTTTTCAGTGTGGTATTTTTTTGTGCAGGTCACTGTATCCTTCATTTAACCATTGATGGAGGCAGTTGTTTGTCAGAGAAAGAAACATGTGGATAATAACTTTGGTTTTGTTCTGGAAGCATGCTGTCTCTATGGAGAATGAAACGTTCCAACAAGTAATCACCCTGGGTAAGTGCATCATAAAATGATTTTAAAAAATCGTCTTTTTCAGGACTACTCAATACACTTCCGAAAACATGAGGTCAGTATACGTTGTAATCTCTCCTATTAATCAATAAAGAATAAGGAGTTGAACGTGGACATTATAGTTCGACTAAAGGAAACACTAGAAGTGCGCAATGGCTGAACTGGAAGCTAATAATCTTTAATTCTGCAGCTCCAACACCAACTCTTATTTCATGATTTGTTTCTATCTATCTATCTATCTATCTATCTATCTATCTATCTATCTATCTATCTATCTATCTATCTATCTATCTATCTATCTATCTGGCAAACTAGTTGTTTAAACTGATAGATGGATGCATACATATGGCGAGCTGGTAGAAGATGTTTATTCGTACATTTTAAAACTTAAATCAGTTTTCCGTTCTTGCTAGAAAATAATTTATTTTGACATTTTTTGTATTCAATATAGTATTTTGGGTGAATATTTTTGTTGGCAATATTTATATTTTCCATGTCATTTGTAGACGAGAAGAATTATGCTTTCAACGACAATCTTCCTAACCTATTCGTCTAATTTACTTGTTACTGACGAGGAGGATGAAGAGTAAAACTGTAGATTGCAATAGCGTCCCCACCCCCCACCCCCGCCGTTTGATAACCGTTACTCTTACATGCCTTGCCATTGTCGTACATGGTATCTTCCTAACGCAGGACATGATCATTAAAAAGATCACCAAACATGATCTGAATGGTAAAGGGGTGGTGAGGCAGTCGACAGCGTTACAGACTCACTGTTTTCAACATTATCGTATCTGGCGTCATTGTACGATATACACCATGCGTCACCAGATGACATGGGTGATATGACGTAGAACAATCTGGTTAAACATTTCTAATCTATGCCAGGCTGGTGAATGTTGTTCACGTTTCACAGCCCTAAAATACCACAGCCAAATACGACAGTTGAGTTAGGGACGCAATGTATTTGCCTATTCTTCTCCTCATACGCTGTTTGTCTGTTGTATTGCAACCCTATACTTACTAAAAGTCATTTATCCGACATATTCACAAAATTTCTGTTCTGAAAATATATCGTATTGTATGTAGCTGTTAACCTGATTATTTCATTAATTATTTATTGTTTAATCGATTATAAACACTGAGAATCAATTCCTCTGTATTTAATAAATTTGACCATTCTCTTAATTAATTGATCTGTTTTTCGAAGACACGTATAGATGAATATTATATTAATGAATAAATATGTAATGCATAGTAAATGATGAATATAAGTGATTATGCAAACAAGAGTATAAATTGATCTGTAGTTAGGACAGTTCGTATTCTGGTAAATAGATATATCTGTCTGTATGATAATCCATGTCGTATAGTGCTAATGAATCACTGGGGCGATATTGACAATTAATTATGCTTGTTATTCGAATTAATGATACTTATACTTGTTATTCGAATTAATTATATTTGGTATTCGAATTAATTTCTTGCATACAATATGCTCACCCTTCATTTGCGAACATTCGACCTAATCTTTTGACCTCCAAATCAGCTCAAATAAATCGAACATGTTTTGCATTAGAAAACATTTCAGCAAATCATAAATGTGTGACATTATGATAATCGAACATTATGGATAGACACAGGAGGATACAGCTTCTAGTAAATTGTCAACATGTTTGTTTTCTTCAACTAAACTTTTGTGGACTGAAAAACACATTCTACAAAGGCATCACACTGATTAAACACAATACATACTTACCAATAAAGGGGTGTATCAGTCAAGACATGCCTGACATTTTCTAAATGAAAAATGTTATTAATTGTATTATATGTACATTATTATTTTATTGTATGTCATTAATCAATCGTTTAAAAACATAAATCAAATGTCTCTAATCATTTAGTGTATAAACATTCTACACATCCTTGACACTGAACACATTTCATTTAATGAATACACACTTGTTTCTAAGAATTGTATTCAACATTTGAAATATTTGTTTTAAAATTGTATCATGTAGTGAATTCTCGTTTTTCAGAATTATAATTTATCAGCGAAGTGTAAATCATAGCAATAAATGTGTCTTGATACACCGAGTCTCTATGTCTTACATTAAACTCGAACTCAAATCAGTGTTTGAGTGAGGCTTACAAAAGCTGCATGATATAATAGTTTGAACGCATTTGGAAACAGCTATAAGGTCATATTTGTACCAGTTATATAAATTAAAATTGTTTATGTGCTACAGAGTATAAAAGTACTAAGAAAACGTTTAAAGAGATTGATACCTGCTAGCTTAAAAGCAGTTAAAATTCATTTCTTACCATCCATTTGGAATCACAAAATACCCAAAGTTAAGGGATCATATTTAACTGTACGAAAACAAAAGAAGCAAGAAGATATTTGCCTAGAATTATAAAATAATATTAAATTAATCTTATAAAAAAGAACCAAGAAATTACCCTTTTCACTCAATTGGCGATGCCTAAATTTAACAGTGACACTCGTTTTAAATAAACATAAAACTGTAAAACAAGTTGGTTCTATTCGTTCAAGATTTTACTGTTCATTTAGCAAATGTATTTCAAATTAGCGTACATGCCAGACAGCGTATTGTAGGTTTCATTTGGAAGTTAACAAGGAAAATTAAATCAGAGAAAACACATTAGCAATTAGGAGTGCTATGAAGAAAAACCTTGGCTGAAGTACTCATTATCTGGTGTAGTACAAGAAAATGTCACAGGGTCATTGTTTATCTGTAATATTTAATATTTCTGCCAGTTTCATATACTATATTCTTCCAATCCAGATTCAAATTAAAAACCGAATATGTGAACTTTTACATTATGACAACATAACTAGATTAGTCGACAATTCGATGCCTAAAATTCAACACAAGAAAAAGAAATAATTTCTGTGATTCACTGGGATATTCAGAAGTTTATACTGCTTATTGTTGTATTAGTTATCGGGCTTTATTTGCATTTTAAAAATTAATAATGGCCATCGCAGTTACTTATCCCATTTTGTTGACTGGCTCCATTCCAATATACCTATTTTACCTCATCCATGAGTATATATATATATATATATATATATATATATATATGTGTGTGTGTGTGTGTGTGTGTGTGTGTGATTTCTAATTTCTTGGTGTTTGAGTTTGCTTTTTGTAGTCATATCATTATAGATGTTGTAACTAAAGATTAGGCACTGTACAAAGTCCCTATTATTATTATTAATTATTATTATTATCATTATTATTATTTATCATTATCTATATATATATATATATATATATATATATATATATATATATATATATATATATATATATATATATATATATATATATATATATATATATATGTGTGTGTGTGTGTGTGTGTGTGTGTGTGTGTGTGTGTGATTATGTCTACATCTGCTTAAAGCACTTTTATATCAATCATTTGCTAAATCAGAACTAAGTAGAAAGTCATATAGACTATAATATACATTTCAAAGCTGGTATGCATTGAAAACAACATTAAAGAAACTTTCATAATTTTAATAAGGTATAATATAGATGTTGATCGGTGACCTTTCGGATCCTGACACGATACATAAAGGAAAAATGCATGGCTACATAATCTTTATCTCCTCTGGCAGTTTTCTTTTTTGAGCTTTAATCATTAATTTTCATTATATAATTGTTTTGCTTTTCTAATGTTCCTCTTTCATTTATTAAGGGTAATCATACTTCTTCTCAAACACAAAGGGAATCAAGAAGGTTCCGAATGTTAAGGCTCTTTATTAGTGAAAAGTTAATTAGTCCATTCCCTCAAGGTACTCCCCAGGCATTTCTACACACGTAACCCAATTATTAAATATATGATTGAATTATTTATTGGCATATTGCTCATATCCTTGTAAATTGCTCTTGTACCTGCTTTGTGTATTTTACATCATCACTTACAATTGCTTTCATTCAGAGAGTACCGTGAGAACACGCTTTTTACTGGAAGCTCATTTTGCTTCATAATATAATTATTTCTCCATTACGGACATTGTCAATTACATATGTTGTTTTGTACGCCTTTATCATACGACATGATTTTGTGTATTTTTACAGGTGCCACTTTAATTACAGATCAAACGAAATAGAACAGCTACTACACGTTTATTCAGAATGTTTCAAATAATCCTCTTATATACGGATGTTTAGAATATTTTTTCTGCATGGATGTCTCTGAGATCTCTCTCTCTCTCTCTCTCTCTCTCTCTCTCTCTCTCTCTCTCTCTCTCTCTCTCTCTCTCTCTCTCTCTCGTGCAATATCCTTTTACATTTCGAAAAAAGATGATAGATAACCAGAATAAGCACTGAAAGATAATCTTAACAAGAAAAGTAGAAGGAATAATTATATCCCAAATACTTGGATCTTCATGTAGTCACATTAAAACCTCAGACAGCTTTACATGTGCTAAAATAAAAGAAGATTTATCTCTCTTATAGGTGCGTTAACCAATGGTGACCCAAGAAAAGAAGACACGAATGTGACATTTTCATTGGACATTTATAGCATAATCATACAATGGCGTCATATTGATACGAACGAGGTTTATACAATTTTTAAAGCAGGTAGGACCCAAATTTCGAAAACACCTAAATAATCTAAAATACAATTCGAAAACACTTAAGTAATCTAAAATACAATTCGAAACCTTTTAAGTAATCTGGAATACAATTCGAAAACACTTAAGTAATCTAAAATACAATTCGAAAATACTTAAGCAATCTGGAATACAATTCTAAAACACTTAAGTAATCTAAAATACAATTCGAAAACACTTAAGTAATCTGGAATACAATTCTACAACACTTAAGTAATCTAAAATACAATTCGAAAACACTTAAGTAATCTGGAATACAATTCGAAAACACTTAAGTAATCTAAAATACAATTCGAAGACACTTAAGTAATCTCAAATACAATTCGAAAACATTTAAGCAATCTAAAATACAATTCGAAAACATTTAAGTAATATAGAATATAATTCGTAAACACTTAAGTATTCTAGAATACAATTCGAAAGTACTTAAGTAATCTATAATACAATTCGAAAACACATCAGAAATCTAAAATACAATTAGAAAACACTTAAGAAATCTAAAATACAATTCGAAAACACATCAGAAATCTAAAATACAATTCGAAACACATAAGTAATCTAAAATACAATTCGAAACACTTAAGTAATCTAAAATACAAATCAAAAACACTTAAGTAATCTAAAATACAATTCAAAAACACTTAAGTAATCTAAAATACAATTCAAAAACACTTAAGTAATCTAAAATACAATTCGAAGCACTTAAGAAATCTAACATACAATTCAAAAACACTTAATTAATCTAGAATACAATTCTAAAACGCTTAAGTAATCTAAAATACAATTCGAAACACTTAAGTGATCTAAAATACAATTCCAGATACTTAAGTTATCTAAAATAAAATTCGATAACACTTCAGTAATCTGGAATACAATTTGAAAACACTTAAGTAATCTAATATACAATTAGAAACACTTAAGTAATCTAGAATACAATTTCAACACTTAAGTAATCTAAAATACAATTCGAAAACACTTAAGTAATTTAAAATACAATTCGAAACACTAAAGTAATCTAAAATACAATTAGAAACACTTAAGTAATCTAAAATACAATTCGAAACACTTAACTAATTAAGAATACAATTTGAACACTTAAGTAATCTAAAATGCAATTAGAAACACTTAAGTAATCTAAAATACAATTTGAAACACTTAAGTAATCTAGAATACAATTCGAAACACTTAAGTAATCTATAATACAATTCAAAAACACTTACGAAATCTAAAATACAATTCGAAGCACTTAAGAAATCTAACATACAATTCGAAACACTTACGTAATCTAGAATACAATTCTAAAACTCTTAAGTAATCTAAAATACAATTCGAAACACTTAAGTAATCTAGAATACAATTCGAAAATACTTAAGTAATATAAAATACAATTCGAAACACTTAAGTGATCTAAAATGCAATTCGAAACACGTAAGTAATCTAAAATAAAATTCGATAACACTTAAGTAATCTGGAATAAAATTCGAAAACACTTAAGTAATTTAAAATACAATTCGAAACACTTAAGTAATCTAAAATACAATTCGAAAAACTTAAATAGTCTAAAATACAATTCGAAAACACTTATGTAATCTAAAATACAATTCGAAAGACTTAAGTAATCTAACATACAATTCGAAACATTTAAGTAATCTAGAATACAATTCGAAAACAATTAAATAATCTCAAATACAATTTTAAACACTTAAGTAGCCTAAAATATAATTCGAAACACTTAAGTTATCTAAAATACAATTCGAAAACACTTAATTATTCTAAAATACAATTCGAAACACTTAAGTAATCTAAAATACAATTCGAAAATACTTAAGTAATCTATAATACAATTCTAAAACACTTAAGAAATCTAAAATACAATTCGAAAACACTTAAGAAATCTAAAATACAATTCGAAAACACTTAAGAAATCTAGCATACAATTCAAAAACACTTAAGTAATCTAAAATACAATTCTAATACACTTAAGTAATCTAAAATACAATTCGAAAACACTTAAGAAATCTAAAATACAATTCTAAAACACTTATGCAATATAAAATACAATTCGAAAACACTTAAGTAATCTAAAATACAATTCGAAAACACTTAAGTAATCTAAAATACAATTTGAAAACACTTAAGTATTCTAGAATGCAATTCGAAAACAAAAGAGGACACATTTAAAGAAGAATAAAAAGGTGGTGTGGGTAATGGAGGAGAAAGAAGTATTTTAAGTCTATAATGATCGGATTCAATGCATGTTTCCGATTATGTAATATTTACAATTGCGAAAATATAGCAAGTATCTGTTGTATACCTATGGGTGTGATGAGGTAGCTAGATGGACCATAGCTAGGTTTGTTTTGTTATAATTCATTTAATATATTCGTTTTTAATACCAGTTTTACACTTTAATATCTAATCAATGAATCTATTGCATGGTTTCATATTTAATACCAGTCCCAGACTTTGACATTCATTCTGATGTTGACGCCATAGTTCTACAAGATTATGACAGCAGCGACTCTGTCATTGCACAAATTACAGCCAATATGAACAAACCGCTCATTCGCTGGACTATCAAATCACCAGGGAATAGACAGGTACAGCTTTTAAAATAATTTATTGTATTAGTCAAAACTAAATATTTTTAAACAACAATCTATTCTCACTTGTGATGTTGGATACTTGGTAATATCAAACTATGTTTGCTAATTAAATTGACAATGATCGCTGTAGATTTTTGGTATTGATAAAAGTCATCTCTCCTTATATAGCCCATGACTTTGCCCTGATAAGAATAAAATCACATGTATGCATTCGAACCCATGGACCTCTAAAAGTTACCAATATGTTTCACTGCAAAACTTTAGGCATGTGTATTAAAACATTCTTGATCTATATCAGTAACAAAGAAAACTATTATAACACTTTAAAATTTATAGACATCTTTGAGTGAGATTGTAACAAGTACATACATCAATTCATGTATACCGTCTTTATATATGAGTGTGGGAATGTATTACAAAACGCCGGTTTTAGATAGAGTGTATTACAAAAAACTTTTTTATGTGAAATAGGGATGTATTTGATTTGTAAGGAATATTAATTCTGTGTCGATTATCGAAGAAAAGATTTAATCAAGTTCGATAAAGCAAAGCAAATTATGGATTCCTTATCTTAACATGAAAGCCTGATGAAATCGACCCTCTCTAGCATCAGTCTCCTCTACAGTTGGGTTGGACAAAGCGTAGCGAATATTTCCGAGATATAAATTGAATACTCCATTGCAGTGGATGCTTACCATGTGTTGATGCGTATATACGTACTGACAAATGAATCAGCTTAGGAATTCCTTGGAGCAGCAACGATGTAAACTTGTCTAATATTGTTAGAAAACCCTGAATGTGATTATTTGGTATTGTGCAGGGAAAAACTGAAATTGCTGGCCCTGATTGAACCATTTGAAACCGATGAATACTGTAATCAAGGGGATAACCAAATTCCATAAAATATGGTAGTCAAAGTTAAATGAATTAGAGGGATCCTTTTAGTGCTAATATTATGATGGCATGTAAATTAACCGAACGTGGCAAGTTTACGAAACAATATTCAACGAGATAGAAACATGCCATAAATATACCAATACTTAAAGACTGGTCTTTTTGTTGTTGTTCGTTGATTACTTGCAAGTGCACCGAACAGTGAGGGGACCTTGTCGTCGCGCTCTGTACCAATTGCTAAACAAGTTGCACTGTAAGTCGTCTTAATATCAGAAACGTTGCCATGGATCGACCAACTATCTGCCACTGCAAGCAAGTCAAACGATTCTAAAATTGAAAACGACCATAAGTTCCTCGACATACAAGTTTGACCAGGTGATTGCATATTTGTCAGAAGGACCTGTTTCTGAGATAAATCTGATCAAGCACTGGCTTGTTGTGATATATATATATATATATATATATATATATATATATATATATATATATATATATATATATATATATATATATATATATATATATATATATATATATATATATATATATATATATGTGTGTATATTTATCGGATCAAGCATTGATTTGGGTTGGTAGATATAGATGTGAATATTTTTGGTAGCCGACTTGGGTCCCTAAAAACAAAAGATAAACACATATAGGCCGCTTCCACTAATGCGAAGCTTTCTTAGAAATTGAGGGGAACTTATAAATAATATCTTCAACGGAACCGATTATTTCGTAGTACAGTAAAATTAGGTTTCAGTGGCGTTATCGGGTTGTTCAACGCCGCTCAGTATTCCACCAACAAAAAATGAATCGAGGCAATATTGATATTGTCACGAAGAGTACTGGACACCACAGATACAGCGATCATTACGCGAACTCTGATGGTCCAAGTAGAACGTTGTACGAAAGATAATACAGATTGTCAACCTTGTGCAATGAGGCGACATTGCGCACACACCGTGCTGGCTAATACCTCTGATGTAGAAGCTTTCAATGGTAGAATCAGGCAGCGGCAAGCGCAATATCGTCAACATCAATGAAGTTCCCGTGTGCGATTCCTCTCCGTCATATTGTTGGGTTTTGCTAGTTTTGAAGCCGAACACGAATTTAAAAGGAAAAGATGTTCGAGTACTAGGAATGAATCGCAGAATAGCCTCAGTCGGAAGTCTTTGACCACCCGGTACATCTCGCAGAAGGTCTCCCCGCTAACAGATTTTGACGGTAAAGTCAGTATATATTTTTCGACATGGCTATTTTGCGAAATGAATTGGCATACATGATACCTCTCACAAAATAAACTGGAATCGTTAAACTGAATTCCATATGATATGTAACGCATCGGGCTGCTAATATGATAGCACACACTCATCTTTCATGTATTCATTCGTATATGTTATTCAACAACTTGACGTTCCTGATTATTTGATCCCTGTCGGACGAAGTAATTTACCAATGTTTCGTTCGACTCCATCTTTACAAACTGTTGGACAGGCAAAGTTGAAGCGCTGCTATGTGAAGCGTCACCAACACGACAGCACAAACAGCTAAGCGGCTGTTGATTTTTTATTATCAATTTACCAATGTCTGTTAATATGTACCGACGCTGCTAAAAGCTGATGTGGATTTGGGCAGGATTGCAACTCAAGCTGATTTCGCTAAGTTTTTAGCCGGGTTGTTTCAGATATTGAGCTTACGATTTTGAAGCTCGAACTGGGAAACTTGAAACATCTAATGTGGACATTCAAAATAATGTTGTAAGTTATGTTCCTAGAATACATTTTAAATTAAATTCGCAAATAGTCCGAAAATGTATATCACAGGTCCGAATATATGAAGTTACAATTGATTCAAGTGGTGTTCCAAATATATTTCAATGTTGAATGTGTTGATGTGCCTGTAGTCTCGACCGTACTAAAATCTCAATAACCCGGAAAAACGCGATGCGTTTTGATGTATGAGCCAAATTTTCATTAAATGAATTCATTATAATTCAAAATTAACGATTTAGTCCAAGACTTATTAAGAAGCACATTGTAATTCAGAGAATTAAGTAAATAAAAATATCCGCAAGAATATAAAACCGGAAGACAGCGATAGGACTGATTTTACTTCTATGTTAATTTGCGGATCAGTAATATTTCACATTAGCACATAATAACTAAGACACAATAATATAATCAGAATGTAGGTCAGTATTCTTTCTAAAACATTTCAAGTTGTCAACAAGTTTGGAATTTCCAAATGACAGCTATGGTCAAAGACTCAGATTTAACTAAAATATTTAACTCAAATAATAACGATCTGAATATTTAATCTTTAATCAGAGAAATTTAATAATTATATAATATATTGTTTACAAAATAAGTATCTCAAGTAAGGTAGACCATTAATTTGATATTGGACAAAGTCAATTGCAAATGACAAATATACATATATAACAAAAGAGAAAAGCCAACAAATGACTAAAATTAAATATATAAAGAGCAGTACCCATTATAGGCACGACAATAGAAATTAGTCTTGCAGCTATATAGATGGGAAACACTTTCGCAATCTCTGCCAGTAACACTATATCGATATTTGTATATTTAGACCAATTTGTGGTAGCACAAAGTAATCTCAGTAAGAATTTTAAAACAAAACTGTACTCAGAATAAAATAATGAGCATGGCCGACTTCAAAATCATGCTGGTGCAAATGGAAATCAGCCACGACTCAAGGAGTATATACGCAACCGGTGGATAGCAGATGTACAGACAACAAAATTATAGTATTTCCTTGAACAACGAAAGAAAATATAATGCCAAAAACGAGCACTGTCCCTATATTTATACACTGTATTAGCCATGTCGCAATCTCAAAGACTTGAATATACATTGTATTGTTATTACAGAGGCGTTTTAATAACTGATGTAACTCATAAGTAATTTACAATGCATGACTTGGTGTACGTTGGTAAAATTCATTGGGCTCGTTTTAATACACGTGTGATTTAATGTCATATTAAGGCAAACTAATAGGGTATAGAAGGTGTTGACCAATATCAATACCAAAAATCTAAAATATCCATTGTCAAACTACTTAAGTACGCCCATATTTTTTAAATATAAAACTAATATTAGTGTAAATATAAATATGACCTGTTGAGTCCAATTTAGATCATTTGTAGTTGCTGAAATTTATGGCGACATTTTTCTGAACTTATTCAGAGTAAAGATAGCCAAAGAATGTCCAGAAGTCTTTGCTGTATAAGATATTATGTGAGTATTTTTAATTGGCTATAATTTGCAAACGAGATATTTTATTTGTTAATAGTTTATTGGACATTGTAGTCGGTCAGTAACTTATGATTTGATAGATGTTCGTAATATTAAAATTGCTTATCGATGACATTTGTATTTCTGCTACTCTTAAAATATGATATCTAGATATTTATTACTGGTGAACATTTTAATAAAGTCTATCCGAGCCGGCATGAATGTAAGGACAATCTAAACTAAAATATGTATGCATAATGGTGATATTAAATTAAATAGGATTTTGGAGTATACCGGCATGTTAATACAAAGCTATATCACAAGTTATGATAAAACAATATGGATATATACCAAGATAGGAAAGATATTTTTCACGCCTTTCATTCTATTTGACATTTCATGGTGTTATGGGGCTGAAAGAAATATCAACAGATAGATGGATAGTGCTAATTGAGCGGTGTTGAGTTATATAGTTTGCTGTGGTTCTCCTTGTCATTTCTACTCTAAACAGAATGTAACATTTAGCTGCTGGAAACCACGTGACGAGATGGAAGTTGGCAAAAGTGAGAATAATATGACCGTCACTGTTACGGACGATTCATCCTGCCTTATGGATCTGAACGACAGCTCAACCTTTAACTCCAGCAACATAAAAAGAAAACTTCTTTAGTGTACATGCACCGTCTATTATGATGTCTCTTATTAATACAGCAGCAGAGGGGGCGAATCCGACAACTTTTTATAGGCATCTGTTTGGCAAACTGAGGCTTCCTCGAAAAGTGAATCGGACAGGCGTCGATTCGGCAAACTAAGGCTTCCCCGAAATCGTGAAAAAAGGCATGCTTGAGATGCCATGGTCGTTGTCGCCGCCCCCTCTGCTGCTATGGGTTAACCGACTATTTTATCAAGTCCGCCCCCCTCTGCTGCTATGGGTTAACAATGAAAATCATTTACGATGAACATCATTTAGGACTTCACAAAGACACTAATTTGTAAAGCTTCACCTTGTAAATCAATTGGATTAATGGACTGGTCAGTGAGTTTGAAGCTAATTCTCGTTAGTGAATCATTATGACATCGCATATAGACTGGATTAATCGGAGACTCAATTATTAGAAATCCTGGAGGAGTTATTGGTGCAAATGAATATAGAGTATATCCCTGCTGAGCTTGATTTGATCGCTCGAGATTTATTTGATAGCTTCCTTCAATAACATCACATACTAAATTCAATGCTATCACCGAGGTTATACTCACGTTGAACGGAGCGATATGCCTACCACCGCCGCCTGGGTCATTATTATGTTCGAGGATAGTTGTTTGTTGTTCTGTTAATTTTTTCCATGCGCCATGGTTCTTTTTGAAACCTTCATCGATGGTGTCACTGAGAAGTTATTTTAGTTCTGGTACGTTATATCTGCGTAGTTTGAATGTTGGAATATCTTTAACGGGGATTTTATAGTCTGGTGTAAATGTTGAATAATTTTCAAATTAAATGTTTCCATATCGTCGATAATTTTGTTGCATGTTTATACGATGCTAATAAATTCATCTCGGGTAAGAGTACCAGATTTAAGAGGTATTAACAACAGTGAAAAATCATTATTCATCGCTGTGAAATTTTTACCGATTTTAGGTTTGTCAATAAAATGATATCCTTCTATTTCCTCCCCTTCCTTCTCTCTCCCAGTTGGTTGGTATCCGAGACCAAAAAATCTATAGTAATTCTGTGATCTTTATAACTCTTTATTGGATTATCAGATTTTATCCTGTCGGTGGTATAATCAGATTTTTGTGGTTCAGGTGGTATGTTAACTTGTCGAGGTGGGATTTCAGGCCAACCTAGTATTGTTCTTATTGAACTCTGATAAATATCTACGACATAACTAGGTGCGTTTATCTCGATCGCAGATGATAACGTCGGCTCGTGAACCGTTATAGCGATTTTCGATTCTGCTCCAGTAATATATTTTATTCTATGCTGGAATTCAGCATTGATTGGTTCGATTTGGTACGACCCAGATGGTATCGAAACAACGTTCCAGTCTGGAGTTCCATCTAGTTTATTCTTATCCGCAAATACCAAGAAATTATTCGGTTGTTGACCGCCAAATGCTACCGACCTAATATTAGGCCAGCTATGGTACAGTTTTGCTAAAGCTATTTCTTTCACGGGAATCGGAATCGGGAAATTCACACTGAATTCAGGATTGGTTGAGGTTATTGAGATCATAATGGTCTTCATCGGTGTGGTATTTTCCGTTATTTCTTGAATTGGTTCGGTATTTTTTACTATTCGTTGAAGTAGCTCCTGCGGTGTTGTCATTGTTATTATATTCATGTTGTCGCTCTAATTTTGACATCGCGGAATCATAAATACTTACCATCGCTGAGAACTCACTATCTGATATTAATATATCATCGAGCGACGACGATATCATCGAGGATAATTGTGAGTACGGGGTTGATACAACATTAAATTTAATTAAGTAATCCTGCAGATTACGCTGGCTGCATGATGATATTTTTTTTCTTATTATCAAAAATAATTCCAGCGATTGTTGTCGCCGTGGATATACAAATTGGAACAACTATCGGAACAATCATTGTCACCGAGGAGAGTATAATTCCGGCTCCGGTGATTACACCACTCACCGAGTACACGGTAACATCAATTGCAGTGATTCCTCGTCGGTATTTTTTATTTTTATTTGATATTCCTCAGTGAGGGTTTTGAGACTATTTTGAAATTCTCTGACCTGATCATAGCGATATTGTTGTGACGTTGTCATTTTATTCTTAAATCATTTACGATTTCAATTGAAACCGCTAGCGATTTAATTGTTCACTCAAATCCACTACGAATTCCACATACCATGTTACTGAAACCCTAACCAAATTCTTATCAGTGGATGCTATCGTGAACTGTTCAGTTGTATCCTTGTCGATGATCGTTGATATCATATTGTTGAGCGGTTGCGTCTCGTTGTGTAACTAAAATATCATCCAGGGAAACATTACTAGATTTCAATTTTCCCTGATCCGAAAACAACGCGATAATGCCTTCGGATGCGTCTCGTTGTTTCACTAAAATATCATCCAGGGAAACATTACTAGATTTCATTTTACCCTGACGATCTTGAAATACAACTATTTCATTGGGATCAACACTTGTTAAGTTCAACGTCTCAGCGATTTCATCTTCGATTATTTTTTTATATCACTGGTCGCAGATGTTTCTGTGGTTGGTTTCTTCAGCACTGATAGAGGTCTTCCCCAAATATCAATCATGTTATTGTAAAACTCTCTCTCTCTCTCTCTCTCTCTCTGTCTCTCTCTCTCTCTCTGTCTCTCTCTCTCTCTCTGTCTCTCTCTCTCTCTCTCTCTCTCTCTCTCTCTCTCTCTCTCTCTCTCTCTCTCTCTCTCTCTCTCTCTCTCTCTCTCTCTCTCTCAAAAGCGATTGCTGGTGTATTCATTTACGACGACATGTGGTGGTTTTCCAGATGTTGAAATAGCGTTAAGGACATTCAATACTTCGCTGCCGCATATTGGTGGATCATTCATTTGTTGTGTTGGTAGCGTAGAATACCAAGTCTTTATTTCATGAAAAGTGTTTAAGCGGTTTATATAGCGGTTAAATTCCTTCGGCGGCGCTAATCCATATGAATCGAAATAAACGATTGCACGTGGATCAATCGCGTATGCAACCCAGTGGGTTCCGGGTCCGGTGCTGTTATCGAGATTAATGATGCCGGTTTCAACGCTGTTTGGTTGTGTCGGTAACTGATCTTTCATAAAGACGCCTCTGAACTTTTTAATCGCGAGCTTTTTAGCAGCATCGAGTAAATCAAAATTGGACAACGGAACCATCGGTTTGGAAATCGAACATTTCTGAGTTAATAAACCGTTCCTGGTAGTCTTAGACCCTTTCCGCTGTACCATGAATACGGGGTTCCTGGTAGTCTTAGACACTTTCCGCTGTACCATGAATACGGGGTTCCTGGTAGTCTTAGACCCTTTCCCTTTTTTCATATCCTCGCCCAGTTGCTTTCTTTAGTGCCATTCCTGTCGCGGTACCAACGGCTCCAAGCGCCGCCGCTTTAGCTACGCTGGGGCATCGTCAGCAATCAATGCTGGTAACGCAGCTAACAACGGGAATATACCGCCTGATTTTTTCATGTCACTGATCGCAGCTGCAGAGAGAGTGATCTGAACGCCTTTTTTATCTTTGAAAGCATCATTGAAGTGTTTTACTTGACGAGTTGTCAGTGACAATTTATTTGCCCCGCCAGTCATCTGATTGGGTTTAGTGTTATTGTGGTTCCGCATTTTTTAGCTGATTCCGATTGCATTTTCTTGAGTTGACCGGGAGTTAACGCAGCACTAATATAACTGTATTTCATTATACAATAGCAGATTGATGTAATTGTTAGATGTTTTTTAAAATCATAGATTTTCTACTGATTCATCTATCACTCTCATTCTTCCGCCAACACCTTCGAGTAGCATTGATTTATCGCTGAGAATGACAGCAACCGCTCTATAATTAACACCGTCAGGTGGTTTTACACGAGCTCTAAAGTGTATATCAACGACGGACTGTCTTGTTAAATCAAGATAAACCAACGAAAAGTAATAGATTGGATATAGATTTTTAAAATCCAACTGTGATATTTGTAGACCAGTATCAACATTTTGATCGCGTCCCATATATGTCAACAACTGATGATACACGCGTGCAATATAATTGTTGTCGTAATCAAGTTGTATATCCTCGGATGGTTCCTGTTGGCCGTTTATTCTCAGCGAGACTTCTTCAACGCCTAACTTATCAAATATCATATGGCTACGTGTTTGATTGTCTAATCGCGCTCTATTTTTTGTGCAATAAATATATGACGCGGACTTGAAACACCTTGTCGCGCTGCCAGGTGCCATGTAAATGTACCATTAATATCAGAATATATGGTATCTGTGTACACCGATAACCAACTCATCAACGACTTTCCTCCTTGGTCCATAAATGATAATAGTTGCTGTTCTGTGGTAATTGACGGAGTCAACACTGGCATCCACAGTGATAGTTTTGATAATCTAACACCACGCCAGATTGCATTATCATCAGTACCCCTTTGCACGAGTACTACTGTATGCTTTGCTCCATAGATAACTTTTCGGACATTTCTGCAGAATCCAAATATATGATGTAGTGGAATCGCGCATGAGAATCGTCGACGTTCTCCTTGTAGCATTGTTTTGCGTGTTGCAAATCCTAGATTGTAATCTACATTAATATGTTGTATAATATCAAACGCAGCTACTGATCTAGCTCTGTGTTCAGGATAGTTAGCTGGTGGATCTACTGCAGTAGCCGCCGCTGTTCGTACTTTAATATGTTGGATGTGATCAGCGTTATCAGTAATATCCTTAGCGAACATCATAGATGGACCTGCCGATTTTGTATAATCGTCAGAATATCTCGCTAACCCTATTATTGTTGAGGCAACATCAACATCATTCTCAATGGCTTCAATTTCTTTTCCATCAATGAGATATCCAGTGCTAGTAAATAACGCCATGATCCTATTATTGACAAAACCCACTCGGATATTTGGGTCATCTGCGTATGGTGTATTATCAGCATCATTTGTTACGAGTTCTCCTTCCACTTCGATAAATGCTTCACAAGGCAAAAAGTATTTACTGGTATCATGAACATGAAGTTCAATTCTTGATAGAAGATCTGATTGTATTGCGTGATAGGCATAAAATTGATAATCGCGTACAGAATCATCTTTACGCACTGGGGCTTCCATATCAAACGCTGGATCAGGTGACTGTTTGAACATTTTATTATATATATATATATATATATATATATATATATATATATATATATATATATATATATATATATATATATATATATATATATATATATATATATCACTTTGATAAATCAGCGTCTAAATCATCGAAGTCGTGGTTTTTTGAAGCCACTTCTGGCTATCATATTTGCGGTTATGTTATCTTGGGCGTTAGTCACCAGCGACGCTAGTTTCATATCCACTGCGTTATTTATAATTTTACTAACACTCGCAGGCATTTCCGCTGTACATGGTAGAGGTCCTGGTTTCCTTCGCCGTCGAACTAGCGCTGTTAGTTTATCCCGAGCAGCCAAAAACGCTTTTCCGGCAGCATCTCCAACAGCGCTAATACCCTTATCACGAATAACATCAATAGCTTTCATCGATAACTGTTTTGCTAGCGGTGCTACTTTTAGAGCCATTCTTGCAAATAACCCTGCAATTGTATTACCGAGACCATCACCATAGTATGTTCTATAAAATGGAAGCCGCGAGTTTACTACATAGACGTTGGTTGGTTTATCATGGTTGTAGTGTATGATCATCTTATTTAAATGGTATTTATCTAATGTGGACATCGTAAATGATTTCCAATCCAAAGGATTTTCAGTCATGGTGATTAATCACTATGATAACCATGGTGATCTGTATGATTTTCCACTAACTCATCAATGAAATCTCGATATGTTGCAATGTTCATGATACCACTTTGAAATAACCGCATGCAGATATCAGCTGCTTCATTAATTATTTCCGGTGAGTTATTTCTGGCTCGTTTCCCTCCGATGAGAACCTCTAATCGTGCTATATCACCAATGACATTACCAGGACAACTTATTAGACCACTGCCTGAAATTCCACTCCCAGAAAATTCCTCCCCGGTTGCACCCTGTGTTTCTCGACTTTGTAAATCACTAAAAATAATTTCAACATCATCTTCATCTCGATCAGATGATATATTCGATAATCCAAGCGAAGCTTGGGGTTGTAGTTGTTGTTGAGATTCTAATTGTTTTTTTCGTCTTCGTGTTTGTCTCCGTGTTGGTGTTTGACGTTTTCGCTCTTGTCGTTCTTCTATTTCTCGTTGTTGGTCTTCTATTAATTCTTTTTATAATTACTGATTCCCTTTTTAAATTCCTTATACCCCAACTCTTCCTTATTCAAACGACCAATCCCTTTATTTATTTTATACAAATTATCAAACAAATCATTACTTGATATTGTATCATTCTTGTACTCATCCGCTAAAAACTCTTTTCTTGAATTATAACTGTTAGCAACAAAATTACCAAAAGCTTCATAATCCCTTGATTTTAATAATTTAAAATTTTGAATTAGTTTTTCAGCCTCATCGGTAAATTTATCTAAGAGAAACATTCGTTTTTTTTCGGACTTGGAGGTGGTTTTGTTAAAAACGCTGATGTTTTTTCAGTTCCCGTTGCTATTGCTATTTTTTCAAGTTCACTAATAAGAGACTTTTCTTCTCTTGGTTTGTCCTTGGGAACATCCCCCCATATAGCTCGCTCAGTAGCTGATACTGCCTCTTTTGCTGCTTCCTTTGTTGCTATAGTAATCCGTTGAAATAACTGTTCAGATCCCACGAAAAGGTCAGTCTGAAGACTCTGCTGATTTTGTAATTTACCCCTGACAGAATCACGGACGGGTATATATTTTTTGATAGCCGCCAGTCTCTCTCTCTCTCTCTCTCTCTCTCTCTCTCTCTCTCTCTCTCTCTCTCTCTCTCTCTCTCTCTCTCTCTCTCTCTGTCTCTCTCTCTCTCTCTCTCTCTCTCTCTCTCTTACTCTCTATCTCTCTCTCTCTCGCTAATCGAGTGGTTAATGCTTCATTTACTATTATTGAAATCGTAAACAATCTTCCAATTTGAATCTCGCAGAGATTTTCATATAGTGATTTTGTCATCATACATGAAAATCCAAAGGATTTCAAATGGAAAGAGTCTAATTGATTCATATAAAAAGAATTGACTATTTAACCCGACAAGTGTCAATGAAAAATAACCAAAACAAAACTACCCGGTACTCGCTAAAATGTTTTTCATCGTGTCAATTTACTCCGTGTTGTTTAATCAAGCCGGTATTGATTATACAGTTGTGCGTACATACATTTTCATTGTATTGCAGTCCATGGTTATTTATAGTACAAATTTTACCTTGCAGTTACAAGCTTATAGCGGAATGCTTCGTTTACCATTATTGAAACAGTAAAGCAATTTCCAATTTGAATCCCGAAGAGATTTCATGTAGTGATTTTGTCATCATAAAATGATTTTCACGTTTAACCAAACTCAGATAGGCAAGCATGAGTGAAAAATAACATTAAAAAAAACTCTCGCTAAAAGGTTTTTCACCATGGTAATTTACTCCCGTGTTGTTTAATCAAGCCGGTATTGATTATACAGTTAAACTTGTACATACCTTTTGATTGTATTGCAGTCCATGGTTATTTATAGTATACATTTTACTTTGCAGTTACAAGCTTAAAGCGGAATGCAATATCTGCAGTGGTGTATTTATAGCGAGAAGTTTACTACGTGTTATACGTGTCATACAAGTAGCGGTGAGGAAAACATGGAGATTCATGCAATCACATAGTCGTTATCTAGCGGTTTTTGTTCGTGTTCATTTATTAATGCCCGTATATTTCTAATTTTTGCATTAACCTGCTTTTTGATCTCATATTGTTGGCCTAGTTCTCTTCTGACTCTTTCTACGATGGTAAATAACGGGACAAACACATTAATATCGTGACATTGTGTAAGGGTATCACGGAGAGAATTCTGGATCTTTTTTTATCAAAGAATATTTCTTTGGTAATACGTATTTATTATGCATAGAAGCGAAACAAATATCCTGATAATCAGAGAGGATTTTATCACAATCTAAACCATCTGACAATGGTATTTTTAGGGATTTTATATTTAATATTTCAGTTATAATTTCATCAATATCTTCAGAGTTCATATATAATTATATAATATATGTCTAATACAAAAATACATTGATATATTTTTTCAAAAATAAACAGTAATCGTGATATTCATTCATTGGGTTCCTTATTAAGCCCTTATGTCTTTGTAATGGTTTGATGGGATGGGATAAAATGAATGATGGACGGGTCTACATTCATACGGACCTAATTCATACAACCCAGAACAAAATTCCCAGGTTGTATGGATACAAAAAGTACCCACACACCGTGGAATAGTGTGTGAGTTGTATGAATTGGTCACATATGAGCTTCGACGCTAAAGCCCAATAATAAAACAGACGATATAGTATATAAGCTGGTTATAGATGAAAGTTGAACACAAAGGTGTGTGATCGCTATATCCTTTGTGTGCTTAATAATGATTATTAACAACATTTAAGCAAGACTGAATGTTTGAAAAACACTAAAAAAAAGAATACAGTTGTTTGTAAACAATTCGTATTTGATTCGTTTTCGTATAAAAGCCGATAATTGATTATCTCCTTTGAGAATCGTGATAATTATAACAGACAATCAAAAGATAGCACATCAAAAGCGGCGACACAATCTAACGGAGATAACTATTTCATAGGCCGCAAACACACCTAAACGAGTTACCTCCGTTTATACTATATAGAATAATGCCAAAATATAATCAGGCATAAGAACGTCATTTTTCGTGAAAACGTCTACGATAAATCCCATGCAAAATCGAATACTTTACCCGACTGAGACCACCGCGATATTTTGATGTTTTTTAACTGATTTTTGTCTGTTTTTGTTGTTTTTTGTCTGATTTTGACTAATTTTTAACAATAAAATGAAAAAAATATCGCAAAAAATGATTTTCATGAAAAAGTCTACGAGAAATCCCATGCAAAATCGACTACTTTACCCGACTGAAACCACTGAAAATCAGTCAAAACCAAAATCAGTCAAAAACAGACCAAAATCAATAAAAAAAATCGACTAAAATCAGTAACAAAAAATAGTAAATTTATAGCCCATCAGAATCTGTGACACAATCTAATGGAGATAATTTTTTCATAGGCCGTAAACATACCTAAACGAGTTATCTCCCTTGGTGTTATATAAAATATGATTTAGACATATGAAATTCGAATCTTTTGTTCAATCTGTTTAGAAAAAGCCGTCTTGGTTATTCCCTCTGCAACATGTCGTACCGAGGCTCTACAAATATCAAAATATCTACCGGCTTCAGATATTTATTTGAATACAATTTGTTCGTTAGTTGTTGTATTAAAAGATTTTACGGGTCTTTTCCCAATTGATTTATAAGTACCAGTTAATCCTCGTTTTAAATTCTCACTCTGTGTAACAGCTTCTAGATTATCCAATTTGTTATTATGTGGATTGGAATCAATGTGATTGATAACAAGACCATCCTTGATCAATCCATTAAACACCTCGAAGATGAATCTGTGACAGTAATATTTCTTCTTTCCAACACTAAACATCCCCACACCATTATCCCACCCAACTAGTTTCTTCAGTCTACGGTTTCTGACAGTACCATCAGGGGAAGCTTCATAGTTTGGAATCACGGGATGTGGTTGAAAATCTTGGTTCATTTATATACTATATTATTGTTTGTCTAATTCATTGTTTGGTTGAATTATTACATTTGGAAATCTCTCAATGTAATCTTGAGGGGTTCTAATGACTTTGTCGTTGACTCTGTCAAGGACGCCGTCAGGGGTATAGTCATTGATGGAGTTTTTGATTTTCTTATAATAATAACGCTTCAACTCTCTGTATCTTTTACCATCACAACCAAGACATAATTGTGATATTCCTCTCACCCCTACCCCACATCGTAAGCAGGGTAGCGGGCCATAACTCCCCCCACGGACACTTTGCATATGATACCCACAGAACTCCTTTTTGCATGATTTGTTACTGATCCAATCATGAGCCATTTACAATGATTCATTATATAATAAATTCTCTATTTAAATTCTTTTTTTAATTATAACATGAACGAGTTTGAGAGATTATCAAAAATTACACCTTGGAAAAATACTAAATTCAATCTCGATAGAATCTCTGATAAACCAAAGAGTCTAATAAGTGATAGAACCATGATAAGTAAAATCAGCGATTGTTTTAATGAATTCAAGCGTGATGGAGCATCTCAATGTTGGTCAACATTTCGAATTCATGGTAGTGTTGATGCTACCATGAACGACGAACGCGCAACAGCGATAATCTCACATCTTACACGGAAAATGTAATTTTTTAGAATAAAATTCATTATTCGTTCAGACACTGGAGATTGGATTATCATGGATAAATTTGAACCCATCTTGAGAACCGTCGTTGTGAGTCAAGATTCAAAACCAGGAATTCTGACTGGAATTGACAGACCGTACTAAAACAGTTTCCCGATCTCGACGAAGAATATATCATGAATTGGTCCAAACTGTTATATGAAATCAGAAACAAAGATGCAAAAGATCTCGGTAGAAGAATAATTGGTAAATTCACTCAAGGTGGAAAATACGACAATACAAGATATTCTTCACGGTTGATTATAGATGATGCTGAATACGATTTTTTAATCGTCGTCATGTGCGGCGATCATGGCCAACCACCACCATTTGTCGGTTTTTCCCCACATGATTGGCTAAAGAATTTCGTAGACTATTACGAAGAAATTAACACCGATCATAGAGCACTTGATGAACAATTACGCGATTTCAAGAAACTAATCAGATTACAACCGGATAGAATCCAATGTGAGATAGCGTGTGAAATAATTTCGGAAACTCCCATTAATGATTTTTGGGAGGCGTGGAGACCAAACGATTTGATAATCGCAAGTAGAAAAATAGTCAGAGACACACTTCAGATGAAGTTATTCGAATTGCATAAAGAAAAATTTACAACACTTACAGTACCGTTGTGTTATAGGCCTTCGGATACACGAAAACAAAATATTGAAGTTGATATTCCAGGACAGCGTGAAAAGCAGAATTTAGTGTTAAATGATATTGTGTTGGTTGATATCAGCGTCGTCGAAGATGCATTACGCGCTGATTAATCCCCGTGGAGGCTAGGATACGCAGCGACGATAAATTCTTCACAAGGATTGACTATATCCGATACAATTCTTTGGATAGTGGATAATCACTTCGAGTGGTCGAATTTAGTTTATCTCGCAGTGTCAAGAGTACTAAGAATAAATCAGCTTGGAAGAGTTGTTTTAAACGATAACGACACTACAATCAATGATATTGTCACTAGTGATTTCATCACTAAGGACATAATCAGAAACAATCTATCTAGTTATAAACAACAGGATAAGGAAAATAACAGAGAATTTGACATTGATGCTGAATTAATAACTACACTGAAGCAACAACAGGATAATCACTGCGCGAGTTGCAATTGTATAATGCGTTGGTGCTGGTCGGATCCTCGACAATTTACCATAGACAGAAAAGATAGCAGCGTAGGCCATACTAGAAATAATGTGATGCTGACTTGTCTTGAGTGCACCAGACGAAGAGGTGCTAGTTAAGAACCACGTGGCGGTAATTGAGTCCTCGGGTATCACTTGTAGTTGTTGTCGAGTAAATCCTCGCTGAGGAGCATTTGAATCCAGTCTATAGATTGCTGATCTACCCGTAGATCGTGTTATACCGTATATTTTATGCGCGGTGACACTCCAAATAGGATCAGTAGCTCTTTTTTTACCACCTTCGAGCTCTCCTGTTTCATATAAATACCTAACAGTGACATTACCGAGAATTGGTTCTTTTAAAAAATCTTTTTGCGGTTGTATGGTACATACTTCTTTTTAATGGCGTTGCTAGGTTTCATGTTGATTGTTCGAGTAATCTCGTTATTCAACGCAGTAATCACAGCTGGTAATCTCTTGACCCATTCACGAAATCGTTTATGTTGAAAAATTCTTTCGCGTATTGATATCCAAATAACCGCTCAGCATGCGTCCGATTAAATCGTTCAACAATTGCCTGATCGCGATGTAGTGCAGAATGTCTCCGTCGTAACGCGGTATTATGATTCTTCATCGTTGATAGAACCGCACCTTGAAATTCCTTGTCAGGATCAACTTGTAATAAATTTTGGCCAACGCAGAGGACCCCTTCGATAAATCCTTTCAAACGCAGAAGCCGCTTCAGTTGATGATTTTGTTTTTAACGGTTCTGCTTGTTTGTATCGACTCGCAACATCAACTATGGTTAGCGCGTATTTGTAACCATCATCATGCGGCAGAAATAATATATCAGCTTGATGAACCTCATTGGGAACGGTCACATCAAAATGCGAGAAGTTAATTCGTTTAGGCGGCGGTAGATAAATTTGCCATATCGCCTGTTTAGATAACCAATTAGCCGCAGTGGTATATTTCAAATTCGCGGCGCTAGCGAGTTTACCAATCGCCGCCTTACCTCTCCAGTATCCTCTTGGAGAATAGTAAATAGATTCCGTGTTTTTATTAATTACCAGCACCTAACATCAATTTACGTTTCATTGCCGATTGTACCAACCATGAAGCCAACTTCTCTTTGAAGGATTTATCAGTGATAGAATTCAAGGCATGAATTAATTTCACATCTGCGATATGTCTGTGTTGCAGATTGCTGCTTTTATAAGCAACATCATGAGCATGACACGTCTTATCAATGGCGTTTATTGGATATTCACCCGGTCGAGGTCGGTTTTGATCATCGAGTCTGATATCGAGTCTGCTTCCGGGTCCACAGTAACTACACCCTGGAAGATGTTTTTCTCCTGGATACTTCGCCCACGGTGTCCCTGGAAGTTTAGTTAGCTTGGCTGCAATATCACCTCCTCGTGTTTTTTAAATTTCTTTGATTTATCGAGGGAAACAAAATCTAAATTTTTATGTACTGCATTGTACGCATTTACCAGAAAATGCTGATCGGTTATTTTTAGTTGTAATCGTCTCAAGTCATCTGTGCCAGTACGCGCCTTACACTTCACACAATATAGATCCATAATTTATATATAATAACATGAATGTAATTGATTATTCAGCTACCCGACGACGGGAACCTATTAAACACCATGCGATGTTGCCGAATTCAATTAGAATGATTATAATCGGACCATCTGGAAGTGGCAAGACACAACTGCTACTTAATTTAATAACGAGATGGATGAAATGGGACAAGTTGTATTTGGTAGCTCCAAGTCTAGACGATCAGCGATGTTACAATGTGTTAAAAGATTTTAACAACAGCGCGGTAGAAGAATCCGGCAAGGATGTTATTAAGTATATAACCGATATCGATGAAGCACCGAGCATTGATGATATTGATCGAGGTATTAACAATTTAGTCGTATACGACGATATCATGTTAGACAATCAAACGAATCCAGCTAGGATATTTTCCAGAGGCAGACATAAAAGCACTGACGTGATATATGTCACTCAACGATACACACAAATTCCGAAGGTAATCAGAGATAACTGCAATATTCTTGCCGTATTCAACGGAGTTGATACACATACGCTACGAAATATTTGGCAAACTTGGTGCGGCGGTGATATGGATCATAATCAATTTAGAAATTTCTTTAGTCGCGCTCAATCAACCCCACATGGATTTGTAACGATAAATTTACACGACCCGAAATTAAGATATCGTATCGGACTTGATAAAATATTCGGTTAACCCATAGCAGCATAGGGGGCGGCGACAACAACCATGGCATCTCAAGCATGCCTTTTTTACGATTTCGAGGAAGCCTTAGTTTGCCGAATCGACGCCTGTCCGATTCACTTTTCGAGGAAGCCTCATTTTGTCAAACAGATGCTTATAAAAAGTTGTCGGATTCGCTCCCTCTGCTGCTAATACACTGGGATGGAAAAATGTCATTGTCATCTATGAAAACTTCACAGGTAGCTTACGTAATGCACTAAGCAGGTAATTTATAGTATCAATTAAATTGATTTACCTCATGGACGTAGATCGTGTATAGGTAGTCTGCATTAGTATTGTTTTTATTTCTAACAACACATCAACACAAGCTTGGCTTTGCAGTACCGATGCAATGTGAGTAATAGTAACGGGAGTGACGATAGACATCTACTCATTGTCAAAAGGAACACTATCCTGGGATCTCTTGTATGAAACCTATCATTAAAGTTTTTACAGGGAAAGGCAAATATCACGAGCACTATCAGTAAGTACATTTTGCAACAGCGTTGAGGTTTATATTCACTAAACATGTTTCTTCCGTAATTTTTAAACCGGAGAGACCTAGAACACACAATTGGAATACGTGCATTACAACAATTAATAACTGCATGTATTATAGTGAACTTTCAGTAATATCTAATGGATTGTTATTAACATACGTTTTCTTTCCTTCAGCAAAAGATACAGATAGGCTGATAGACCTACTGTCAAATATGGAATACTTTTTATAATGTACAATATTGATACGAGGGATCTCAATGAATGCTTCAATGTTTGATGCAAGCGTATAAGCTTTCACTAAGCACTGGAGAGAGTCTCAGCTTTGTGGTATTATGCCGATTTAGTTGTGCAAGGAGAATATTGAGCCAGGTTTTTAGAATGATGGCCTCTACAGTTTAATTGTTTCGTTTATATCAAATTTAGAAATTAAATAAGATTCTTTATTACCGATTGGTGAAAACATTCTGAAATGCCTTTGAATACTCTTAATGTTAAAGGCAATATGAAATTTATTATTAATTACATATACAACGTTACCATTCTTCAACATTACGTATATAACGTTAATGTTATTCAAATTCAATTACACAATGTTTGTATTATTCAATATTAATAATACAACATTTAAATTTGAAAGTTAATTTGTTCCCCACAATTTTATTTGTATTCACTGTATGGTATGCATCCATTTATTTATCCATATTTATTCACAAATTTATTATTTATGTTTATTAACAAATTCTTTTTATGTGGCATGATTTATTAAGCTACAAAATTAAAGAACATTTAGCTGCTGTCGTACTAATTCTAGTAATGTCCTTTCAATCACATTTAATTTAAGAACATCCTCTTGACTGCCTGAACACTTTTAAAATTCAGCCATGTTAATCGCTTTGTGTATTGGAAATACATGTACTTTTTATTCAACTCATAAGATTGATAACACAAGGACAGTCGAGTACATGGTGTTCAAAGAAGCTTCCTGCTGGCTGATTGCGGTGTATGGCACAAGTGTGGACGTTACCAGAAGACTGAGAGGCTGCGCAGACGATCTGCATAACGTAGCTGTATTTTCTATTCCAATACTCCAAGGGGGAAATGATAAAGTTGAAAAGCATATTTTTCAACAATGTATATTTGTTATGTTATATGTGTGTGTTATACCCTGTGTTTAAAGAGCAAGATGAACATGGTCATATTCTGAATGCCTTAAAAATTCTAGTATGAATATCATTTGCAAACAAACTAGGGAGCGAGTGTACGTAGTGTAGCTATATACACCAGGGAGCTATTAGAATTGCTAAATCATATACAAATCCGTATTACTTGTAAAGATATGGTGAAAGCTAAAGATACTCGAATGAGCAATGTCATGGTTACCAAAAATCATTACAATTATTAGATAGATAAAAGATTAAACATGTTTTCTCATTTCATTAAACAAGTTGAGTAATTTCGATTACTGCTTGCCTTCGTGCACGAAATTTCATTTGAAACGTGCGAAAACTAAAGATTCGACTACCATAGCAAAAAATGCGCATCATATTTGACATAATGGTATAACAGTTTAGACATAAGATTTAGAAATATATTCGGATGCTTTAGTTGATACGTCATTGCCTTATAATAGGAAAACGAATATCAAATGACACAAAAATAATTTATAATTAAATGAGTATCGAAACAATGTTAATGAACCAAACTTGCCAAACTCCACACCCACCAAACAAGAAAAACATACTTTGCCTGCTACTGTAATTACCTTTCGACGGTACCACAGGTGAGTTTTGACGGAGTCCATAGCTGCCTTTGACTCCCACCTGAATGTGTTCTCTTGTCGATCAGTTTTGTTTATCTTCCTGTCTATGAATACAGATAGCAAGAGCTATGAAGTTAACGCGAGGCATCAATTCAGGTTGTTGTTATGGTATGGTTTAATGCCATTTTTCAGCACAAGATAGGCTATAAATTACGGTCAGTATTAACGGTGGATGAAGAACATGGAAAACCCCGGGAAGAACCACCGACCCACGAGAAGCTACTGGCCAACTTTCTCACATACTCACATTGGCAGAATCCGAGACTCGAACCCACGTAGACAGATGTGATATGGCAGTGATCCGTAACGGAGAGCGCTTTTGACCACTCGGCCACTCGGACATCAATCCAGGTGTTGCAGGACCTGATGGCAATACAAGGCATCATGACTATTCTCCTGAAGTAACGACATTATCTTACCATTGATTTAAGACAGGTCTGGACGGACGAGTGATGGTGACGTTGTGCGCGTTATCTAACTTAAATCCAACGTGTATTTAACGCAACATCTGTGAGTCATCCATCTCATAAATCACTCAAAGAGCGTAAATGAGCGAACTATGCTTATAAGACTACCACTGTATTGAAAATGATATTCCGCTATCATCAAAACAAAAGGTGACACCATAACCAACACAGCTGAGATCTAGGACAAATTTTTGAAAACCAGGAGTATCTTATCACAGACGTAGTGAAGGCAGACAAATTCAACATCGTTGGTGACTTTATTTCATAAGTTTTACTGACCAGCAGTTATGACCATATGTCATCGGCAAAATTGGTGTTTGCAAGACTAACAAAGCAGACTCCTTTTGCTTAGGATATACGCTGAACGCGGCTTCTTCATCCTCCTTCTCAACCGCAACAAGACATCGTTGATGCAAAGACGCTTCATGTACTAACATCTCAATAAGTATGCCGTAGTCAGGAGGAGAGACAGGCAGGATAATTAAGTCAAGAAGGCAAGGGAAAGCATATATTACTGAACTCACCACGTGCTCGAACTCTACAAGTTCAATACCCTGATTCAGGTTAACAGACGACCGTTGCCCCAAACGAATGCCCACATCGCCTAATGCCTCCAAATTGAAACACCAGCATAGAAAATAGGATTGTGTCGGAAATGTATGCAGCCAATTAAAACAAATTATACGAACTGCGAGAAGGTACTAATAACTTGTCATCCTTCAGAAATACTGTGTACTCAGTTTTATCCAAAATTCATCTGTAACACTATAAATGATTTGATAAGAATAATGCCCCAATATAAAGATTACTTAATTTGAATGGCAAAATGCAGGAAACAGATTCAATGCCAGCTTGCGTTTATAAAGCAGGATCCTCGTACATGTCAATGAAACTGACTGAGCTCTTCCAGTCAATGTATAAACAAACAAAGATAAAAACGGAGTATTATAATGCATCAATGGTACACGTGCACCTTTTAAGGACAATTTACATTCCTGCGATAATCATTCTGGCATCTCCTTGCCGTCAGTAACCGTCCAAATCATCGCCAGAACTCGGCTGATCATCCCACTGTTTACGGATCGCAGCTTCAGAGTCTATTTGTCTTCAAGAAAAGAAAAAGTAGAATAGACGTAATGTTTGCGTATTTGGAGTTTGTCTGCTCCAAGAGAAAGGAACGGAACAGAACTAAGATCTGATAAAAGCCTTTGCCACTTGGTTCCAGAGTTGTAGCATCCGCTGTGTTATCTTATAGTGTCGTGATTCAACAACTTAAAGTTCGTTGTGATTATGGTAAAATCCAAAACATGTAATAATAGTTTAACATCCGAAGAGTATGTGCTTCGTGAATGTACTGACGACTAAGCATAAGCTGTAGCAATGTAATGCATGTGGTCTTGACCAGTCGGCCATGTTAAGGTCTGTATGAACTATTTATTGTTTTAAAACTAAATGCCTAAAACGTTATATATTTCAGAGCCATCCAAACGTAGTCTACCAGAATGTATCTACGTTTGTTATGTCAAGTAGCTCAAGGGAATTATTTAAACCTAGAAAACGTTTTATTTCAAGACAGATGTCACACATTATTCTAAAATATTATCAAAAATACATTAATGAGGAGAATGTTAAATTGATAAGAACGGTCTTGATGATTTCAATTGTTGACCATTCGCACTGTTCGATGGCGAGACTGACATCAGCAGTAGAACATGTCCTATGATTTAAGACATCAAGTCTGTAAAACTAATGATAACATTTCATGACGTCATGTTTGAAATATGAAGATCTAGTAGTTCCGATCCTGTACTGCAACGTGATGAAAGTGCAACGTTTATAGAAAATCAGTCAATATGTTTTATGATAAATGCTTGAAAACTATGGAGAATAATAAAATATTTCAGTTAAGGGCATGTATTCATTATATTACAGGACTTAAGGAAAGCGATAGTTCAAATGATGTGCGATTTCAAGAAACCTAACGTTACAGATAACGACACATACCTTGCGTCAAAAGCTGTGGACAATCTTAAAGCGGTATGTATTTGGAATTACTCTATATACTCCTTTTAAAGTTTGATACAACTGCGATCAACATATACCCTGACCAGCCTTCACACACTGCGATGGAAACTCAGGGTCTACTTTGCTTAATGTACGGATTACTCCTCAGAAACTGCAGAGATCCATATTTGCCATCGCATCGCAAGACGGCAGATCTATGTCGTTAAAGTTCGATCAGACTATGATTATGCAATATATCTCGAACGCAAGACGGCAGATCCATGTCGTTAAAGCTGAATCAGACTATGATTATGCAATATATCTCGAACGCAAGACGGCAGATATATGTCGTTTAAGTTCGATCTGACTATGATTATGTAATATATCTCGAACGCAAGACGGCAGATCCATGTCGTTAAAGCTGGATCAGACTATGATTATGCAATATATCTCGAACGCAAGACGGCAGATCCATGTCGTTAAAGCTGGATCAGACTATGATTATGCAATATATCTCGAACGCAAGACGGCAGATCTGTGTCGTTAAAGTTCGATCGGACTATGATTATGTAATATATATCGAACACAAGACGGCAGATATGTGTCGTTAAAGTTGGATCAGACTATGATTATGTAATATATCTCGAACGCAAGACGGCAGATCTGTGTCGTTAAAGTTGGATCAGACTTCTGCATGATTATGTATTATATCTTAAACGCAAGAGGGCAGATCTGTGTCGTTAAAGGTGGATCAGACTATGATTATGAAATATATCTCAAACGCAAGATGGCAGATCTGTTTCGTTACAGTTGACCTAGACTATGATTATGTAATATATCTCGAACACATGTGAAATAAATGTTATAGAAGCCTTCCCATACCTTATATTAATTATCTCTAAACATTTAATGCTGTTAAAGCATTTCAAGGACTGAATATCAGATGTTCTTATGTATATTAAACATTTAATACTGTTAAAGCATTTCAAGGATTGAATATCAGATGTTTTTATGTATATTAAACATTTATTGCTCTTAAAGCATTTCAAGGACTGAATATCAGATGTTCTTATGTATATTAAACATCTAATGCTGTTAAAGCATTTCAAGGACTGAATATCAGATGTTCTTATGTATATTAAACATCTAATGCTGTTAAAGCATTTCAATGACTGAATATCAGATATTCTTATGTATATTATTTCAATTAATACGGATCTTTGGTAATAATAGTCATTGCAGAGAGTAAACGTCTAATATACATTTCATTTCAAAATGTATTGATACTTGCTGTGTCAGAATCAGTTAGAAAGTCAAAGCAATACGAAATAATTCAAATATTACAGGTCAACATGATTTACTAAAATGGAGTTTAAAAAAATACAACATATATGTTTACATATTAACGAAGCAATTAATTTACATATACTTAAAGCCCTATGAAATGTTGGTAAATTTGACATCATGAATGAATCAGTAGTTACAACGACGGTCAGTAATCTATTGACAAGAATTTTCTAAAGCACGCCAATAATCTAATGGCCAGTAATTACAAAGATGGTTAAATATCTACAAGCACATTTACATACAGCTTTGATAAAGATTTCCATAAATATTTTTGATTCCTCAAAAGTGACTATAATTTGCATTTTCTTGTGGAAATCAAACAAAATAGACGCATAATTCTGAATATTTGTATTTAGGACAGCTGGTTCTGTAAATACATTTGAAACATTTACCTTGCTTAGATGTTAACATACTTTTGGGTTGAAGTGAGATATAATATTGATTTATTAGAAAGAATATGTTGACATAGCAAATACTTACCTAAGTAAAGGTGTTAGAGTTATGTTTCCACGCTACTGAGGCTTACATTATTGCATTTTCTCTTGCTAATATTTGATTTTTCTAGATATCGGATGTCTGTAGTCACCCAGTCAGCTACACCAGTTTCACAACAGAACAGAGACTCTTGTATGGATTCAACCAGCGGGCAGGGATTTCAGTCCAGTTGGTTATATAGATTTTGAAGGAAACGTGACCATATATTCCAATATTTTCCTAACACAAAGTATAAATTGAACAAGAGAAAGATGGTTGTGTCTACGCTAGAGGTAGGTTATGTTATTTCATATGTAATGTATTGTCACCGAAGCTTTGAAGACAAACACTCTTTAAGACCCTGTTCGTCAGCAAATGCGTCCTTACACGGTTTTGCGTGAATATTTCTCAAAAGGAAAACTACCAGTCACTATTAGAAACTTTAAAGATCACATTCATCTCCAGGCTATCTGACCAACAATAAGACCATCATGATCTGTAAGTTAGAAGACGATATTCGGATTTTGTTTCCGTAGGGACTGAGACAGCTAAGTTATACAATAGATTAGAAATATATTTATGTCTATAATAATTACCTCCAAAGAGTTGCATATTATGGTCCTTATAAGCAATTGGCCTTTATACCCTATAAATATTATTAAGTCATCCATGAGAAGAACATCCCGATCGCTAATTGTGTAAAGAGATGACTCTTAAAAATGACCACAATGAAAATTTCGATGTAGCTGAATCTAGCATCGAAGACTGCAGTTACAGTTTAATTTTACAAGGTAAGGCTCTTTTAAAACGAAATGTTCTTTAGAATATACGCTATTTCATCCACATAATAACACACGCACTAATGAGTCTCGTTTGGAAAATATACCGGCAGTATGGAATTCCTTTAAGAATATTTTTAATTTATTTATGTGGGATCTTTTGAGTTATCAAATAAAAAGTAAACGCAAATATTTTGATTGTTTTTTACAAAAGTAAATGAGTTCATATATCTTTATATTTTAGTACAGTCCTTTCGTTATCAAAACAACTGACCCAAATGGCACAGTTAGCTATCGTGGAATGTGTATTGATCTCTTGGAGCAATTATCCAATACACTTAATTTCACGTAAGTATTGCTTTTAGAACATGGCAATCCCATTGTTGCAATAAACATATTAACTCGTATAGAAAATATTATATCACTGTAACTCAGCTTACACATAGCTTTATATATACAAGATTGTTTTTTCTTCGGACATAAAAACTATTTTAAAAATATTTTTATATGTGTTGCAAATGTTGTTAAGAAGCATAAAACGAGTAAATGTTAATAGCACCATTTCACACCATTCATTTAAATGTAGATGCATATTTTTAACAATGTTATGTTTTACAAAAAGTGTTTCCTTTTATTTTTTACTTTTAAATATCTCTAGTATCCTGCGAGTTAAACATCAATTACGAAATCTACCTTATAGATGAGAAGCCTAATGTGTGACGTCATAGAAGTAGCATGTCTTAAACATGTTTCTTATTCATAAAAACACATTACTCTTTTTGAATCAAAACACAATTAGGTACAAGGCTTAGATAATGAATAGATTATTTCCACATTATTTACTCATCATAGACATTTTCCGATTGTTTCATCTTCCTTCCTCTTCATTCTGTACCAAATTATCCAACTAGGAATCTACTCTGTGATGACATAGGCTTTTAACGTTTGAAATTATGATAATTACCGCCATTAGTTGATTCTGATTTCTTGTGCAAAACTCAAGTTGTCCATTTCTTTTTTTTTCTCTTAACAACTTTAGTTGAAATTAGCTGAGGTCAAAACAGTGAAATATTCAGGTATCGTTCAATAATTGAAGGTTTCTATTTAGTTTATTTTGTACAAGGTATGATCCTTTTCTTATTTAGATATGCATCATTTCTTGCATGTGATCATGCAAACAGCCACGTCTTTTTCGATTATAGCTAAATTCTATACAGACATTTAACGCATTCACACACGCATACACACGCCCATGGTCTTCAAATATGTAGAAATTAAACGAAAAAAACAAATCAAACAAGTTTAGCCAAATAGACAAATAATCTTTATTCTAGACGACAAAATGAATGTCAGAAAGCATTCACGGTATTTTGAATTAAATCCCATATAATCCTAAAATTATTCTATAACAAAAATCTAAACATATAGAATGTCCTGGGTTAATTATAATAATCTTCAATGTCCTGATGTACCAAGAGTCTTGAATGTCGTTATGTACCACAATGGTATGATCCAGAATGTCTTTGAATGAGCCCACAATAATCCTAAAGTAATGCTTTAGTTATAAAAAAATTCAATTATGTACATAATAAAAGATCCCTTAAAATGAACCCATCCCCTTAATTATTATTTTATTTATTAAATTAGCTAAATTGGTATATTCTGTATGAAGAGAATAGTTTCCATCTATTCAATATATGTGTTCAGACAACTAGTTATTCAATCGAATAATTTCATATTTTAGTCCTCGCTTTATACGAACTAAAACACAGTGGTCGGTCATCCTCCAAACTTCGATAACCACCATTACAAACTGTACTAAGCCACCATTACAAACTGTACTAAGCCACCATTACAAACTGTACTAAACTACTCATTCGCATAGTATACAATTGATAATAATTTTAATTTTTTTATATAAAACAACAACATCTTAATAATTAGTTTGTTCATATTCCATTTTCAGCATCTGTTGACAGAGATCGAAGACATTATTCGATTAGCTTTCAATGAGAGTTGTTTATCATATTCCCATGGTAGTTCCATGTGACACTAATCAAATACAATTAAGGTGTTTCCGTGACAGTCCCATGTTACATATTCCTATTAGATCAATATATCATGGCACGTACACTTGCGTGTGACATCAGCTGTGATTGGTATTGCTTTTCGCGGTGTACTCTGGCATCAATACTAATTGTGTTTAAATCAATTTACAATCCAGTTTCTGTTCCATTTATCCATACATTTACTAAGTAAATCTGATATAAGGAATCATTATATTCTTTTCAGAACATGAAAGTATATTCCCGGTAAAATGTAGTGATATAAAAGTCAATATGCTACACATAGTTAATGGGTATATATTATTATACACGTCGATGCATTTTTGAGTGTTTCTAAATCATACCATTGTAACAATGTACAGAGTGTGGTAGTAAGAATTGTGTGAATTATAAAAGGCAAATTATTTAATAAGAAACAAGCTTATTTTACATTTAATATGAATAATCTATGCATAGATCCGAAATTACTCGATAAGCTCCGCCCCCTTAGAGACTGTTACTGCGAACCCCCAAGCTTCCCATAAAATTGGCGGAATCATCACAGAATACAGGCACCATGTCGGATTCTCTCTCGCGTATTCCTGATAACATTTCGCTTAAATACCTTCCTGATCAAGAGAAACTTTCCAGTAAAGTGTTGCAAAAGGGTTTGAACTACTTTACACAAGGTTATATACACGAAATCAAAGTTTTTGAGTTTGAAAGTAAGATTCGCGTAGAAGCGAGATGCTGGCCATCTATGAAGAAGAACCAACCTCCGTACCGTCTGCACATCGAAATTACGGAGGAAAAGTGTGAAGATGCATACTGTTCATGTAAAGCGGGGTAAGATTTAATATTTTGTATTTTTATGAGCTAGTGAGCTAGTTTTCATGTTTGAACTGTTTAATACCCTGAAGTAATGGCAACAGTTATAGTACAAGTCATACAGGTCATGTCGGCGTTCATATTAGCTGTTGATTTCACCCTAGTACCTTTTATCTTGACCAATATATGTACCCAGCCAACATTGTAAATGTCCACAGTGATAAATAATTTTAGTCTGGGGTCATCCATATATGACTTAATGTAATTTGCGCGGATTTTTTTTTACTGTAAATTCACTTACATGAACATGCTGACATACAGTATACTAGAATACTAAGCTCATATATGTCAGGAATCTCAGGCAGCGGCGCTACAGACAAACAATAAAACAGTATCTGACATATTTTATTTTTATTTATGTCACTGGGACGATTTACTAATTGTAGTTATCCAAATTGTAACTTTGACACATATTGTTTGGAAACCTAATAAGCAATGTATAAACACTTCTTTCCTCTGGCATTTCACGGAGTGGTGTAAGCAGTATCATAGTATGTTTCAGATATATGCACCGAAATCATTTATTTTACTAATTAATGTGTATGATATCTGAAAAATGTTTTGTTGCAGGGTCAGTGGGCATTGCTCCCATGTTGTTGGGCTAATTAAATCCCTACAAGGTTTCAAACTACACAACTTCACCACTATTCCTGACCAGTTGAGTTGCACAAGCATACCTCAGCAATGGCATGTACCAAGGGGATCGAAAATAAAGCCAGTGCCACTTAGCCATGTCGTGGTTGCTAGACCGAAAGAGAGTAGGAAAAGGAAACCAGTGGTTTGCCAGACTGATATAAACAAAAAGTATGAATTTAAAATACAAATTATTTCCCAACAGAAATACCTGTTTAAAATCTTATTGTTGATGGAACATGGAGCTAACTATTTAATACTTCCAGACTAAAAGAAACACAACAAACAATATAGCTTTAATACTTTGTTTTATTCATCATGCTGATGCAACATACTTGAATTGATATGTAATAGAAAAATATTCATGTAAATGTACATACAATGTCATCAAATAGAACAAGTAATAAGGTGTGCATTGAGAATATGTGCACAAATTAAAGATGCCTAAAATAGGCACTGATATGAAGTAAACATAAACACAGCATTGTTTAACACGATTATTTTTTATTACTTTCTTTTACATTTAGAGTACCAAAAGTGGATGAAAAGGACATGTTTCATCTCTCTAGTCTGAAGGGAACCCCCCCTAGAGTGCAGAATTACACCCAACATTCCTAAAATATCAACACCTCTAGGAGACGTGCAGATTGGGTCAATATTATCATATCAGGTACTATCCAATCATAATTCAGTGTTTATCCTTAACAAATACATCTTGAAAAAGTGTTAGGAGACAACAAACTGTCCATATTTTATTGGCCTTTTGAAACAAAGATGTAGGAATACAGTGTGATAAAAGTTTGTACGTTTTAACTTTACATATGAGACGTTCTATATGTACCCTATGTTTGGCAATTTTGTTAGTCAAAACTGTCTCAGAAGCAGTCATTTGCCTACTTGCCGATGCAAATGGTGGAATGTTTATTTTCAAACCAATTTCATTTATTTCTTTTGCAATGTTAAAACCTTTGTCTACCATTATGGCATCTCCTTCTTTAATATAACCAATTGATTTTAGTGTTTTAAGCACATCATAAAAACCAGATTGTTCTGTGATAGATTTATCTGAAATTGATCCTGTAAATAATTCTGAAACAAACATTACACAACCATTAGGATCACAACCTATCAACCCCTTTAGAGTTGTAGCAGATTTATAATCACTGTATAACTGACTCTGTAGGCAAAGTGCACTTGGAGTTTGAGTTTTAACTTCAGTTCCATCTATAATAATAATGGTAGTGGGGAAATCTTTCCTATATTCAGATGGCATGATTTTTATTATAGTATCTCTATTTGGCCAAATCGAAAGCTGACCAAGTTTTAAATACAACAGATCGAGCCATGTTGTAAACACAACACTAGCTGACTGTGTTGAGAGTCCAAACCGTGTGGATAGATCTTTTAATCCAAAACCATGTCTAAGCCTACATATTGTTAAAAAAAAGTCCATCTTCCTGGCTTAGGCTTTTTGTATCCCTTCGTCCTGGTCCATATTTGACTGGACACTCTGTTGGGGCTAGAAATGCCAATAAAGCTAAGAATCTTATGTACGTGATTCCTGTATAATATTTAAACAAATTTTTCCGTGTTTTTTCTTTATACTTCACAATTGCTACACTCAGTGTTTGTTTCTTGGCAATTATTCTCTTCAGATGATGAATTTTTTTTATTTTTTGACGACACTTTAAGTTGAAGCTCTTGTATCTCTCTCGAACTATTTGAGAATTTGAGCCTTAGATCCTGATTCTCAGCTGCAACTGCTAGCATATCCATTGCTGATATCCCTGAAAAAAATTAAAAAAAAGTATTTCTTTTCTTCATTTCAGACAAAGTACCTGAGAGAAACTGCACAAATAACTCATGAATGTGGTAATACATCTGTGACAAGGGCTTCTCCAGTGTGTTTACCAGATGAGTTCAAACCGCTCAATGAGAACACAAAGTGCATCAATCCATGCAACACTGAGGTACAAACAAGAAATCAGGCCTTATCGGATCACTGGTTTCATGAGAGAAAAGGAAGACTAACAGCATCAAATTTTGGAAAAATACTATCAAGGAAATCCAAACCAAGTGAAAAGTTTATTAACAGTTTATTTTCAAAAAATGGTGTGAAAGCCAAAGCTCTTGAATATGGCAAAAGACATGAGAAAACTGCTAAAGAGAAGTATCTTAAATTGTATCCTTCAAGGCATTTGCATGAGTGTGGCTTTGTGGTTAATAATGACTTTTCATTCTTAGGTGCCACGCCTGATGGGAAACTATGTGACAATGGAGTATGTGGAATTGTGGAAATTAAATGCCCATTCTCTGCTAGACAAATGACTATTGAAAAAGCATGCAATGATATACCAGATTTCTATTTACAGAAGGATGAGCATGTCTCATTAAAGAAAACACACAGTCACTATGCACAGATTCAAGGCCAACTTATGGTTACAGGTTGTGAATTTTGTGAATTCATTGTGTACACACAGGAGGATATGTATGTGGAAAGAATTAAACCAGACATTCCATTTATGACTTCAATGTTACAAAAGTTAGCTGAATTTTATAGAGATTATGCAATTCCACATATGAAATCTTCTGGATAAGTTATTACAATACTTACATGGGTGTTCAGTCTGTGTAGACACCCCTGACTCACAATTCCTATCTGGACTGTTCAATCTGTAAAAAATAAATACTTGTGCAAAATGATGTTAGTCAACAAGTAGTTTTCATGTTTATATATATGTATGTATTTTAAATTGATTGTGAAGTATAAGCAATATACATGTAATTGAAACTCTTTTCAAACAGTATAAGTTCATTAACTTGCCAGCTTTGCATATTTACTTTAAGATTAATGTCTGAATTTGTTCTGAAATTAAACTTGTTAAATATCATATGTCAAAGATTAATAAAGCTAGACATATTATGTGAATTACTTTGCCTTACATAGTTGTGTTTTCTTCCAAATGCAGGCATTGTTGTTTATGTTGAATGGTTTCCTTTTGTTGTGAAGAATCTCTCTTCACTGCAAGTTTTCTTGCTGGCATAGTACGCGAACCATCAGCTTGAATGGGGTCTGGATAATTCTCAGTTGGTCCATTTCCTCCAACAAAGTGCTAAAAAATATGTATATTTACAAAACAATGCATTATATGACAATCAAAAATGCAAAGTAAATCTGACATTTTATATTAGTATTAGCAAAGAAACATTTTATATCTATATCTTAATTTAGATGTATGTACAATGTAGACTGAAATAAAGAATTCTTATTCTTATTCATGACCTAGTCATAACATAAATATATACTCCATTATACATGCACTGACAAGAACCCAATGTATTAACCTGTTGTTAATTCCTTCAATACAAGATAAAAATATCAAGACAGCTAGTATGGGATAAATTTATACTTATAATTTAAGCTCTAGTATTACAGCCTACAAGGCTACAGGGTGACCTTGATGCCCGAATGATCAAAGGCTGTCACATTTACTGGTCACTGCCATCTCGCCTAAGCCCACATAAGTTAAATTTTGGGCTATGCCAATGCGGGTATGTGAAAAAGCTTTTTAGTAGCTTTCCGTGAGTATGTGGTTCTTCCCGGGTTTTTCATCTACATGATAAACCTGGCCGCCATGTAGGGCCTATGATGTACTGACAAAATGTAGTTAACTCATGATACAAATAACAATTACATAAACCAGCCTTACGAGATGTGTATCAGATAGTTTTCTATTTAACAATATATTCTAGAATACTACATATACCATAGTGAAATCTAAACTGAATTACCTTTGAGCAAACGGCCTTGTGTTGGTTTACTCGGGCGATATTTAGCTGTTCGTGCGGTCCACCACACGCTTTTATCCATCGTTTCACCTTTTCCAAATCACGTTTTGGAGTCGGAAAACGTATAAAACGGCCTCCTTTCAACCTTTCCGGATATCTCTCATCGGCATTGCGCGTTCCCCATGCACATCGAAGCACCATTATGTCAATATATCCCAAAAAACACGAAAGTCTGTAATGCAGCTGTATTCTCACCACACGTTTGTTTGTGGGTAAAACATGGCGGATGTTACAGTAACACCGGACGCTCTTATCCGATTGGTCACTATTTGTGGATTTGATTGACAGGTCGGATCTATCTATTAAAATCGTGTCTAAATGCATTATATAGTAATGGGTTTGGGTCTATTTTAACATATAATATGACCTTATTTCTTTAACTATTTTAATGTATCCACCAAAACCCCCGACGTTAGTCCCGTCCTCACAAACTATTTAAGACATAATTTTTATTAAAAGTAACAGGATTGAATTTCTCTAAGTTGTATTAAAAATTTTAATTAGATTGTATTGAACGTATTTTTCTACTAAATATGTAGAGATTAAGATTATTTATTTCGGTGTCACATCTATATACTATTATAATAAAGATTACGCCCTTATGTAAAAAGGCAAAACTCTCTTGCAGTAAACATTTCTATTGGATCATGAGGTCAGCAAAATTTACACTCGCTAAGTTATGGCGGTTACGCCTTAAAAATTTTCAGAGATAATCGTTACCTAATTTGCAAAGATATGCCAGAAACCAAATCTTTCAAGTTTGACAACAGGAGTAAACTGCACGATCGATCAGATTTTAGGATGTCAAGCCAATAATATAGTCGGCTGTCTTCTGACATGCAAGAACTGTGAAGCAAAACCATTAATTTAAGAAAGGATTTACATATTATTATTATTATTATTATTATTATTATTATTATTATTATTATTATTATTATTATTATTATTATTATTATATTATTATTAGTAGTAGTATTATTATCAACATCATTATTATTATTTATGATTAGTATGATTACAATGATTATTATTATTATCATCATCATCATTATCATCATCATTATTATTATTTATATTATTATTATTACGAATAAAAATATTATTATTATTATTATTATTATTGTTGTTGATGTTGTTGTTGTTACATGCACAACTCAAAAAGGGTAGAGGTTAAGTCGTCGACCTCTCACCAAGCTCCGTCTCGTTCTTTGTACATAACTTCGATCAAAACCTACTAACTGGTTCGTTATGAGATATATACAAGTAACTTCTATCAAAACCTACTAACTGGTTCGTTATGAGATATATACAAGACCCGCTTATTTGTCTTTCTTGCTCAACTTGAATTGTTATATCTCTTGTTATAAATTGCGCCTAGAGATTCTAACATGTAGCAGTCCATAATTGTTGGTACATTTTGTGTTAAGTGTTTCTTTTGTATATTTTTGTCTCTCACTTGACGAAGAGCTTGCTAAGCCCTATGTCGTTTTGAATGAATATGTGACCTTATCAAGTGTATATATGTATGTATGTATGTATGTATGTATGTATGTATGTATGTATGTATGTATGTATGTATGTATGTATGTATGTATGTATGTATGTATGTATGTATGTATGTATGTATTGTATGTATGTATGTATGTATGTATGTATGTATTGTATGTATGTATTGTATGTATGTATGTGTGTACGTACGTACGTATGTATGTGTTCTAAGGTTGACATTGCCGGGGAGGGAGTGGGAGACAAGCGCCCCAGTCCATAAATCCCCCATACGGCTTGCATCTCTGATTGCCTCTGTCAACTAAAATCCAGCTCCTGGCCTTCACAAGTGGCATATATTTGAAGTCCGGGGGACCGCGTTATCCACCAACAAGAGAAAGGGTGAAGGCGGGCCACTGGCGCCTTAAAACCAGTTGCTTCGGGTAGATGGGACTCGCAAACCTTGGATGGTAGCTCATCAGGGAGAAGGAAAACTCCGATTCCATACCTCTCCTGTCTTGCGGCTATACACACTCATGTGAAAGGATAAAGGAGTAAACCCCAACAAAAATCCAGAGAAGGAGTCCCTAATGCGGTCTGACATTGACCTCAATGTCATTCTGGCAGCTCCTGCGACACCGTTGGTTCCAAGCTGTATCGACATTCGTCGTTCCCTTGGGACAACCAGCTGCGTGGAGACGGGGGTGTGTGCTGCATGGGCAACAGCTGATTCTCCATACCACCCTGGCAAGGCTTCGTAGGTCTACAGGAGAGGACACTCCAGCGTCGTCGTATGGCGTCGGCACAACACGAGAAGTAGCAGTTTATCAGTTCTTAGCCAAAGCTCGATTGGCGTGGAGCTTGGCGCCAGGGGTTACTTCTGACGGTGGAAGAGATCATCGGGTCTCACTGGACAGCTACCGCCCGCCCGCCTTAAGCTGGGCAGCCCCCAGTCAGTAAGGTGCTGCCCGCCATGGCCTGCCTGCTTCACTGTGTGTGTCGAGCTTAGAAAACCATCTCGACAAGTGGGCCACAAAACTCCGCACCATAAAAGACTCAAAGAAGAAATAAAAAGACTCCAGCTCTTCGTTTTGCGACCTGGAACGTTATGACCATGTGTCCTGGATTGCCCAATGACCTACAGCAGATGGACGATGCACGGAAGACTGCCGTAATTGAAAAAGAACTCTTCCGACTGAACATTGCCTGTCTCCAGGAGACCCGACTGGCTGACAATAATACGTTCTTTTTGGCAGGGAAAGCCCTCGAATGAACCTAGGCAGGACGCGTTGTAGGCTTTGCCGTAAAGAACACGTTAGTCGCCTTCATTGAACCTCCGTCATCAGGAACTGGGAGACTCCTTGCCTACCAGCTGTCAACATCCTTAGGCCAGGTTCACATCTTCAGCGTGTATGCTCCACCCTTCAGCTCCACACTCGAAGACAAGTTTTTTGAGGCTCTGGATCAGGCAGTATCCAGTATTCCGAACTACGAAGCGTTTACTTACTAGGAGACTTTAATGCTGGAGTAATAGCTGACCATGAGCCCTGGTCCACCTGTCTCGGCTTTCACGGAAGGGGCAAGATCAACGAGAACGGTCAGCGACTTCTGGAGATGTGCTGCTTTCACAGCCTATGTGTGACCAACACTTTCTTCCAATGCAAGGAGATCCACCAGGTGTCTTGGAGACACCCACGTTCAATCCATTGGCACCAGTTAGACCTTGTCATCACCAGGTGTGCGGAACTGGCTAGCGTCCTCCTCATCCGTAGCTACCACAGTGCCGACTGCGACACGGATCATTCCCTTGTGGTCCGTAAGGTGCAAATATTACCCAAGAAGCTGCACCATGCCAAGGAGAAGGGCAGCCCTCGCATCAACACCTGCTTTGCAAGTAACCCAGAGAAAACACAGAAAGTTCATCAGCAAAGTGCAGGAAGCTCTCACCAAAGTGACACCTGATGACACCATTGACTCCAAGTGAGCCCATCTCCGTGACTCTGTGTACAACTCAGCCATCAAAGCTTACGGGAAGAGGGAACAGAAAATTGCCGACTGGTATGAGGCAAACTGGGAGGAGATGGAGTCCGTGACTGAGGCAAAGAGCAAAGGCCTCCTGGCATACAAGGCTGCACCTAGCCCGAGAACATTGCAAGCATTCAGCAGTGCTAGGAACAACGCCCAGAAGACTGCCGATGCTGGGGAAACATCTACTGGCTTAACCTTTGCAACAGTATACAGACAGTTGCCGACACTGGGTGTGCAAGAGGAATGTATGAGACCGCCTCCCTCAAGTCCAAGACAGGTGAAGACATCACATACCAGGGCAAATAAATGCAGCGATGGGTTAATCACTATCTCGAGCTATATGTAACGCAACACAACGTCACTCACACTGCCCTGGATGCCATTCCAGACCTGCCTGTCATGGATAAGCGAGATACACAGCCCACCTTGGAAGAGCTCCGAAAAGCCATAAACTGACTTGCCTGTGGGAGGGCTCCTGGAAGCGACGGCATTCCGCCTGAAGTCCTCAAAAGTGGAAAACCAGCGCTGCTCCAGCCGCTACACATACTCCTCTGCCTCTGCTGGGAACAGGGATCCATCCCACAGGACATGCGTGACGCCAACATCGTCGCTTTGTACAAGAACAAGGGAGACAGTAGCGACTACAACGACTTCCTTCCTCTCCTCAGTGTTGTCGGAAAGGCTTTCGTCCGTGTTGCCTTGCGCGCTTGCAGATCCTAGCCTTCCGCGTCTACCCAGTGTCCCAGTGTGGATTTCGGGCCGGTAAGTCAACTGTAGACATGATCTTCTCACTACGTCAGCTGCAGCAAAAGAGTCATGAGCAGCAGACGCCCCTCTTCATTGCCTTCATAGACCTGAAGAAGGCATGTGACCTTGTCAGTCGGAGTGGACTCTTCAGAAAGAAGATTAGCTCCCCCCCACGTATACTTGCTGTGCTGTCCTCATGTCGTTCCACGAGAACATGCACAGTACAGTGTGCTTCAATGGCACAACATGAGAGGCCTTCCCAGTAATCAGCGGAGTCAAAGAAGGCCGTGTGCTTGCGCCGACGCTTTTCGCCGTATTCTTCTCCATGCTTCTCCGTGTATGTATGTATGTATGTATGTATGTATGTATGTATGTATGTATGTATGTATGTATGTATGTATGTATGTATGTATTGCAGTTTCTGGGGTTTAACAACACGTTAGCCTACTAAAACTCATATAGTGGCAAATAAAAGTTAATTTCTACTAGGAAGATATTGAGTACGGTCAGTTATGGATACTTGAACTTCCGGTACAGATATGTTTTCTTAGACAAGCATGCATTTTTATTTAACTGTTTCTTGTGAACCAGTCCACTTGAATCTATCACAACAGATATTGTTTTGTTTTATTCATACCCGATTACCTTAGACTTGATACAATTGATGATAAATAGTTTCATTTTGGACTACATCATTACAGTGTGATATTACATAAGAACATATGTCACAGTCAGAAACATTATAATAAATCAATCTTTTTTATGTCAATATTGTGAAGTGTAAGAGTTTTCCAAAGCATAAAACCAATCAAAACAAAGAATGGAGTAGCACACATCGGATAAAGGAGATTAATTTCACAAGACATAAATATCTTAACAAGCAAACCTAAAGACAAAAACTTGTAGGAATATAAATATAGTACAAAAGGCATTTATTCAAAAAGACTGAAAATATGAACGACCCAATTTGTGTGCCATCCAAAAGATTTGTAACATATTGCGTAACAAACATGAAATAAGTTTTTGTGTCATCTTACAGATTTGTAACATCTTGCGTAACGAGCATGGAATGAGTTTGTCTATCATGTTACAGATTTGTAACATATTGCGTAAAAAGCATGAAATGATTTTGTGTGCCCTTCTTTATTATCCTATGGATTTATAAAATCTGCTTTAATTGTTAAAATCGAAATCGTGACTTACTAATTATGTTGTGGAGAATATCAGCTTGGGGATTAATGATGGATGGTAATAATGATGGGTCACTGTATGCTTCAATGAATAATGAAATGAAGACTAAAATGAATGATAATTACTTTATATGGTTCCCCCTGCAGCCTTCTTGCGGCGATGAACCAAAATCAATTTTTGATAGTATTTCGTTATCCAGGGATTAAGAATATGAATGCTCTTTATAATCGCCATCTAATCAATTTCAGATTTGGTATATGCTATAAATAGGCAAATGTAATACAAGCCCTGCAACTGACTTCAGGTGAAATTATTTTTACGTGTATACATAAACTATACCAAGTGATGATAACGGGGAAATATTTGTATTACGGCAAAAGGTAAGTGATAAAACTCAAACGGATACAAATAGAAGTCTCTGTCTTCACTACATACCTATTTCCAAACCAATTTACCTATTGACAACCAATTTATACCTTTCAGATGAAGGTATTACAATGAAAACTATTCCTAATGGCTCGTTATTTTATTTACAACATGGACTGTGTGGTAATGAAACCGACTTGTACCACCCTATTGAAACTGGTTAGTAAATATGAAATATTGTGCGTGTATCTGGTACAATGTCCATATATCAAAAGTAAATATGCATGCCTTTGCACTGCAGATTTGTCAATGCTTTTATAATTTTCAATAACCCAATTAGTGCAGTAGATATTCGATATTATATAATGTATAACCGTGAGCAAATATTGACGCGGAAGTAGATATGAGCTTTAGAATAAACGATTTGAATAAAACTGCAGTACGATGCATTAGGTATTGGTCATTCAAAATGTGTATACATAATGAATGTCACACGAACATTATGTCTTAGTGACCCATACGTATTTTCCTATGTTCTTTAAACATTTTCCAATAAAAATGAAATGTGCAAAATTGATAATATGGATGGTGACATTCATTTATCAAGCAAAGCTGTCACAAATATGATTGAAGTTAGACTGAAATAGCGGTGAAGGAATTGTGTGTTAGACTGAAATAGAGATAAAGGAATTGTGTGTTAGACTGAAATAGAGGTGAAGGAATTGTGTGTTGCAAAGTGTGAATATGTGTCCCCCAGCAGTATATTTTAAGTACATGTCCTCCTGGTCGCTATTTTATCTAGTAGAAATCACTTATATTAATGTTGCATTGTAAACCATGCAAACCAAGAAAGAGTTTGGAGTAAGATATTTTTTCATGTTACCATTGTTTAAAAATTAATATAGTCGTATCAGCATTTTCAATGAGCAAGAAAAGGTTCGCTAAATTAGTTTATTTTACTATGGCTTCTTTACGGTTAGATTTTCATTTGAAAACATTTTCTACTAGGCATATGCTCACATTTTGAAAGAATAATACTGTTATAGTTTAATGATTACGTTCAACAGAAACAAAGACGTCAGGATCTTAATCCCATTATGTTCGGTTCAGTTTTTAGACATAGTGTGGTATAATGTGAAATGGCAAAAAAAAAATTCACAGGAGATAGATTCATTTTTAACTTCAGGATTAAATAAGAAAAATAATTTATAAGAATAATTTCCATTTGCTATCTACTCCTACAGTACATCTATGTTTTTAATGCATGGTACATAAGCATCTCACACAGAATTTACACCTCAGCCTTGATGTATCGCTAAAAGCTGCAACAAACTCCAGATCGTTATAACAAAAAGCAACTAAAACCCAAGTATTTTGCGTGCATAAATATATTTGGATAGTAAATGATTCTACAGATTCAATCGTCACAATCGAAATCCGGAAATAAATTATAGTCTCGTATATTACGCTCCTATTAACTTGGAGTTACCAAAGATTGTTAGGTTCTCTATGGGGCTTACTCGGAGTTGAACATACTCTAAGGAGGCTGCTTGCTGCATGTAACTGAGGATATGGTCTTTGTTTATTCTATAGCCAATTGGAAGCCACTACAATGTATGCGAAGTGTACCTCGCGCTATCTTCGAGGCCCTGTCAGCCTCCAACTAATATGCCTACTTTGGATCAGACTTTCCCTACCTCTCGTATGGGGTCCCGGAGTGGTCGAGTAGTCTAAAGAGATCTTCGTTACGAATCACTGCCATCTCACCTCAGTCTGCGTGGATTCGAGTCTTAGATTTGGCCAATGTAGGTATGCGAGAAAGATTGCCATTAGCTTCTCGTGGGTAGGTGGTTCTTTCAGGGGGGGGATTCCCGAGTTCTTCCTCCATCCGAAATAATGGCCGCCAAGTATACCCGAAAGTATGCTGAAAAATGGCGTTGAACCCTACAAACAATAACACCTATTATGTTCATTTTCAGACAGGGATCCAAACTGGCGTTTTACTAGTGATGTACTTTTATATTTTAGTACCACTGAGTTTTAAGTACCAAGGCAGAGAGAGAGTGAGGCTGTCTCTGTGCAATAGCTGTTTCACTTTAATCTCCTTCACGCACAGGTTATGTTGTGCACCTATCATTCATCCTCATCAGCACACTCATCGTTATTTACCTACACCTACCAATGTCCTACGGCGATGGGCGACTGGCGACGCAACAGGTGGAGATGACCACTAGGAGTTGTAGTCAGAGACCTGCATGTTGGCGGCCCTTGGACAAGTGGTCGTTTTGCTCTGTACTCAGGGCAGCAGAACAGTTCGGCAGCATACAGGGGTGACTGAGCAGACCTTTTTAGGACGTTGCTGCTCACCCTGAATTGGGAGATGCCTAGAAAAGGTGGCCTAAAAAGCTTGCCTTGTAAAACTCTGGCCAGCATACCGCGGCTGGCAAGATCATCCATATCTGCGGTCGACATAATCGAAGAAACCAACTTATTATTGGAGCATGGAACATCCGTACCCTCATGGACAAAGAGAACGTAGCAAGACCCCACAGGAGAACAGCTCTATTTTCTCAGGAGCTTTCACGCTACAATATTGACATTGCATCCTTGAGTGAAACCAGGTTCGCAGAAGAAGGTTCTCTTACTGAGCTAGCCAGCGGTTACACATTTTCTTCTCGAAAGGAAAAGCCCAAAATGAGGACAGGATCCATTTACTCGGCCTGGCTATCAAATCAAGTCTTCTGAAGAAGATTCCGGAAATGCCGGTTAGTATCAATGAGAGGCTAATGAAATCGCGACTACCTATCAGCCACAAACGGAACGCAACAATCATCAGTGCATACGCTCCTACCCTATCGAGTCAAGGAGAAGCCATTGAGCAGTTCTCTACGGACCTCAGCTCTGTACTTAGCTCAGTTCCAGCTGAGGACAAGATCATACTACTGGGGGACTTTAATGCCCGTGTTGGCTGCAATTATGGTTTTGGAAAGGTGTGCTTGGCAAGTACGGTGTCGTCAGAATGAGCAACAAGGACCTGTTCCTACTCAGCAAATGCACATCATTTAACCTCATAATCACAAACTCAATGTTCAGAATGGCGAACAAACACAAAAACACCTGGATGCACCCCAGATCTAGCCAATGGCACTTAATCGACTATGTAATAGTACGCCAGCGTGATGCCAAGAATGTCCAAATCACCAAGGCCATGCGAGGAGCAGAATGCTGGACAGACCACATAATTTTCAGAACTACCCTAAAGCTCCACATTGCCCATCACCACCTAAGACGTCCTAAGCTTGTGCCCACAGCCTTCAACATTGTCAAACTGCTCCAGCTTTCCACCCAGCTCTATGTCCAGAAGAGACTAGATGACAAGTTATCAACACACGGACCGTTATGAGGATACGCCTCTGAGATATGGAACAAGCTCAAGGACATAATTAGAGAACCAGCTATGGCAACCCTTTGTACACAGAAGCGAATCCATCAGGACTGGTCCGACGAGAATAACGCTGCCAGAAAAAAAACCGAAGCATTTATGGACTGGCAGAATGACACAAACTCTATCCCCAAAAGAGACCGCTTCAAATCCTATCAAGCTGAGGCTCAGAGAGAAATCCAGAAGATGCATGACCACTGGTGGGAAAAGAAAGCTGATGAAGTGCAAAGTTATGCCGACAATAACAACTCCAAAGAGTTCTACAACGCCATCACGTCATTCTTCAGCCAGGCAAAGTCCAGCTCTACGCCCTTGGTCGCTGCAGATGGCAGTACATTAATAAAGGACAAGAATGACATTAAGGAAAGATGGCAAGAACACTTTAATCAGCTCCTAAACCTGCCATCATCGGTCAACCAATCTGTTCTTGACCAAATACCCCAACAGCCAACGCACAACCATCCGCCAAAGATGGAGAAATTGAGGAGGTTCATTAAACAAACAAACTTTGACAGGGCACCTGGAAAAGATGGTATCCCAGTGGAGGTGTATAAGCCTCTCAGTGAGCAGTCTCTAGAGGCATTCTACGATGTGCTAATCAGCATCTGAACCAAAGAAGAGATGCCAGACGACCTCCCTGATGCATCAATTGTGACCCTCTTTAAAAATAAAGGCACACGTGTGGACTGCAGTAACTGCAGAGGCATCTCCCTGCTTTCCATTGCTGGCAAAATACTTGCTCGCATCTTGCTCAACAGGCTTATTGTGGCAGTGTCAGAAGATAACCTCCCCGAGTCTCAGTGTGGTTCTCGCCCAGACCGCAGCACCGTTGACATGATCTTCGCGGTGTTACAAGTCCAAGAGATGTGCCTTGAGCAGAATCCGAATCTGTATGCTGTCTTCGTGGACCTGACAAAGGCTTTCGATACGGTCAACAGAGACGCACTGTGGGTAGTACTCAAGAAACTTGGTTGTCCACAGAAGTTTACCAACCTCATCCGGCTCCTCCACGTTGACATGACTGGAAAGATTCTCTCAGACGGTAAATCCTCCGCGAAATTCCCCTTATCTATCTAATGGTGTCAAACAGAGTTGTGTACTCCCTCCGGTACTCTTCAATCTCTTTCTCACACAGGTACTGTTCCATGCCATCCGGGACATTGACATTGGCATCTGCATCAGGTATCGCCTGGATGGATCAGTGTTTGATCTCCGTCGCCTAGCTGCAAACACAAGACACTAGAAAGACTCGTCATTGAAGCACTCTTTGCAGATGACTGTGCACTCATGGCCGATGAAGAGACTCACCTACAGGCAATCGTGGACAGATTCTCTCAAGCCTCCAACCTATTTGGACTCACAATTCGTCTTGTAAAGACATAAGTCATCTTCCAGCCCACCCCAAACACTGTCCACTCACAACCCTGTATCATCATTGGCGTGTCGCAGCTGAAGAATATGGACAGTTTCAAATACCTTGGCAGCACAATATCTAGTGATGGCTTTCTGGACAAAGAGATCACTGCGAGGAGCGAAAAAGCCAGTCAAGCACTAGGACGACTCCTAATCAAGGTCTTGCAGCACAAGGACATATGTCAACAAAGATGAAGGTGTACAATGAAGTTATCCTCATGTCTCTCTTATATGTCTGTGAAACTTGGACGCTCTACAGAAAGCATATCAGTCAGTTGGAACAATTCCACCAGCGCTCCCTGAGAGCCATCATGCGGATCATGTGGCAGGACCGAATCACCTACCTGGAAGTCCTTGATAGAGCCAACACAACAAGCATCGAAGCCAAACTAATCCAAGCCCAGATTCGCTGGACTGGCCATGCCATCCTCATAGATCAAAGCAGATTCCCAAAGCAGTTGTTCTTTGGCGAGCTAGCCCAGGGAAACCGCAACCAAGGTCGCCCTCACAAGAGGTACAAAGACAACCTCAAGACGAACATCAAATGGACAGACCTTCAACCACGTCAGCTCGAGCTCGCTGCCTCAGACAGAGGGCAATGGCGAGCCCTGACAAGAAAAGCCTGTTCCACCTGTGACCGCCGCCAGCGTCTTGAGAGACGTCTCAGAAATGTATCCCAGATACCAACAACCACCGGTGCCCCATTCCCCACCTGCAATCGCATGTGTGTATCGGAATTCGGACTCCGGAGCAACATGCGCGTCCACCCTTGAATGAGATTGCACAACTTTTCTTCCTCGACTCGAGAGACTACCAAGAAGAGACGCTTATCTTCAGCATCGACTTTAAAGTGAAAAGGTAGGTATTCGCGAAGAAGGTTGAGGATTATGGGGACTTCCCCAATCAATCTGGCGATGCTTGCTGTCGAAAACGTATCACATGCAAGCTCTTACGTCAGGTATATATGGTACTGTACCTATGCGCAAGTCGTTTCTTTATTTTCTGTCTCAGGATAATCAGAGCTGTTACATATTCAAAATACAAAATTTGTTTTTGAATCATTAAAATATATCAGATATAAGACGTGCCGACTGGAAATCATTTATCTTGTGCACATAAGGTGCAGATAGTGTATTACTAATAGAAAACGCATGAAAGCAGTAAAGGTAAACAGGTGTGTAAAGGTAAACAGGTGTGGGGAAACCCGTTTTGAAACGTACAAAAAATTTGGTTATCTTTGCCGTTGTTTGTTCCAGCAAAGGCAAAATATTATTTTGAAAAGTTAAAGGTACATTTTCAGGATGGAAAATGTATCCTTTGTATTAAAGACTTTGGATAATGGTGAATATACAGAAGAATGGAATATGGATGAATTTGCTTTGATTAAAAACACTTCCTTCAAATCAGATGTGAACAGAGAGTATTTACACAACGAGGAAAAGAAATATAAAATATTATGTTAGTAAATTAACGTACAATAAATACAGAGGGCCAAAATTGCAATATTTACAAACAGGACATTCTGGTGAACTTTTAAATCTGGGAATAAGATCTCCAAAAATATAAATACTTGTCTTGACTTTTAAGAAACTTGCAACAGCCTTATCCAAAGTACATCATGGTCTGTTAGAGAAGCGTATAAACTTACAATACCTAGTTAGAACTGAATACTAAAACGAAACAAATGTTTTAAGAGCTAGATAATGCGATTACAATGTCAAAAACGTAGCTCAGCTGTAAATTTAAAAATATTATAATTGCCGGATCTTCACCCTAGATATCCTTCAGAGAGTTACGTAAGATATATATTTTCAAGTGTTCAAAATATTGCATGTGCAGGTCGGAAAATTATAAAAGCTTCACTTGTATGATCGGTTATGGGTTTATTGGCATGTTTTATAAAACTAATTGATCATAACATAATTTTCACAACAGAAGTTCAAAGCAATAATCGAGACAAATCGATTAACATGGAAATATTCAAGGATATCTATGAATGAAATATATTTAGAAATAAACCTGTTGAACAATTTAGCATAGTTTGCAGATGTGTTTTGGTGTGAGTGTGTGTGTGTGGTTTTTGTTGTTGATGTTTTTTGGGGTTGTTTTTGCAGTGCACTGTCGCACTTGGATTTGCTGGCCTAACCAATACCAGTAAAAAGAAACATGTGGATAATACCTTTGGTTTTGTTCTGGAATCAAGCTGTCTCTTTGCAGAATGAGACGATACAACGCTCAGTCTCACTTGGTAAGTGGACCTAAACATGATCGATATAACGTCTTTATGACTGGCTGCTACAGTTAACATTTCACGTTTGGCTATATATCCACGTAATCTAAAGAGGTTGTTAGATAAAGCATACGCCGTCAGTAATAGGTGACGATTTGAGATTAGTGTCACCAAGTCATACCTTATCATTTTCGGTCTCCAACACAATAAGTAGGCCAATATGGAAAGGGTTTCTATGACCGTCATGTTCGCCGGCAATACACACCAGACACATGATTCACACAAAACTGATGTCCCATGACGCAATACTCGATGCATGCAAAAGAAGAAAACAATCTTGTCACGGTCTGTTTTGCATTGGCATTAAAGCGATTGGTTTAAATCCTCTAGTTTCAAAAATTTACCTCTCTTCATTAGATAAAACTATGAGACATTTTGCGAAACATTTACAAGTTTTCCCAACACATACAAGATCAGACATGGCTATGCGAATGTTAGTATCGATAATAGCGCAGTCCGAAATTGATAGATGAAAATGAAAGTTTTTACACAAATTGTGTTTGATGCCTAATAAAGTACATAATATACGTGAACGTTTCATTATTTCACTTCATTTTGAGTGTATGCATGTCAATTTACGGGTTAATTTCAAATCTATATTATAGATTAAAGACGTTTGACTAATATCTAAATGATTATTTACAACATTCCAAAATTCCAGACAAACAAACATGGAAAGAAATCTTAATATCAAACCTTGCTGGTCTTGAACATAACCTCTGGAGAGTTCGTATGTCTAATCAAACATATTTTGATATTCTCCTCGATACACAAATTCTTACGACCTGCCTCATTGTGGCAGTTGGCTAAAACCGGACAACCCACTAAGGTATTTACATATGTAGCTAAACAATGGGGTGCTGTTCTTCAAACACTGCTCGATATGTGTATTAGATGTGGGAATTTGGTTCATACTTTATACATGATAGTTGTGGTGAGAGTGTTTGGAGTTTTGTAGGAAATAATGTGTATTGCCTGTTTGACTAAAACAGGGCTTTCAGTTATAGCTCGCTCCACACGGCATAGCGATATTTATGTTATCTGAAGCTCTTTAAATGACAGCGTCATTGAATCTATCAAAGTGTAAATTCGTTCCACACGAAGCATGTATAACTAATTAAATATCTTAGTAACATTTAATAACGCTGACATGACCATTTACTAAGTTACAGATAGGATTAAATATACCAATGCTGTCTGCAGTTTCTCGCACAATGCCAAAATTGCTCAACTTCGAGTGAGTGTCTGACTCTTTGTGTTTTATACGGTGCGTTTTTAAGTCGGAGAGACCTAAAATGGCTTTATGATTGAAATTAGTTTAATTACATATCTCTTGTTGTTGTTTCATTTTGTAACAATTCAATTAGGCACAGTAGAAGACAACACGGCATTTTCTTTTTAAACGTTGTTCTAGCACGTGGGCACGATGACTGAGATGACCGGACTGAGACAACCAGACTGAGACAACCAATTTGAGATAACCAGCATGAGACAACTAAGCTGAGACAACCAAACTAAGACAACCAGTCTTAGAAACCAACCTGTTACAACCAGACTGAGACAACTAGACTTAAAAAACAACCTAAGACAACCAGACTGAGACAACCAGACTCAGACAACGAAACCGAGACAACCAGACTGAGACAACCAAACTGAAACAACCAGACTGAGATAACCACACTGAGAAACCAACCTGAGGCAACCAGATTGAGACACCCAAACTGACATAAGAAGAGTAAGGTTAGCAAAACAGTTAGATTTGTCTTTTGCATGAAGGGGACAAATTTATATAAGGGGTGCTAAGAATTAATTACAGTATATTAATTCCTCCAAATTTTGATATCAATATGTAAATTCTATATTTGACCATGAATAGCAAACTTTAAATTAAAAAGGAAGCAAGAATATATTTTCCTAAAAATAATGAAACACATAAAACCTCCAGATTCCATTTATGTTTTCAACCTTAAACAGTCCGTTAACTAACCCACCTATAAACCTTGTCACATTTAGACTGGATTCTGCATAGACTTGATGATACTATTCTACAGTCCACCCTTTGTATTCCACGAACTTGCATCAGATCACCTATGCATTATATGCCATCTGGAACTATCAGTACTTAACCCTCCAACTTTATTTACTAATAAGAGGAACCTTCTAATGATAAATATAGCCAAACTAATGCATGTCATCCAAGCAAACCTAACAACGTGCATACATCCTACAGCAGAACGACTCGATAACTGCCTGCGTTCATTGCTTGAAAAACATGCCCCAGCCACTAAGTACAGAGTATCAATTCAAAAGTGTTCTCCGTGGTATAGCAGTGTTAGGGACCAGCATCGGCAGTGCCAAAACAGATCGTCGTAAAGTAGAGAGGCTTTGGCTTTCCACCAGACTCACTATTCATCAACAAATCTTTGAACCCACTAACAAACATAGTCCATTTAGCCACATTATCCCACTACAGTACACAGATCACGGAGAGTTTCAGCTGCAAAGCTCTCTTCGAGATTACTAATAAACTAATGTCAAGGAACAAAAGTTCACCACTTCCAACTGCTTTCTCTACAGTACACCTTCCGAACCTGTTTGCAAATTCCTTCCGAAACACAGTACAAACTATGAGAGATAAGCTTGACAACCAACACAACTTCAATTGACTCGTCGTTACCATACAGTTGCATCCTTTGAACCTGTCTCCATGGATTTAGTACAGATAATCGTGATGAAGAGTGCACCAAAGTCATGTAAACATGATCCTATTGCAACATTACTGCTGCTTGAGTGCTTAGATCCAATATTCCCTTCACTAACTGATGCTATTAATACCTCTCTCTCCCATCTGGAGAATTCGAAGCATTTTTAAAAAACTGCCATTGTAAACCTCTGCGGGAGAAACCTACACTCGATCCTAACGATTTAGAAAATTACCGCCCAGTTTATAATCTCCTGTTTATATAAAAAATAATCTTAGATACAGTTGTTCTAACCCAACTTGGATCTCCTCTGAATTCAAACAGTCTTTTAGCAAGGTACAGCCCGCTCTTGCTACAGTACTGAAACTACTCTTATGAAAGTAGATAATGATATTCTCTCTGCTTTGGATGACGGAAAGATTACATGCTTGCCCTCCTTAATTTGTTTGCAGCATTTGACACAATATACCATGATATATTATTTCACCGTCTTCAGCATATATGTCATTCACAATACAGTCTTACATTGGTGCAAGTCCTACGTACTCAACAGGACACAAAACATATCTGCAAACGGAATACACTCCTGACCAGTTGATCTGTGTTGTTGTGTTAAATAGGGGTCCATTCATGGCCCTGTTATCTTAATTCTGTACACTCAGCCGCTTTCAAGTGTCAAATATGATCATCCAGTGTCTCAACAATTGTATGCTGATGACACCCAAATATGCAAATCTCTAGCCACCTAACTGAAGTTGATGCAACTATCCGAGGAGTAGAGAGGTACATTTCTGATGTAAAATGATGAATGACATGTAACAAGCTGCAGATGAATGATGATACAACTGTGGCCATTCTGATCACAACACAATGACCTTTTCATTTACATCCACCGCAAACAATAAATATCAGCAACACCAACATTAAATTTACCCAGCCAGTATGAATTCTAGATGTCACTCTACACAGTACTCTCACATTTCACCAACATGTTATGAACATATGCAAGGCTGCATATCTTGAGCTGAGACGCATCAGCTCCATTCGCAATTATCTTTCAGTTCATGCCACTGAAACACAAGTGTGTTCATTAGTACTTTCAAGACTGGACTACTGTAACTCAGTTCTGCCTGGTTCGTCTCAATATCTACTCCAGAACCTTCAAAAAGTTCAAAACACAACTGCTCGGATCATCCTTAGAGTGACACAATTAGAGCACACATCCCCGCTGCTCTGTACCCTACACTGGCTATTCATTCAATCCAGATCAGTTTGCATACCAGGGACCAGCAACGTGGAAATAATTGTCAATTGAAATTAGACGCAAAGACAATATGATCCTCTTCAAGACTGCTCTAAAAATCACCTTTCTCGACTGCAAGAACATACGTAACGACCTAATAATATTTCCTACCTTTAATATTTTCAGCATTTGAATGTTTCCAAAATTCATGGTGTTCTGTTTTTTGTAGTCATAACATTACAGAGCTTCTAAAGAATAGGCGCTATAAAAAGTCCGCATTATTATTATTATTATTATTATTATTATTATTATTATTATTATTATTATTATATGAAGGAAGCTTAAAAGAATTGGTGTGAAACTACATTTGAATATGACTTAAAAACGCGTTTTTGTAAACGAATTATGTAAAGAAATTGGTACACCAACACCATGTAAAATTTTGTGTCTTCATGCTTAAACTGGCTACCCGTCAAAATCGGCACAAGCTGCAAAATGAAGGCAATAACGATCTTTCGAATGATGTTAAATTCTCAAGTTAAGGACAAAGTAATGACCTCAATCTAAAAAAATTACCTTGCTTAATTCTTTCATCGGGACACTCCAATTACACAGAATGAGTATCCATAACTTGAATACATTACTAGCCACAGCAGAGAAACATGTATCGCATTAATAGACTGAAATACTTTATGTATCATGTTTAGTCGCACTCGTGATGAAAGACAATTTACTATATCTAAAAGAGATAATCCATGCCTACCTGTATATTTTTCGTATTTCATGATTTTCTTTCATTAAGTTAAATTATTGTTTCTCACTGCTCTTGCAATATTTTTATATCATTTCTTTCTTACTGGCAATGCTTCAAACATTTTAAGGGAATTTTAATAAATCTTTTGAATATTGTTTTGTTCTGTAAACCAACGTTCTTAACTATAAAGTTACCATTACTTACCATCACTTACCTATATCTTTCTTACAGGTGTGATAGTAAACGGTGACCCTAGACAGGAGGACACGAATGAAACATTTTCATTCAATAGATATAGTACAATAATAACATGGCGTCATGCTGACATGAACGAACCTTTTGAAATTCTGAAAGCAGGTAGGATAATTTTCGCAAGTATTTATCTTATCTCAGAATCAAGTTCAGAAACATTAAAGTAGAATAAAGGGCTTTTGCCCGGTATGAAGGAGAGAAGTGTTGAAAGTAGAATATGATTTTAATGAATGTCGCTTCAGATTATGTAATGTATGCACTCTGAACGGTGTAATATATACCATGCATGTATGTATGTCTGTATGTCTGTATGTATGTATGTATGTATGTATGTATGTCTGTATGTATGTATGTATGTATGTATGTATGTATGTATGTATGTATGTATGTATGTCTGTCTGTCTGTCTGTCTGTCTGTCTGTCTGTATGTATGTATGTATGTATGTATGTCGCAGTAAGCTAGCCAGGTTGGCAGGTTTATTTTATTTTATCTTATTTTATTCTTCATTTTAATGCCAGTTCAACATTTTGAAACCCAGCCTGACATTGATGCCATGCTACTGCTCAATTATGACAACACAAACTCTGTCCTTGGACAAATTACAGCCAATATGAAGAAATCGGTCATTCGATGGAACGACAAACCAGCAGGAAATAGTCTGGTACTACTTCGAACTATATTAAATTGTTATTTTTACCCACCTTTCCCCTTCCATTTATGGTGTCTCATATTTATTAATGCCCAGCAGTGGTTATTTTATTAGTATCCCAAAATATATTTTAAATCAGACCCGTTGCAATGGAGCTCATTTGTGATTGGAGTAAACTTAATGCGCGTGACCGAGATCATGGTTACTGCTACTGAGTAACTTTAGAGTGAAAAACTTATGATAAAGTTTATCTTAGAGCAGCCAAATGTAGATATATAAATGGAGTAGCAACTTAGAATACCTCCACCATGCATTATCAGCTATGATAATATTTGCAACCGTCGAAGAAGTCAAAATAATTCGAAAATTGGGGTTAATTTTATACCGCCATATTTGTACATCCACATCACTTTCCTTGAAGTAGCTCCATGTAATTTTAGCAGCGTTAAGAGCAACATGATACAGACAAAGCAGCAAATAAGCAAGACCAGACAAGCATAATTTAACAAATTTTCAAACCTTAGGTCCCGGAAATATTATTCACGCACATAACTCGTCGTTTCCACCAAATCCCGTGTACTAGTTATTACCCTGTATAATTTCAGCAAAGACATCATGAAGAAAATGATAGCCCACAGATACTAAAAAATGCACAAACCTTTTTTTATTGTACAGATACAGTCCGTAATAAAGGCTCATATTTTGACATTTAAAGTCATAATTTCCATGTTCGGAATTTCGTGTCCGCAACGAGGAATCCAGAGGCTCATATGGGGATCTTTTATGGTGGCTCTCTAAACATAATGACTGCAACACATGAAACTGCTTTACATCATTCGAACATGCACGGATATTTCCGTTTGATTACAAGCACTTACACTTTATTCGTGTCCTCAGAGTTTCAAATTTGTTATATGCGAACCAAATGTGACTACGATCAGACGAGCACCAATTGTGTTCATGTAGCAGAATGTTAGTCTAAAGAAAACAAAATGTAACATTATTTAAATATGTATACATCATTTGCCATTGTAATTGGGACTTGGTGTCCAAGTTATATGCTCAGCAATGTAGTTTTTAAACGAAATATGGCCAATGCACACGTAATATTGTTTTTTCGTATGTGTATGGTCACTGAATACTGGCAAATAGCACAGATCAGATCAAATAATACATCTTTTCAGAATTGTATAGTCGGAAAAATATCTTGTGTATGTTCAGCAAATAACGCTGTAAATATTCAGTAGTATTATGATTTGTTTGTACTTATATCTACTTGTAACTTTTGCAAAAAGAAGACACAATGTTATATGCGCAATTATTTCATTGTGTTGAGTTTCTCGTCGTGTTTAACTCTAAATATGAATCTCTGAGGTCAGTTTTATAAAGGATATTCATCAAACATAAGCTCTTACAGAATATCAACGTATTCTGCCTAATAAATGGGTTTTCTAATTATACAATGGGGAATGTTACAATTATCTATAGAAGACAATGTCAATTAGATGCTATTAGATATGGTGGTAAACATTACAACACATAAATATGACGTAAGTTGTGCTCCCACATGATTGTATTGAGCTGCAATGTTCTTTAAGGTAGCATCTGAAGGCTTTGTCCTATCGTATACGTAATTTACCTGTTCCAAGGTGCTGTCCGATCTTGTTTAAGCTGAGGAAACGGGTTTGTTAGGGCGTAAACGTCTATCGACGGATAGGTAGATAGTTATAATCCAACATTGCTGATGTCATTATGTTTTAAATATGCTAGTCATTTCTACTTCTTATAGAATGTAACGATTCGATGTCAGGGGCCACTAGAGGAAGAGGAACTTTGCAAAAGTGAGGACAATATCAGCACCTTTGAGGCAGATGATCCACTCTGTTCTATAAATAAGAATGTCGGTGCAACTTTCAGGACCGTCAAAACGTACACCGTTAGCGTACATACACCACCTGTTATGTTGTCACTTATTGATACATTGGGATGGACAAATGTCATAATCATCTACGAAAACTTCACAGGTAACTGACTTCGGTAACTAGCTTGTTATTTTATGCACCAACCAACCATATATCTTGCGAGTCATGCGAGTCAGTATGTTATGGAATCTATATCAACCATAAACAAAAGACACGTACCCATTATAAATTGAATATACAGGATAATATTACCACATTCTGTTTGTCTTTATGATTAATAGCTTTGCATGTAAACGTTTGACATCTCACAATTGGCATATTCATTGAATATAGTCCGGTTTTAACCTTTAACGGTTGCTTAAGTATTTAGAACGTCGAATGCTGGAGGTCGCGGGTTAAAATGTATAGAAATGGCACTAGCAGCTGTCTCGCTTGGAGCTCAGCTATAAGACGTTGGTGTTAGGACTGGTCGACCTGGTGTCGGGAACATATGTGCATGGGTGGGACATGATATTAGTGCATAAACTGAAAAATATGCAGTCATCCTTGGTGATTACATATTTTATACATTCAACATAATTACAACAGCCATGTTATACGATTTTGATAGCTGCAAGTTTTCGCCTGCTATTTTGTTTTTGCTTCAGCGAAGGAGACGGATGAGCTGATGGATGTATTGTCAGCAAATGGAATACTATTTATAATGTACAATATCGATATGGGATCACTCAAAGAACGGTTACAGGAAGCATATAAACTTTCACTGACCACTGGAGACCGCATCAATTTTATTGTTTTTTGCAGACTTAGTTGTGTAAGGAGAACATTGAGACAGGTATGTAATGGGAATGGTATCTACATTGATTTTTTCGTCAATAATAAATTTATAAAAAGGACTTCATATCAAATCTTTAGATCATAGCTAATATGCTAAATATACAACAATAATCAACATTATGTAACAACCATTTTACCAGCATTATGAGATTTACTTTTGATTAAATAGGCGGATATAACGTTTTAACTCGAAAATAATTCGCTTCCGAACATTTAATTTGTGTTGATGTTATTGTAAGTGAACAAAATATTGTAATTCTTATTAATATATTTTTTACTCCCTGTCTTGTTTAATTAAGCTAAAATATCAACCTTTCAGCTTACAAATGTCTTGAGAATAAAGTTGTTGCCACAATACATTTCCGGGAATGTGCTTTCAAAGACAATACATGCAGATAAGTGTCTTGTCAAACACTATATGAATTCTTTAATATGAGCAATTTGTGTTTTCGAACTTAAAGTACATTGGTATATGTGATTCTTAAGGCTGCAGAGTATGATGCCAAAAGCAAAGCAAAGAACACGGTATTGAAGGAAATTTCCATGTGGCTCATTGCGACCTATGGGATTTCAACCAACGCTTCCAGAGGACTGAAACATTGCGCAGACGATCTGTATAATGTTGCCGTAATTTCCTTTCCAGAAGTACAGGAGAATAATTACAAGGTTCATAAATATAGTTTTAAATTGACTTTAAGTTTGTATCTACTTTACCTGTCATAACATTTCATCTTAAAAATTATATGTACATGGTGATGTTTTGATTTATTAGCATCTGGATTATGACATAATTTAATACTGAAATAAAGTGAAGAACAACCAATACACTTTTATCCATACAAGGTAATTACATTTAGTTCTTTTAAAACAAAAAAATTCCTTTACCTTTTTCATTAGTTGAAAACAGTATACTCGAATGATCATTGTGTTTGTTATCAACCAATATTATGTCGACAGAATATCAAACATAAATTATAATTTATAATACAATATTTGAAACGAGTTCTTTCTTTCGCAAACCTTGGGTAGATAATATTTAAATTATTTCAAGAGTTACACGCATTTCGCTACAAATGAGCAGAACTGTTAAATTCAAAGCCGCAATATGCAAATAACAATATATTTCATTAAAAAAACTAATTTAAATTAAATGGTTATAGAAAAAACAATTACCATCAACCCCACCCAATGAAAAACGGGGCGTTAACAGAACATTTTCTATGGGATGTAATTTTAACGTCATTGACAAAACGTTGTCAAAAGATTTTTCATAAACCAGAAGGATATATGGCGACTGAGATTTTATTTACAACCATTTGATCCATTAACTCCAGAATTAAAAGATGCATCCTATGCAGTACTGCGTTGTGTTTCGGATACAAGTAGATAAAAAATTAATTTATTGTAAGAGTATTTGTGATTTTTTTTCTTCAGTTATCCATAATATAGGATATACCTTTAGTCATTTCAGTGTCGGCGTTTCAGCACACTAAATGATTGGCGATATAGGGACATATCATGTAATACGGTCATGTATGGAATTATGCATAACTAGGCGAAGTCACCTATTTTTTTAAAGCAAAATATCCTTAAATAACATTACCATCACACAGTTTCTAGGCTGTCATTGTTGCATTTATCTGTATGAAGTATCTTATTCAAAATAATGTCCGATTTACTTATATTGTTTTGGAAAGGAATTTGTTACGGAAAAAAGTTTTCGGAGACCAGTTCAATTACTCGAAAGCCAGAATATGTACAACACAGCTTGTCCAGTTAGTAAGACTATAATTGGACCACATTCTAAGATCTACATTTTCTACCTGTAACACGCATAACGACACCACATGACGTCATCTGCGAAACTAAGTGGTGCTGGATTTATCTGTTACAGGTAGAAACATTTGGTTTTGTATTGCAATCTAAAATCAATCAGTAGTCGCAGAATAAAATACAAACAAAAATGTCCTGAGTTACTAAACCTAATCTTAGTAGATTTTTCAGTGGCATATGGTAACTTTCCCAGTGTGTTGATATTGTTCAATTCTGTAAGACTGTTTTCATGTCCTAAGATATTAGGTTTTAACCTATTCCAATTATAATCTCAGTAAAGAGAAAAATAAATCTAAAGGCTTCGAAACCAATAGAGGTTAAAATAGTTTTGATAATGACATTTAATAAAATTATTTCAGGACATAAAGGAGACAATGATGCAAATGATAAACGATTTACAGAAATCAGGCGGTGCCGATAATGGAAACAACCTTACATTGCAAGCTGTGGACTATCTGAAAGCGGTATATGTTTATAATTACCACCCATACTCGTTAATGCATTGGGCCAAATAACATAAGAATTGATATGTAGTCGCAACATACTCTTCGCAAACTGGATATACCCAGTTTGTAGTTGGATCTGGCTTGTACGTTAGTAAATACGATATGTCGGTCATCGTATAATACGTTTTCGCAATTAAAATCCTGGCTGGACACTACTGTTTGAAACAAAGTATCAGAAAGCAGCAGCAAAACAAACAACACCATATTTAAAACTTAAGAATTAATTTATGTCTTTGATTTATAAGAAAAACTTTTGGAATTGTGTGAAATAAATCTTTACTACGTGGGTCAGGTACCTAACAAATCACTGACTGATTAAGAGGGCTATCTGTATTAAGATACCCTGTAACATTTATATTTTATATTATCGCCTACCATTAGAATAAATAATATAATTAAGTTGCAAACTTTCCTGATTACTGTACAAGGACAGCAAATCGCTGAAAGAGGATTTAGAGGCATTGGTAAGAGAGTCAACACTTTACCACCAGTTTTAAAACTCTCTTCGTTTTTATATCTATCATAACTAAACTTCATTTTTGATTGACTGGATTGTACATTAACTTTTAATACTTCACAAGCCTTTGACTGCTTCTGATGTAGTCTTTTTAAGCTCTTTGACTCCCAGGATTATAGGCAAATTTAAATTGTTGGTGTTGGTTACTCAACTCATAGATAACTTCTTAGAATATTTCCAACCTGAAAGTCTACCCTTGATAAGAATGAACATATTTCGGAAGGTTAAAAATTTATCTTAGCTTATCTATGGTTTTATTTTAAACATGCATGCAAGGAAATACCTCTGAAAATCATGCGGATGCACATATTATGGTCAGCAAGTAGTGATTGCCTGACTTAGTTTTGGTAAAGGACCCATTCAGTCTACAATTCGTTTTCTAAATCGTTCGTCAAACTCTGGATCAGGTTGCAGATTTATTTGTTTTTCTACCGTTCACAAATGTGAAAAGATCTATATTGTGTAACAACAACACTTTTATGTTTTGTCCAATAAAAATGATTCAAGATCTTCTGATATATTTAATTGAATCCTAAACCAGCCAAGTAGTGTCAACGGCTAAACTAAGTATATCCTCTATTTATAGCTAAGAACAACAATTTGATACCTCATTTACCACTTGTCATCAGGGGTTACCTCATTTGGTTTTAGTTTACTCATAAGGACCCTATGTTTACAAAATACAAAACCGGATTTCTTCGGTTTCTGTTTTGATTATAACATTCTGAAAGAAACAAGTGTTCTTATGATCTTGTTTGTGTTTGGCAATGAGCGATTATCTTTTGCTACCGTTATTAAAATAAAGAGAAAGAGATGTAAAAGAGTAATACTGTGAGTAATACATTATATTTCATAAATAACAAAGGAAAAACTGACCGCAAACAAACTGATCAATACACGTGTCAGACAAGGGAGTTATTTTCTTATCGAGTGACTCGCAAGAACTCTTAGTTGCCATAGTAACAACACAAGCTAGTTATAAATCAGCAATTCAGTCTCAAAAGGATGACATTTGTGATCAAAACATGGCTTGTTCGCTACAAGGGGATTACCCACAACCTTAAGTTAAATCATTGCTCAGTAGTAAATGAATACCCTAAACTGGCAAATATATTACCTCTCTGACAGTCAAGGGACCTGAAAGACTTAGTCTCATGTCAAATTGACACATCCGCATTTTACTCCCTGAATAAAAACACTTTCACTAGAAGATTTTCCCGATAAAGGCAAATTACCTGATAATAGAAGAGTATTAAATTATCCTGTGTCACTTAATAATTTAATAGTATAGTTTTGGAAGAAACAATAAGTGATATAGAACCCTTCCTCAAATAAAGTCAGTTTGTGTTTGCTTGACCCAACAAATATATTGCTTTCCTAGAGATAAAACCATTTGGAACAGCTCTATAATTTTTCTGATGCTTCTAAAAATTTATAACAACCAGAAATGACGTCCACTGTGTTCATGTAGGAATAGAAAAGAATGTATAATCAGTCTTACCAGAAATGTGATTCCTAAGTTTTTGCCTGATTGATTGAGACAACTGTTTTTTAAGAAAATACCTGGCGAGAGCAAAACCTGTTCACAAATGAAATCTTATGAAACACTGCATAATTGTCACCTGTCCGAGCAGCATTTTACAAAGTAAGTTTCTACCTTTAGCTTTTTAAGAGGTGTCTTGACGTCACTTTATTTGCAGCTCGCAGCTCTTTCTATTTATTCGTTCCTGACTTGATATTCTCTTTCTCTTTCCTCTCTGACTTTCAAATTCCGTCATTTCTGTATGATTTTGCTCATTCGGTTTCCATCTGGGGCTTTTAAAAAGTGATTCGTTTGCTTTACTGTCGGATAGAGACTTCCTAAATAAACCCAACCCCCTTTTATAAATATTTAATCTTTTCAACCAAATATTGTTTCAAAATACTTCTTATTTCTTGTTTTACCAAAGAAGATTTTACTTCCGAAATATAATAATATCTGACAAGCTTCATCAATTCATCTTTTTTAAAGACACTTGTAATTGTTGAGTTGGATTAGAAACATATTGTTCCACTTTAGATGACATTATGAAAGTTTGTTGGTTTGACTAAATATGTCTATAATATGTAAAATTTAAATAAATGAGACTAAGAAAACACCGAAACCTAAAATATTAAAACTTTTTAAAAAAGATATTGAATTTCTCTGAAATATTTTTTAGAAATAATTTATCTTATTACTATGGTCTTATACTAAGTAAAAGAACGAAACAAAAACCAACAAGTAGTGTAACGGTAACAAATATTTGTTTTTATTGTCTTAATTATAAAATGAACATTTAATAGGAACTTATAGTATTGATATTTAAATATATGATAATCTTAACAACGTATTCCAAAAGAATGGAGTGTTTTGAATGTATTCTAAATGTTTAATGTGCTGATATGCTAACATCACTGAATAGGCTGAAGTGTCAACAGTTTTGTAGTATGAAAATAACATTTCCGGAAACTCTTTTGAATGATTTCACAATAAGTCCAGAATAACATGTAAGTTCAGAGTCAATGGGCAGTTTGTAATTCCAAAATTTTAAAAGCAATCTAATCATCTCAAATTATTTATAAACATAACATTACATATATATGAAGACTGATGTTGAAACAATAGCGTTGGAAATATGAATCAATTAATTCTACAATTCTTTGAAGTGATATACACAATATTTTCTTCTCGATCTATTTCGCAATATTTCCTACGTGAATGTTTTATAATACATCACCACATCGCAACATAATCCACTTGACCTATTCATCCCTTGTGAAATTACCCCAAACTTGTAAAGAGCTTCAGTATTAAAACTGATTTTAAAATCGGTCAACACCTATTTACAGCAACACATTACTAATTATTGTCATGCACCAATAATAACTTAGAAAAGTGTCTAAACAGCAAATGCTTGTTGGGATAATAATGTTAATGGTATGTAGCAAACTGTATCAATTGGCACAGTTTAATTTAAAATCTCCCTTCTATACATTTTATCTGTCGATGCTTTATCATTGTAGAAATCGGAAGCATGGAATCAGCCATTTAACTACTCGAGGATGGCAATAGAGACCTTGCTATGGACTCAACCAATGTACAGAGCGTTCAGTCTGGTTGGTTACATAGACTTTACGGGAAAAGTGACCATATATTCAGACATTTTTCCTAACATAAAGTATAAATTCAACAAACGAAAGTTGACCGTGTCTACACTAGAGGTATGTAATGAGCTTTGATATGTAATCTGTTGTCGCCGAGATTGTTATAGACTAAATATCTTTAAGACAGTCCGTCAGCGAGTTCATAGTCCCTACTAAAATCTAATAGTGGACATCGGTTGTGTGACTCCAGATGCGGTTCTTATGATTGGAGACTGGTAAATTAAACAATGGAATAAACAAGAGAGGGACGGGCCGCTCCGTCGTCGGCAGGTACTGTTTATTTTTATCCTTGGGGGCAAATGTGATAAAAGTGAAATGTGGCACAAAACCGACATTTGACTGATTTAAGGTAGTTAGTAACACTATTATCTTGTATTAAGGGGAGTTGTATTGTTTTACACTTGACTGGTTTAAGGTAGTTAGTAAAACTATTTTCTTTGACTGGTTTAAGGTAGGTAGTAAAACTATTTTCTTTGACTGGTTTAAGGTAGTTCGTAAAACTATTTTCTTTGAATGGTTTAAGGTAGTTAGTAAAACTATTTTTTTTTTGTGTTAGGGGGAGTTTTATTGTTTTACGGTGTGAAACGCTGACGGTACGTAAAGTTGATAAAAGAAACCCTGCAGATATGCGGTTGATAGACATTTGGAACGTTCTGAGATATTTTATCTTGCATCGATTAGAATACAATTATTAGTAAAATTTTAGCGTAGTATTGATTGGATTAAAATTCTTTATAGAATGGTAACGTTGGGCTTTCTAATTTACAACAGAATTGGTTTTGGAATTCGAGGAAATGTATGACTTCTAGAGGAAACTCGCCAGGGTTTGACACCACTCGGTCGAGTTAAACAAAACTTCTTTGGAACAAGATTACAAACGGTCTTTGAAAATAACCAATACAGTGTGTTATTAAATAAACAATTGACCTTAATACTATTGTAAATAATATGTCAGATGAAAGAACATTTTACTTTTACATTCTTGAAGTGAAAAGCCCTTGACAGAAGTGACCACAATTAAAACGTTAGACGTAACTGAGTCTAGCATGAAAGAGCGGCGATTTCCAGATTGATTTTACAAGCTGTGCGTCTTCAGAAAATGTCACCATGAGACTACTTGATTAGATTCGTCGCCGTAATTAAATTTACACCAGTGGGCAGCCATCATGGTGTTTTGTTTCAAAACCTAGTTTGTATACATTAAGTTAGAAAATTATGTTGGGAGTAGTAAATAGCTTCAGACATCTATTTCCATAAATTTGGAACACGTTATGTATTTATTTAATCAAATGTTTCCAAGTGAGCACACTCAAATTTTAGTGGTTTTTCACAATACAGTGATTTCGGTAGACACTACGAATGAAATAAATTGATCGCACATGCATTCAATGATTGCATTAGGCTTGGGACCCCGAAGTAAACAAAATTAAATCTTTCGACTCAACAAAGTAAAATTCATTTTTCTTTTTTAGCAATATCCGTTTATAATCAAAACGACTGACCCCAACGGCACAATTGCTTATGACGGATTGTGTATTGATCTCTTGAACGAATTAGCCAACATGCTTAATTTCACGTAAGTATTGCTTTTTAAAAAATGTCATTCCCATAGCTATAATATCCACAGATAATATTGCGAATATTTGGCCATCAAAAGGCAGCAATATATTATCACGCGTTTTGCGTAAGAATTTTGTTGGCAGGCAGATATGTATGTTAAAAAGAGCGATGACAAATGGGAATATTTTAGTACTTTAACTAACGATGAAGCCTAATTTCAACAAGGTTAATTTTCAATAGTGTTTCTGTCGCATTTTTATTTTTTGAATTTTCAACCTTGAAATCGGTTAATCTCTGGAGGCGTATATATGTACATGGAGGTGTATGTATTTACGTAAAGGTGTAGATATGTAGGTGGAGGTGTATATATGTAAGTGGCTGTGTGTATTTCTAAATGGAGGTGTATTTCAGTGCAGGTGTGTGTATGGAAGTTGGTGTGTATATATGTAAGTAGAGGTGTTTATTTGTATTTAGAAATGTATATATGTACGTGGAGGTGTATGCATGTAAGTGGAGGCGCATTTATGAATGTGAAGGTAAATATATATATATATATATATATATATATATATATATATATATATATATATATATATATATATATATATATATATATATATATATATATATGCATATAGAGATGTATGTATGAATGTAAGTAGAGGTGTATCTATTTAAGCGGAGTTGTATATATGTAGGTGGAGGTGTTTATATGAACGTTGCGGTTTATGTATGTACGTATGTATGTAAGTGAAGATATGTATGTGATATGGAGGTGTATGTATTGAAAGTAGAGGTATATAGTAAGTAACAGGGTACTCTTTAAAGTTAGCACTATGTCTTTGTCTCTAATTTCAATGGGCAATTCGTTTCACGTTGCTGGGCCCTGGTATGCAAAAGAAAGTTGCCAACATGAGTTTGTTTTCATAGTGGGAATAATGAGTATACAATTATCAGAAGAGAAGTGCAAGTATCTTGCTGGTGTGTACACACGGGTGAGGCCAGATATGTATGTTGGACTGGATTCCGTCAAAAGTAGCACAGAGAAAAAATGTGTTTTATTCTGGATCGAATGGATAGCTAGTGTGGGGTACAGATCAGCGGGGAAGTGTGCTCTGATCTTGGTACTCTAAGGAAGATCCTCGCAGCTGTATTGTAAACTTATTGACGTTTCTGGAGTAGATATTGAAACCACGAAGACAGAATTGAGTTGAAAATCAGAATATCCTGTATTTTTATTTTATTTTGCTTAATAACAGGTACAAATTGGTTGGACCACCAGATGGTAAATTTGGAATGAAAGGTTCAGATGGAAGATGGAATGGACTGGTTGGACAACTGGAAAGACAGGTTAGTGTCATTGCATTTACGTCTGGCATTCAAGAGTATTATAACTATTTTAGTTATTTCATTTAACAAAAATCAACTACTAGTTCCTAAAGACAAAGGTGACAGAAAAATTACTTATGTGTGTGTGTAGAAGCGAGAGAGAGAGAGAGAGAGAGAGAGAGAGAGAGAGAGAGAGAGAGAGAGAGAGAGAGTACAGATTTCATCCGTTCAACAAGCAAATACTTAATTTATTTTGCCTTGGTTTTGCTCTCGTTGCCATTTTGTCATAGCGTTTGCTTTTGCCATTTGTTTATTAAAAGAAATCGATCAAACGTTTCTGACCTCTTGCATCGTTAAAGAAGTTTTCGATTTGGAAAGATCATAATCCTTGGCAAACCCATGTAGCTCGTCCTTTATTTTAAGAACTACTCTCCTGGGTAGGATTGCAATAAAATTCCATCCCTTACATATCTGAAGGCTTGTTGATCTCATTATAAATTTTCCAAATATGAGAAGAAAAAACATACCACAGACTTAGAAAAGTTTCAAATCAAAGCGAAAATTCAATTAAAAAACTATTGGAATCTCTAAACACATTATTATAATCTCCATATAATCAAATCAAACTCAAATCTCCGAAAAATTATAAAAAAATTGAAATCCCTGACGAGCTCCAAATTTCATTGTTATTATACACGGTTGATCTTAAGGTAGTTCCGTAATATATACAATTTAGTATGATATGATTAATCTGGGGATAAACACGGTTGTTCTAACGTAGTTCCGTAATATATACCAATTTACTATGATATGATTTATCTGGGGATAGACACGGTTGTTCTAAGGTAGATTCGTGTCATTCACACTGATAATCACAATGTTGGTGTTTTCTTTCATTTACACTAAATACAAAAAACATTTAGAATGCATCAACGACTGAGTTTTTATTAAAAACAACTAAAACATAATTGGTTTTTTATTCTGAGTAAGTGGAAAGAACTCGTTTGTTATATCTCGGAACGGGAATTGATTTTGCTTGGTTATGGTCGAACGGTTTAGACGTATGTATGTATGTATGTATGTATGTATGTATGTATGTATGTGTGTGTGTGTGTGTGTGTGTGTGTGTGTGTGTGTGTGTGTGTGTGTGTGCGCGTAGGTAGGTATGCCACTCAATGGAATCTTTGAATGATCTATATTATTAATATAGGAGGTTGACATGGTAGTGGCTGCGCTGTCAATTCAATCAGAAAGGAAAGAAGTAATGGACTTCACTTATCCGTTTTACTACGATTATAGAACAGTTCTTTTGAAGAAGACTGATCCTGGCAAACACAAATGGATGACACTTTTAAAACCTTTGCAATGGCAAGTTCTTGTCTCAATTTGTGCGGCAGTTATGGTTGCATCATTTGCTTTTTTTCTCATGGAGAAGTACAACCCGTATTACAGCCATCCAGAGCATCGTGAAGCAAGACAGGTTAACTGTGGACTCAGTTCATTCGCTGCTGCATTCTGGTACATGTACGGGTTGCTAATCTTTCAGGGTAAGTTTAAAGCAGTTAAAAGTGACATATATGATCTGCAAGGTGATATGTGCAAAAAGGTACAATTAAATATCTGCCCGACCAACTAAGATGACTCAAACACTATATACAAGGAACCCTTTACTCAATCCCCAGGTCAGTTAAATGATGATTTTAAACCTAATTTACCATGTAACTTTATACCATATTTACCATATTTATCATCAATAAATGGCATCTCAAGATAATGAAACAATTCCTTCTAATTTATTCCAATGTACAAAATAGTGGTGTCATATCATATATAGTAAACATGGAGAAACACAATCAATCAACACAATTATATTTAATAGGATCTACCAGTACATGACTAATGGCCCATTTATTCCGCTCTGATCGGAACTAGCTACAATACGAAACCATGCCATATTGAAATTACATTAACGCTGTTTCGTTGACCTTTGCAACTGGATCATTACTCGGACTTTTGAATATTTCTCTCTCTCTGTCTCTCTGTCTGTCTCTCTGTCTGTCTGTCTGTCTGTCTGTCTGTCTCTCTCTCTCTCTATATATATATATATGTATATATATATATATATATATATATATATATATATATATATATATATATATATATATATATATATATATATATATGTGTTGCCTTTGTGCAAAGCACTTAGCTCTCATTTTATCTGATTATTACATTGTCGATAAGGTGTTAAAAGCAGCTTAAGTACCCACTGTAACGTTAATACCATTCCAAAGAAACTGAAGGTCAAACCATTTTTCAAACATATTATCCTCACTGTTATCAATGAAAAGTGAAGTGTCAAAATCAATTAACTGTAATTTTCCGAAAGGGTTGACCATGAGTCTCAAGCGACGATTCTTAAAATAAATTCTAATTAAAAGAAATAGGAACAATATTAAGGAATTAATATTCTGTGTAGCGTACATTTGCAAAAAATAATGTTCGCTCGATTTCATTGCAAAGTTAAATGCACATTCTTGCCGTTTCTCACGTTATACGGAAACTACGAATGCAGTTGTTTTATCTTAGCTACTTTTCAGATAAAATAAACGGTACAATCTGTCCTATTAAAACAATCTTTCTTACGAATATATATATATATATATATATATATATATATATATATATATATATATATATATATTACCAACAATATACGAAACATTAAAGCCTGCTTTATTCTGACATATAAAAGCAAATAAATGGTATCTACAATGGTGTACAACTGTATATTCCAAAGTCTTCTACATTTACGTTTTTATAATTTCAAAAATTCTTTCTGCATTACATTTTTTAAATTAAATTTGTTTTGCATTTAAATAAATGTAAGCATACCCTAAAAACCATAACCTGTGCAAAATATATAAAGGCACGAAACCCTTTTGAAATTTCCCATATTGCAAATAAAATTTTAATAAAATTCAGGCAAATCGTGTGGGACCATAGGCAGCAGAACGAGACGTGTTGTGAGTTGGAGAGGTTTGTAACATAAAAATATCGATGATGCGTCTTTGGGTGAGACTGATTTTAAAAGTGAAAATTATTTATAATTTTCAGGAGGAGTTCGCCTTCCTGATTCAATAACGGGAAGGATGATGGTCGGTTTCTGGGGATTGTTTTCTGTAGTGGTTGTGGGAATATACTGCGGAAACTTGATAGCCTTTCTCACTGTTACAATTAACCAACCACCACCATTTAATACGATCAAGGAACTGGTACAACTGAAGGATGAATGGAAATGGGGCATTATAGGTGGAACTTATTTGGAATTTTACATTCAGGTAAATTATTCAGCAATTATATAAAAGCCACATTTTATTCTAAATGAGTGTCTGTAGTGCGCTACTTTCTTCTTATAAATCATTATTCATGCTCAAATCATAGTGTATCGTATATTTCTTTAATCAATATGAAAAAAATTAGCTCACGAAAAAGAGGAAAACAAGCAACTAATCAATTGCAGAGGGGATTGTGAATAGCTACAAATGGCACAGAATTACATTTGGTGGCGGACACAGAGTGCAGAGATGTGAAGAGTTTATTCAGTTATTCAATAAACAGTTGTTCAATACACATTTATTCAATACACATTTATTCAATACACAGTTGTTCAATACACAGTTATTCAATACACAGTTATTCAATACATAGTTGTTCAATACACAGTTATTCAATAAACAGTTATTAAATACACAGTTGTTCAATACAAACTTATTCAATACAGTTGCTTGAAGCTAATCTTAACCTATTTTATACTTAAGTGTCTAATATGGCGACATATTGGCGCAATAAGTTTGAAATAATTTTATTCCAATATATTTTTTAACATGTTGAAAATATATATCCTTATATTTTCTCATGTGACAAATGTATCCTTTTTTCACATGTGAGAAAAGAGTATTTCCGTCATGTGACGATTGATTGTGTGCCTATAAAAAGGTCATCATGCAACAAAAAAACTCCTTTTGAGCTAGAACAAATAAATAGAACGTGCCTTACTTTTCACGCATTAAAATTAATTTTCGATAAATAACTACACCAGACTCAGTTTGCATATCTCTGACGTTTTTTCCCCATTGCTTACTGACAGAAACGACAAACCCGATGTGATCCATATCTGAATCGTACTTTCGTTGTTTCCAGATCCGGTCAAACTGAATACAAACTTAACCACAACTTACGACTTTTTTAAGTCATGTGTATTTATTCCTCAGGCTATGGAAATTATTTGAATTTACGAAAAGGGGTGGAGATTCAGCCTATTGTGCTGATGCAACTAGACTCTTCTAATCTTCTATACTGGGGCCAAATTGGTATATAATTTAAAACAATATCATTTGACTATGTTAATACCGGATGCATTATAGCATGTGATGCCAACAGCTATGTATTGTAAATCGTGACTTTGTACTTGTTAAAATATATATTTGGTACCACGTGATCAAATATATTAGGTATTGACATTGGAAAAAGAAATACCCTCTATATATTTGTATGTAATATAATGAAATCATTGCCATCTCACCTCTGATGGTGTGGGTTCGAGTCTCAGGTTAGGCCAATGTGAGTATCTGAGAAAGCATGTCAGGTGCTTCTCGTCGGTCGGTGGTTCTTTCCGGGTTTTTTCTCGGGGTCTTCCTCCACGATTTATGCTGGCCGCCTGACAAATGGCGTTAAACCCAACAATATATATGTATGGAAATATAGGTATAGTATGCATGCTGTATATTTAATTGTATAATTTATATACTGCTTGTTGAAATATTCTTCATTAAAAAGAAATCAACATGCCTCGTTTAATTTAAAATTAAAAACTACAGCGTACAAACATATATCATGTATAATGTATATCATAATTGTAATTTCCAAGAGTGACCGACACTGGATTCAAAAGATGTTGTATGCAAATATGCACTCTGGACAGGGCAATATATTTAGAGATTATTATATTTGGGTGTTTTATGTGTATGCATTCAAAAGATGTTCAATGCAAATATGCACTCTGGAGAGGACAATATATTCAGGGATTATTATATTTGGGTGTTTTGTATGTATGGATTCAAAAGATGATCTATGCAAATATGCACTCTGGAGAGGACAATATATTTAGGAATTATTATATTAGGGTGTTTTGTGTGTATATTATTTTCTAATATATGTCCTTAGTATTTTTCAAAATATTAAATCTAAACATTATTTCATATATTTGCTATTACATACTTATATGACCTTAGGAAGAAAACAAATAGTCGTGATCGTAACTTACTATGTGTGTAGAAGAATTAGATAGCACAAAACATATCTGGTTTGCAACGGTGTAGACTTGGTGGCACAACTGGTAAAACTATTGGAATATTTTTAAGATTTTTACATGACTTGCCTAGAAAACGTGGATCATTGTTGATCTTTCCACCATCCTTTATCACTTACCTCAAATTTGTATGTTTGGGAAAATTGCAATTTTACAAAATTTAAGATGATACAAATTATCTGATTTACGTTTATGGTGATTTAATCAAGCATGTTATACAACGAACGTGTGGAGAGATACAACTAAACACCATTTCACACAACGAAAAATGTGTTAATGACAAATTACGAATGGTTGTATGTATGTAACCAGTTCATCTATTACGTTGCATTCGAGGCAACTGTGCCTTCGTCGTAATGTTGAACTGTGAAAATGGTATGTATTCCCTTTAAATTCCGTCAACACAGACAACGATACACTATGATGCTAACAAAATCATACCATTATGGTTTCAAAATATTAACCAATCAGAAAGGAAGAAATAGTAGATATCGACGTTTTATATCACAAAGCTGGTTTTCCAATGAGACGGATCACACACACACACACACACACACACACACAGATTCACCAAGGATATGGAAAATGTTCTCCATTGATTATATTAAAGAATGCTTGATATTGCTAAGCAGAATTATTATATAATACAAAAATACTATTATACAAGTTAGTGAAGTTTTAATTCATATTCTACGAACGATTGGAAGCCAAGCTTGCGGCTAAACGGCACCCGTCGCCTTGCCTGCACGCACCACTTCTTATTCTATCTCGACTAGGTACACATCACGATTGATGAAGATCGATCAGCCTTTACCTCGTGCATGTCAGTATTGATAGATAGTTTTGATTCTTTAGGTTATCAATAACAGCATTGGTTAACAATAGTTTTAAAACCGCTTGCAAGAATTGTGTCTCCAAAGTCATTTTCTGTACTTTCTGTATATTTTAATTGATTTCGTTTTTTTTTATATAGAATTCAGCAACGAAAGAATTCAGTGACATTGGCAAAGGCATTAAGGAGTTCAACAAATCAGACCCTTCAGTTTTGTCCACCATCATAGATTCCCATGTTGAGAAAGTCCGGTCTGGAGGCTACGCATTTATATCTGACAAATCTATTATCGAGAGCGTTATCGCCAAGGAATGTTCCATGATGAAAATAAAGGAAGAGTTCCTTCCCTTGAACTACGCAATCGGCCTACCGAAGAACTCTCCCCATACCAATATTGTGTCAGATAAGTACGTGCTTCATATTGTTATTGTTCTACAGTGATTCGTAATTTTACTGGAGTACGATTTTAATTCAGTGTCGGGTAATATAGTCATTGTTTTCTGCAACAATTTGTGCATACAGTTGTATTTTGCTGCCGTTCCTGGTCCTTTTAGTCGCATATCGTACTGTTGATGTGTCGTACTTTTCTAGCCGGCGACCAGTCTTCCCTTCGTCACTGTTCCGTTTCGTACCTCAAGGTACCGTTTCTTGTCATTTCATACCATTTCAAAATGGTTTCCAGCGTCACAAACACAGGTGTTCGACGCGAGCTTTTGAGAAAAGAAATGATCTGAAAGTTAACATAATCATACCGAGTGTCAAAAGTATCTCAGATTAACCACCCTCACTCCCATGACCAATTATGACATAAAATCCTGTTTATCATATCATGTATGTTTTTAAAGATACACAACCATAATATATGTCTTGCTTTACTCCTGAGATATGTTTCTATTCATCAAGCCAAGCTGAAGCTACGGGCTTCGAAACGTACGAATTATTCATGCCGGAACAAAGTTGAGATAGTGTTTCGAGTAATCATGAACACGATATAATCGTAATGTGCATATAAACAGATCTTGATTTTAAAAATCGGAGCCTGTTTTATTGTGCACATATCTAAACATTATTTAAGCTCGTCTGATGTACAATAGTTTGCATATAATTTGATCCATTGCACATAAAACAGGCGTCAACTTCTATTAGATTCATGGAATAATGTATTTCACTATATGTTGATACAAAGATGTTATGTTAAATATATAGCTGACAATATGATACCGTGAGATACACCTATCACATGAATTATGCATTCATAAACGGTACTAGCGGCCATTCTCATAAGTTTCCTGTTTCAAATTGTTATGTGCTTAGGCTCGAATAAACAGTAATATAGAAAGAGTGAAAATAACAAGCTTGTAAAAACTTAATAAACATTTTATTGAGCACAAATATTTTCCAGAAAAGAAAAATAAACTTACGGTTTTAAGAATCACTTCCAAAATGAATCCAAAAATAATTCAAAATATATTCCACTAGCAAAATTGCAAAACGTCCTAATAATAAAATGTCCTAATAATTCCCAGTTCGAATCTTAGTGAAGCATCCAAGATAGAAGACGATGTCACGTGATGAATTCAGTTCTGGTCTTTTGAAATTCAATGAGCACAATTGTTTTCCAGATAAATAACAAAATAAATCGTCTTGATCAAAACGAATTGAAATAATTTCCAGTACAAGGTAATTTAAAATAACTCAAAACAACACAACTTAGTATTCTAACAGCCCAGTTTCTACTAAATAGTTCGCTCCAAAACATAATTTATATACCTGTTTTTACGTAAACAAGGAAGGGGTCACACGATCTTCTAGAATCTTTAGAACAAATTTACGTTCAAAAAATCTCTTGCACACCGAATGAACCAGATTAGAATCAGTTATTTTTACTCTCAAGAACTAAAAATGGAAAGATTTTTATAACAAAGCTCCATAATGTCCTTGGCATCAACCAATCATTTTAAAAGCTTGTTTACAACTCTGAAGTAAGGTCAGAAATGAGGTCAACACCTGGTGTTTATTTGTAGAGTACAGGTCATCCCACTTTTTAAAAAAAATATCTCCCAAAGAATGAATCTTAAACTTAAAATGTAAAATTTGAATCTGACAAACAAACAATTAAAATAAAAATAAATAACTTAAATCAAATATACGTAACTAAAATAACTGAATATATAAGTTATTTCCCTTTAACGCAAAGTGAAATTCAAAAGACGCTATTTTGAGCAAATCTCAAGTGGTCCTAAATGTTCCATTACAAATGAAAATATAGACTGTTCTGACTGAATTCAATAGCTTGGAATGTCCTGATTTAACACAATGACGCGGTCCAAAATGTCTTTGAGTAAGTTCTTAGTAGTGTCTAACCCCACGAAAACCATGACTAATTTAAATACACAATTCCCTTCACATTATATCTGAATGCAAATATAGGTCATCGTAGATTCATAAGACTGTTATGAAACAGGAATGGATACTTGTTTATACAGACTGTCACCTGACATATGACGCAACGGATTGTTCTGGAAAACTAAAAATTCGGATGAGAAATTCCACTGAATCTTAAACTCATCCTCATTTTTCCAACTTAAATCATGACAATAATCAGCACAGATTAACTCCATACAACAACCATAAACTACAATTATAAGAAAGGTCAGGTACGCAATATAAATTGAATACATATAACATTTTCGAAAACATATTTCAGGTATAACATTGTCGTAAACATGTTTCAGGTATAACATTGTCGTAAACATGTTTCAGTTCTAACATTGTCGTAAACATGTTTCAGGTCTAACATTGTCGTAAACATGTTTCAGGTATTACACTGTGGTCTATTGTGCTACTTTGGTATCTTAATTCGCATTGAACGTTTGATAATCTGCTGCACACGCGATTGCGTGGTTTTGCCATAATTAGGTTTCATTTCTGGCCGTGAAGTGACTGTCTATTTACAAATAACATCTGTAGCTGAGGATGTTCTCCACTCTAGCTGTTCTGGAGTAGAATTTGACACAAATTTGCTGGTCTCAGCAAAGCTGATGCATGCCTTTGACCTGTTGTAGACGTTGAATCTCCTTCTCAAGTTTCCACATTGACCTGTTGTAGACACTCAGGCAAGTATCTAGATCATTACGCAAAATTTGCACAAGAGAGTTTCTCAGAGCAGAATCATCTTTAACAGAACGGGTTTTCTCTTGAACCGTGTTTGTGGTGGTCATATTTCCGGTAGTTGAAATACCTCAAAGGATTAACAATGAGAGTGTAGACAGGGACATTTTAAGAGTTCGGCTTTAACAGATGTATGCAAATTGACACACCTGAAGGTTAGTATGTAGAGCATTTGTAGAAATCAACTTGCCGTTGAAGGGAACTTTCGTTCGTTTTTCGTGTTAAAATTTGCCAGCATTGCCGTTTCATCGCAGTGGTCCAAAGTTATGTATCACATCCTGACAAGCTGAGATATTTGTGTTAAAGTACCAGCATAGGTATCTACGCAAACCGTATTTAGCGAAGTAGATCATTAGTATGAACGTTTTATCTGCATCCTGCAAGCAGGTGACTAAGGTTAAATTTATGTTTGTGAACTTTTTGGCTCTCAATGCGGCCTTTTACCGATTTTGTTACCAGGAGCGTTGAGAGTCATGTTATCTTTTGTTTATCTTCATTGGGTTGAATGATTAAAAATCAAGACCAGTTTCACCGACTCAAAATAATTTCTTGATCAGCACCGCTGGTTAAATGTTATTGGTCAATATTATTAGCATCATTTCTACTTTCAATATTTTCGTTATAATCAAAACAGTGCATGCAAACGATTACTTAATATGTTTCATATCCTTATTGTTTGTTTAACGAATATACCAGAATTAAAACCTTAAATGAGTTAAGAGGTGCGAAATTACACTTCGATATTGTATGGAGTCGAGCCAAAAGACCTTCAGTTAACGACAGAACGCTCAAAATGTATTTAAATTAATACAGAAGACCCACCCTGGGGAGGTTGTTGTTTTTGCTGTTGAGTCTTTTCTAAATAAAATCTACTTATATCGTTAATATATTCATTATATACCGGGTCATCACTTCTAGCCTAAATTTTTTTTGTAGTACACACGATATAGCCATTTAAAATATTTATCAGCATTTATGTTAACATACTCAGGTTTTAAAATTTCAGACTTTCGAGAAAATTATCATATGCAGCACGAGAAAAATCCTTCTCTTTAATATTTTCCTTAAGATCTTCAATAACACCTGCCTTACATTTACTTTTTTTCATTTTGCTTTAGGTTGAGATGCAAGTTTTTCTTTCACATCAGCTATTTCAGTGTAAATTTTATTAGTATCTTGTTAGGTTGTGCGGCAGCTATTCTAGCTGGAAGATCTTGTAAAACCTCTTGCGTTGCCCTAACGGTTTCTTGTATTGTACCAAGAAGAGGTTTCTTTTTTTCTGGATCAGTGATATCTCCCCATACAAATTTCTCAGTTGTTGCAGTAATAGGTTTACATAATCTTTCGGTACCTTCTACGTAATCAACTTGTGACTCCTGGCGTTCTTTAAGTTTTGGTCGATGCGAATCTCTCAAAGGAATATATTTTTTTATTGCTTCCTGACGTTCTCGTAGTATATGCTTCTCCGATATTTCACACACACACACACACACACACACACACACACACATATATATATATATATATATATATATATATATATATATATATATATATATATATATATATATATATATATAATGATTTAATTACATGTATCGATAAAATATTTGGCTAATTTGTAGCAGCACCGAGGAAGAATATTACTCAAAGTTAAAAAAGTCTCAGATTGATCGTTTATCTGAATTATTCATTTTGTTTGATTTATTTACAAGATTTTTTTTTATCCTGAGATTGACAATTTAACACATGGAGACAGCATCAGAGGGGGTCGACTACAACATGTGTTTGGGTCAATCTAGGTGTAGTCATTGAACTGACTTCAATGTTAGTCACCATTAGTCGATTTGGTAATCAAAAAGGATGACGTTTCGAATTAGTCTGTTCACCCTCTCTGCTGCTATATCCGTGACTATATTTCCTAATGATAGATCTGTACGCTTTGTATCTTCATGAAAAGATTTAATACCGTATGTATTGTTTTGTTTGTCTCCTTACGGGTTTTCATTTCCAAGCTGCGTCTAAACATAGTCAATACCGTCTCTCTCTCTCTCTCTCTCTCTCTCTCTCTCTCTCTCTCTCTCTCTCTCATTTTCTGAGTCCTTGTATGTAACTGTATATATATATATATATATATATATATATATATATATATATATATATATATATATATATATATATATATATATATGTAATTATATTACCTTCAAGGATGATGCACATATAATTGGGAGGTTTGTGTATTGGCACTCACTATTCAAGTTATAAACAGTCAAATATTAGTATGACGTCTTTTAAACGGGCAAATTGAGTTGATAAATCAAATGGACAAAACAAAGCAATGGAGCAGCATTAAGTAGTTATTCCATATGCCCCTGACAACTTCATTTGCATCTTAATTACACCGATCATTCAAAGCCCAAGTTTTTGTCTGGTGCCAAATCCTATTCTGAAAGGGATAAACCTCCAAAACAATTACCGTACCCGTTATTATTTTTAACATGAGTGCCTTGGCGATTTTAATAATCGTTTCTCTAAATCTTTTTATTTCTGACCCATATAATAAGACAGAAACTTTTACACTTGTATTGATATTGTAATTAAGTTATTTCCCATCCACCATTTTAGGATCCTGTCCTTGCAGGAGACGGGCTTTCTTCAGTGTTGGAAACGGAGATGGTGGCCTAAATCAACCATTTGTCCAAAACGTTTGAAGTTTGCACGACCTATTCAAACGGCTGATGTTCAAGGCTGTTTTTATCTAGCAGTTATTGGGATTATATTATCTTCGTTTGTGCTTGTGATAGAATTTTGTGTTCATTCCTACCAAAAAGGAAGGTACCGTATAAGGAGATGGTGATAATGACGTGATCACCAACTGCTTGTGGTCTTTGGTTATCGTTGTTTAGGTGTTGTTGACTAGATCGAGCAATCAATAAAATAAAATATGAAATTAATGGAACACTTTTGACATTGATTTATTATTATATGGTTTTAATCGTAACAGTGTTAGAACACCTTGTTGTGCCTTTGTGATTCATATACTCACAGGATTTAATTTCGAAGAATATTGTTTGGCACTTTGCTGGTAGCCTTGCTCACATTTAGTTCCTTTAACATCATGTTTGCAAAAAATGAGGTGCCAAGTACCAGTCCTTTAACATTATGCTTGTAAACAATGAGGTGCCAAGTACCAGTCGTTTAACATTACGCTTCTAAGAAAGGAGGTGCCAAGTACCAGTCCTTTAACATTATGCTTGTAAACAATGAGGTGCCAAGTACCAGTCCTTTAACATTATGCTTGTAAGAAATGAGGTGCCAAGTACCAGTCCTTTAACATTATGCTTGAAAGAAATGAGGTTCCAAGTACCAGTCCTTTAACATTATGCTGGTAAACAATGAGGTGCCAAGTACCAGTCCTTTAACATTATGCTTGTAAACAATGAGGTGCCATGTACCAGTCCTTTAACATTATGCTTGTAAAAAAAATGAGGTGCAAAGTAACAGTCCTTTAACATTATGCTTGAAAGAAATGAGGTGCCAAGTATAAGTCCTTTAACATTATGTTTTTAAATAATGAGGTGCCATGTACCAGTCCTTTAACATTATGCTTGTAAACAACGAGGTGCTAAGTACCAGTCCTTTAACATAATGCTTGTAAAAAATGAGGTACCGAAGTCTTATAACTGTATTTTTAAGAAAAGACGTCAACAAAGAACATCAAAATATTAGCTAATAGAGGCGCTTTGTATTTGTCTCTTATGTCAGGAATAAATTAGACTATGACATTGACATTAATATCAGCTTCTTAGAAGAGAAAAAATCAGGAAAAGACAAATCCGTTCTGAACAGGAAGTGACATGGTACCCTTCCCTTTTATGTTATCTGATGTTTACCCCTAATAATCTTCTCATTCGCATAGTATACAACTGATAATCATTTGAATTGTTTTAAATATAAAACAACATCTTAATAATTAGTTTGTTCATATTCCATTTTCATATGTTGACAGAGATCGAAGACATTACCCGATTAGTTTTCAATCAGAGTGGTTTATCATATCCCCATGGTAGTTCCGTGTGACACTAATCAAATACAATTAAGGTGTTTCCTTGACAGTCCCGTGTGACATAATCCTGTTAGATATAATATTTCATGGCATGCATGCTTGCGTGTGCCATCAGCTGTGATTTGTATTGTTTTTCGCGGTGTACTCTAGCATCAATACTAATTGTGTTTAAATCAATTTACAATCCAGTTTCTGTTCCATTTATCAATACATTTACGAAGTCTCATAGAAAATATATTTTGTGAATTTTGTAAATCTGATATAAGGAATCATTATATTCTTTTCAGAACATGAAAGTATATTCTCGGTAAAATGTGGTGATATAAAAGTCAATACGCTACACATAGTTAATGGGTATATATTATTATACACGTCGATGCATTTTTGACTGTTTCTAAATCATACCATTGTAACAATGTACAGAGTGTTGTAGTAAGAATTGTGTGAATTCTAAAAGGCAAATTATTTAATAAGAAACAAGCTTATTTTACATTTAATATGAATATTCTATTAAAATCGTGTCTAATTACATTACATAGTAATGGGTTTGATTCTATTTTAACACACACACACACACACACATTCACATACATACAAACATACATACATACATACATAGATACATACATACATACATACATACATACATACATACATACATACATACATACATACATACATACATACATACATACATACATACATACATACATACATACATACATACATACATATATATATATATATATATATATATATATATATATATATATATATAATCCAAACTTATTTCCTTCAATGATGTATCCACCAAACCCCCCGACGTTAGTCCCGTCCTCGCGAACTATTTAAGACAGAATATTTAGTAAAAGTAACAACATTGAATTTCTCTACGTTGTATTAAAAAATTTTATTAAATTGTATTCAACGTATTTTGCTACTAAATATGTAGAGATTAATATTATTTATTTCGGTATCACATCTATATACTATTATAATAAAGACTACGTCCTTATTAAAAAATGCAAAACTCTCTTGCAGTAAACATTTCTACTGGATCATGATGTCAGCAAAATTTACACTCGCTAAATTATGGCGGTTACGGCTTAAAAAAATTCAGAGATAATCGTTACCTAATTTGCAAAGATATGCCATAAACCAAATCTTTCTAGTTCGACAAGAAGAGTAAACTACCCGATCGATCAGAAGTTAGGATGTCAAGCCAATAATATTGTCGTCTGTCTTCTGACATGCAAGAACTGTGAAACAAAACCATTAATTTAAGAAAGGAATTACATTTATTATTATTATTATTATTATTATTATTATTATTATTATTATTATTATTATTACGAATAAAATACTAATATTATTATTAGTAGTAGTATGTATGTATGTTTGAATGTTTGTATGTATGTATGTACGTACGTATGTATGTATGTATGTATGTATGTATGTATGTATGTATGTATGTATGTATGTATGTATGTATGTATGTATGTATGTATGTATGTATGTATGTATGTATGTATGTATGTATGTATGTATTGCAGTTTCTGGGGTTTAACAACACTTTAGCCTAATAAAGGTCATACAGTGGCAATTAAAAGTTAAGTTCTACTAGGAAGATAATGAGTACGGTCAGTTATGGATACTTGAACTTCCGGTACTGATATGATTTATTAGACAAGCATGCATTTTATTTAACTGTGTATTGTGAACCAGTCCACTTGAGTCTATCGCAACTGATATTTTTTGTTTTATTCATACCCGATTGCCACACGTGCTATTCCTTATCTTAGACTTGATACAATTGATTATAAATAGTTTCATTTTAGACCAAATCATTGCAATGTGTATATTAAATATGCATCATATGTCACAGTTAGAAACATTATAATAAATCAATCTTTTTTATCCTAAAATTGTGAAGCGTAAGATTTTTCTAAATCATACAACCAAACAAAACAAAGAATGGAGCAGCACATTTTGGATAAAGGAGATTAATTTCACAAGGCATAAATATCTTAACAAGCAAACCTTAAAGACAAAAACTTGTAGGAATCTAAAAATAGTACAAGAGGCATTTATTCCAAAAGGCTCAAAATATGAAGGATCCAATTTGTGTGCCATCCAAAAGATTCGTAACATATTGCGTAACAAACATGAAATGAGTTTTTGTGTCATGTTACAGATTTGTAACATATTGCGTAACAAACATGAAATGACTTTGTGTGTCATGTTACAGATTTGTAACATATAGCGTAACAAACATGAAATGAGTTTTTGTGTGATCTTACAGATTTGTAACATCTTGCGTAACGAGCATGGAATGAGTTTGTGTATCATGTTACAGATTTGTAAGATATTGCCTAAAAAAGCATGAAATAATTTTGTGTGCCCTTTTATAGATTCATGGGATTGCATGATAGACATAAAAAAATATTTATTATCATATGGATTTATAAAATCTGTTTTAAATTTTAAAATCGAAATCGTGACTTAATAATTATGTTGTTGAGAATATTAGCTTGGGGATTAATGATGGAGTTAAGGATGTTTCCGTTTTTGGTAATAATAATGGGTCATTTTATACTTTACGTTAGAAATGCATCAATGAATAATGAATTGAAGACTAAAATGAATAATAATTACTTTATATGGTTCCCCCTGTAGCCTTCTTGCGGCGAAGAACCAAATCAATATTTGAGAGTATTTCGTTATCAAGGAATTAAGAATATTATTGCCTTTTATACTCACCATCTAATCAATTTCAGATTTGTGATATGCTATAAATAGGCAAATACAAGCATTGTAACTGACTTCAGGTGAAATTATTTATACGTGTATACATAAAACTATACAAATTGATGATAACGGGGATATAATTGTATTACGGAAAAAGGTAAGTGATAAAACACACTGATACAAATAGAAGTCTTTGTCTTCATTACATACTAATTTCCAAACCAATTTACCTATTTACAAACCAATTTACACCTTTTAGATGACGGTATTACAATTAAAACATTTCCTAATGGCTCGTTATTGTATTTACAACAAGGACTGTTTGGTAATGAAACCGACTTGTACCACCATATTGAAACTGGTTAGTAAGTATAAAAGATTCTTCGTATATCTGGTACAATGTCCATATATCAAAAGTAAATGTGCATGCCTTTGCACTGCAGATTTGTTAATGCTTTTATAATTTTTAATTACCCATGTAGTGCAGTAGATATTAGATATTATATAATATATAACCATGCGCAAATATTGACGCGGAAGTAGATATGAGTTTTAGAGGAAACGACTTGAAGAAAACTGCAGTACGATGCTTTAGGTATTGGTCATTCAAAATGTGTGTACATAATGAATGTCACAAAAATATTATGTCTTAGTGACACATGCGTACTTTCCTATATTCTTCAAACATTTTCCAATAACAATGTAATATGCAAAATTGAAAATATGGATGGTGACATACATTTATCAAGTAAAGCTGTCACAAATATGATTGAGGTTAGACTGAAATAGAGGTGAAGGAATTGTGTGTTAGACTGAAATAGAGGTGACGGGATTGTGTGTTAGACTGAAATAGAGGTAAAGTTGTTCTGTGTTAGACTGAAATAGAGGTAAAGTAATTGTGTGTTAGACTGCAATAGAAGTAAAGTAATTGTGTGTTAGGCTGAAATAGAGGTGAAGGAATTGTGTGTTATACTGAAATAGAGGTGAAGGAATTGTGTGTTAGACCGAAATAGAGGTGAAGGAATTGTGTGTTAGACTGAAATAGAAGTGAAGGAATCGTGCGTTAGACTGAAATAGAGGTGAAGGAATTGTGTGTTAGACTGAAATAGAGGTGAAGGAATTGTGTGTTAGACTGAAATAGAGGTAAAGAAATTGTGTATTACACTGAAATAGAGGTGAAGGAAATGTGTATTACACTGAAACAGAGGTGAATGAATTGTGTGTTGCAAAGTGTGAATATGTGTCCCCCAGCAGTATATTTATAAGTACATGTTCTCCTGGCCGTTATTTTGTCTAGTACAAATCACTTTTATTAATGTTTGCCCTGTAATCCATGCAAACCAAGAAAGAGTTTGGAGTAAGTTTTTTTTATGTTACCATTGTTTAAAAATTAATATAGTCGTATTAGCATTTTCTATGAGCAAGAAATAGGCTTGCTTATTTTGTTTATTTTACTATGGTTTCTTTACGCTTAGACTTTCATTTGAAAACATTTTCTACTAGGCCTAGGCTCACATTTTGAAAGAATAATACCGTTATAGTTTAATACTTACGTTCAACAGAAACAAAAATGTCAGGATCTTAGGCCCATTATGTTCTGTTCAGTTTTTATACATAATGTGGTATGATGTGAAATGGCAAACAAAACCTCAGAGGAGATAGATTCATTTTTAACTTCAGGATTAAATAAGAAAAATAATTTTTAAGAATAATTTCCATTTGCTTTCAACACCTACAGTACATCTATGTTTTTAATGCATGGTACATAAGCATCTCACACAGAATTTACATCTCAACGTTGATGTATCGCTAAAAGCTGCAACAAACTCAAGATCGTTACAACAAGAAGCAACTAAAACCCAAGTATTTTTGAGTGCATGAACATATTTGGATAGTAAATGATTCTACAGATTCTGACGTCACCACCGAAATCCGGAAATAAATTATAGTCTCGTATATTAAGCGTCCTATTCACTTGGAGTTACCAAAGATTGTTAGGTTCTCTAAGGGGCTTACTCGGAGTTGAACATAGTCTAAGGAGGCTACCTGTTGCATGTAACTGAGGACATGGTCTTTGTTTATTCTATAGCCAATTGGAAGCCACTACAATTTATGCGAAGTGCACCTCGCACTTTCTTTGAGACCCTGTCAGCCTCCAACTGATATGCCTACTTTCGATCAGACTTTCCCTACCCCACGTATGGGGGCCCCCGAGTGGCCGAGAAGTCTAAAGAGATCTTCGTTACGAATCACTGCCATCCCACCTCTGTCTGCGTGGATTCGAGTCTTAGATTTGGCCAATGTAGGTATGCGAGAAAGCTTGCCATTAGCTTCTCGTGGGTCGGTGGTTCTTTCTTTTTTTTTTTTTTTTTTGGGGGGGGGGTCCCGGGATCTTTCTCCATCCAAAATTATGGCCGCCAAGTATACCCGAACGTGTGCTGAAGAATGGCCTACAAACAATGACTCTTTTTATGTTCATTTTCAGACAGGGATCCAAACTGGCGTTTTACTAGTGATGTACTTTTATCTTTTAGTACCACTGAGTTCTAACTATCGAGGCCGAGAGAGTGGGACTGTCTCTGTGGAAAGGCAGTTTCACTTTAATCTCCTTCACGTACAGGTTATGTTGTGCACCTATCATTCATCCTCATCATCACACTCATCGTTCCTTACCTACACCTACCAAAGTCATACGGCGATGGGCGACTGGCGACGCAACAGGTGGAGATGACCACTGGGAGATGTAGTCAGAGACCTGCACGTAGGCGGCCCTTGGACAAGTTGCCGTTTTGATCTGACCCCAGGGCAGCAGAACAGTTCGGCAGCATCCAGGGGTGACTGAGCATACCTTTTTAGGACGGCGCTGCTCACCCTGAATAGGGAGTGGTCTAGAAAAGGTGGCTAAAATGCTTGCCTTGTAAAATTCTGGCCAGCATACCGCGGATGGCAAGATCATCCATATCTGCGGTCGAAATAATCGAAGAAAAAAACTTATTATTGGAGCATGAAACATCCGTACCCTCATGTACAAAGAGAACGTAGCAAGACCCAACAGGAGAACAGCTCTAGTGTCAAAGGAGCTTTCCCTCTACAATAATGACATTGGAGCCTGGAGTGAAACCAGAGGTTTCCCTTACTGAGCTAGCCAGCGGCTACACATTCTTCTGGAAAGGAAAAGCCCAAAATGAGGAGAGGATCCATGGAGTCGGCTTGGCTATCAAATCAAGTCTTCTGAAGCAGCTTCCGGAAATGCCTGTTGGTATCAATGAGAGGCTAATGATATTGCGAATACCTAACAGTCACAAACGGCACGCAACAATCATCAGTTCATACGCCCCTACCCTATCAATTCAAGCAGAAGCCATTGAGCAGTTTTATACGGCCCTCAGCTATGTACGTAGCTCAGTTCCAGCTGACGACAAGATCATACTACTTGGGGACTTCAATGCCCGTGTTTGCTGCGATTATGGTTGATGGAAAGGTGTGCTTAGCAAGTACGGTATCGGCAGAATGAACAACAACGGCCGGTTCCTACTCAGCAAATGCACATAATTTAACCTTATAATCACAAACTCAATGTTCAGAATGGAGAACAAACACAAGAACACCTGGATGCACCCCAGATCTCGCCAATGGCACTTAATCGACTATGTTATAGTACGCCAGCGTGATTCCAAGAATGTTCAAATCACCAAGGCCATGCGAGGAGCAGAATGCTGGACAGACCACAGACTTGTCAGAACTACCCTACAGCTCCACATTGGCCCTCACCACCTAAGACGTCCTAAGCTTGTGCGCACAGCCTTCAACATAGTCAAACTGCTGCAGCCTTCCAACCAGCTCAATTTCCAGAAAAGACTAGATGACAAGCTGTCAACAAACGGACCGTTATGTGGAAACTCCACTACAAAAAGGGAACAAGCTCCGGACATAAGAGGAACAGTTATGGCAACCCTGGGACCAAAAAAGTGAATCCATCAAGACTGGTTCGACGAGAACCACGCTGCCATTGAAGATCTGCTTGAAAGAAAAAAGAAAGCATGTATGGACTGGCGGAATGACACAAACTCTATCCCCAAAACAGACCTCTTTAAATCCTATCAAGCTGAGGCTCAGATAGAAATCCGCAAGATGCATGACCACTGGTGGGAAAAGAAAGCTGATGAAGCGCAAAGCTATGACACTAACAAGTCCAAAGAGTTCTACAACGTCATCAAGTCAATCTTCAGCGACGCAAAGTCCAGCTTTACGCCCTTGCTCGCTGCAGATGGCAGTACATTAATAAAGGACAAGAATGGCATTTAGGAAAGATGGCAAGAACACTTTATTCAGCTCCTAAGCCTGCCCTCATCGGTCATCGAATCTGTTCTTGACCAAATATCCAAACAGCCAACGCACAATCAACTGGATATTCCGCCAAAGATGGTTGAATTTTGGAGGGCCATTAAATAACAAACTGTGGCAGGGTACTTGGAAATGATGGTATCCCAGCGGAGGTGTATAAGGCTCTCAGTGAGCAGTTTCTGGAGGCATTCTACGATGTGCTAATCAGCATCTGAACAGAAGAAGAGATGCCAGACGACCTCCGTGATGCATCTATTGTGACCCTCTATAAAAATAAAGACACACTTGTGGACTGCAGTAACTACAGAGGCATCTCCCTGCTTTCCATTGCTGGCAAAATTCTTCCTCGCATCTTGCTCAACAGGCTTATTGCGGCATTGTCAGAAGATAACCTCCCCGAGTCTCAGTGTGGTTTTCGCCCAGACCGCAAAACCGTTGACATGATCTTCGGAGTGAGACAGGTCCAAGAGAAATGCCTTGAGCAGAATCCGAATCTGTATGCTGTCTTCGTGGGACCTGACAAAGGCTTTCGATACGGTCAACAGAAACGCACTGTGGGTAGTATTCACGAAACTTGGATTTCAACAGAAGTTTACCAACCTCATCAGGCTCCTCCACGTTGACATGACTGGAGAGATTATCTCAGACAGTGAACCTCCGATAAATTCCCCATATCTAATGGTGTCAAACAGGGTTGTGTACTCGCTCCGGTACTCTTCAACCTCTTCTTCACACAGGTACTGTTCCATGCCATCCGGGATATTGACATTGGCATCTACATGAGGTATCGATTGGATGGATTAGTGTTTGATCTCCGTCGTCTAGCTGCAAATAAAGACACCAGAAAGACTCATCATTGAAGCCTTCTTTGCAGCTGACTGTGCCCTCATGGCCCATGAAGAGACTCACCTATAGGCAATCGTGGACAGATTCTCTGAAGCCTCCAACCTAATTGATGTGCTGCTCCCACAGCCTATGTGTGACAAACACTTTCTTCCAATGCAAGGAGATCCACCAGGTGTCTTGGATACATCCAAGTTCACTAAAATGGCACCAGCTAGACCTTGTCATCACCAGGTGTGCGGAAACGGCCAGCATCCTCCTTAGCCGTAGCTACCACAGTGCCGACTGCGCCACTGATTATTTCCTTGTGGTCAGTAAGGTGCGAATATTACCCAAGAAGCTGCACCATGCAAAGGAGCAGGGTCACCTTCGCATCAACATCTGCTGTGCAAGTAACCCAGAGAAAACACAGCAGTTCATCAGCAAAGTGCAGGAAGCTCTCACCAAAATCACTCCTGATGACACCATTGACTCCCAGAGAGCCCATCTCCGTGACTCTGTGTACAACTCAGCCATCAAAGTTTACGGGAAGAGGGAACGGAAAGTTGCCGACTGGTATGAGGCAAACTGGGAGGAGATGGAGTCCGTGACTGAGGCAAAGAGGATAGCCCTCCTGGCATACAAGGCTGCACCTAGCCCAATAATATTGGAAACACTCAGGAGTGCAAGGAACAACGCCCAGAAGACTGCCCGATGCTGTGGAAACATCTACTGGTTTAACCTTTGCAACAGTAAACAGACACTTGCCGACACTGGGGATGCAAGAGGAATGTATGAGACCGCCTCTCTCAAGTCCAAGACAGGTGAAGACATTACATACCAGGGCAAACAACTGCAGCGATGGGTTGATCACTATCTCGAGCTATATGTAACGCAACACAACGTCACTCACACTGCCCTGGATGCCATTCCAAACCTACCTGTCATGGATAAGCTAGATACACAGCCCACCCTGGAAGAGCTCCGAAACGCTATAAACTGACTTGCTTGTGGGAAGGCTTCTGGAAACAACAGCATTCCGCCTGAAGTCCTCAAGAGTGGAAAACCAGCGCTGATTCAGCCGCTACACATACTCCTCTGCTTCTGCTGAGAACAGGGACACATCCCATAGGACATGTGTGACGCCAACATCGTCGCTTTGTACAAGAACAAGGGAGACCGTAGCGACTGCAACAACTTCTGGGACATCTCCTTCCTCAGTGTTGTCGGAAAGGCTATCGCCCGTGTTGCCTTTGCGCGCTTGCAGATCCTAACCGTCTGCGTCTATCCAGAGTCCCAGTGTGGATTTCGAGCCGGCAAGTCAACTGTAGACATGATCTTCTCACTACATCAGCTGCAGGAAATTAGTCATGAGCTGCAGACGACCCTCTTCATTGCCTTCATAGACCTGAAGAAGGCATTTGACCTGGTCAGTCGGAGTGGACCCTTAAGAATCCTGCAGAATATTGGCTTCCCCCCACGTATACTTGCTGTGCTGTCCTCGTGTCGTTCCACGACAACATGCACAGCACGGTGTGCTTCAATGGCGCAACATCAGAGGACTTCCCAGTAATCAGCGGAGTCAAAGAAGGCTGTGTACTTGCGCTGACGCTCTTCGCCGTATTCTTCACCATGCTTCTCCATGTATGTATGTATGTATGTATGTATGTATGTATGTATGTATGTATGTATGTATGTATGTATGTATGTATGTATGTATGTATGTATGTATGTATGTATTGCAGTTTCTGGGGTTTAACAACACTTTAGCCTAATAAAGGTCATACAGTGGCAATTAAAAGTTAAATTCTACTAGGAAGATAATGAGTACGGTCAGTTATGGATACTTGAACTTCCGGTACTGATATGATTTATTAGACAAGCATGCATTTTATTTAACTGTGTATTGTGAACCAGTCCACTTGAGTCTAACACAACTGATATTTTTTGTTTTATTCATACCCGATTGCCACACATGCTATTCCTTATCTTAGACTTGATACAATTGATTATAAATAGTTTCATTTTTGACCAAATCATTGCGACGTGTATATTAAATAAGCATCATATGTCACAGTTAGAAACATTATAATAAATCAATCTTTTTTATCCTAAAATTGTGAAGTGTAAGATTTTTCCAAATCATACAACCAAACAAAACAAAGAATGGAGCAGCACACATCGGATAAAGGAGATTAATTTCACAAGACATAAATATCTTAACAAGCAAACCTTAAAGACAAAAACTTGTAGGAATCTAAAAATAGTACAAGAGGCATTTATTCCAAAAGACTGAAAATATGAAGGATCCAATTTGTCTGCCATCCAAAAGATTCGTAACATATTGCATAACAAAAATGAAATGAGTTTTTGTGTCATGTTACAGATTTGTAACATATAGCGTAACAAACATGAAATGAGTATTTGTGTGATCTTACAGATTTGTAACATCTTGCGTAACGAGCATGGAATGAGTTTGTGTATCATGCTACAGATTTGTAACATATTGCCTAAAAAGCATGAAATGATTTTGTGTGCCCTTTTATAGATTGATGGGACTGCATGATAGACATGAAAATATATTTATTATCATATGGATTTATAAAATCTGTTTTAAATTTTAAAATCGTAATCGTGACTTAATAATTATGTTGTTGAGAATATCAGCTTGGGGATTAATGATGAAGTTAAGGATCTTTCTGCTTTTGGTAATAATAATGGGTCATTTTATGCTTTACGTTAGAAATGCATCAATGAATAATGACTTGAAGACTAAAATGAATAATAATTACTTTATATGGTTCCCCTGTTTCCTTCTTGTGGCAAAGAACCAAATCAATATTTGAGAATATTTCGTTATCAAGGGATTAAGAATATTAATGCCCTTTATAATCAACATCTAATCAATTTCAGATTTGTGATATGCTATAAATAGGCAAATACAAGCATTGTAACTGACTTCAGGTGAAATTATTTTTGCGTGTATACATGAAACTATACCAATTGATAATAACGGGGATATAATTTTATTACGGAAAAAAGTAAGTGATAAAACACAAACTTTGTTTTCACTACATACTAATTTCCAAACCAATTTACCTATTTACAAACCAATTTACACCTTTTAGATGACGGTATTACAATTAAAACTATTCCTAATGGCTCGTTATTGTATTTACAACAAGGACTGTTTGGTAATGAAACCGACTTTTACCACCCTACTGAAACTGGTTAGTAAATATGAAAGATTGTGCGTGTATCTGGTACAATGTCCATATATTAAAAGTAAATGTGCATGCCTTTGCACTGCAGATTTGTTAATGCTTTTATAATTTTTAATTACCCATGTAGTGCAGTAGATATTAGATATTATATAATGTATAACCATGAGCAAATATTGACGCGGAAGTAGATATGAGTTTTAGAGGAAACTACTTGAAGAAAACTGCAGTACGATGCTTTAGGTATTGGTCATTCAAAATGTGTATACATAATGAATGTCACAAAAATATTATGTCTTAGTGACCCATACGTACTTTCCTATATTCTTCAAACATTTTCCAATAAACATGTAATATGCAAAATTGACAATATGGATGGTGACATACATTTATCAAGCAAAGCTGTCACGAATATGATTGAAGTTAGACTGAAATAGAGGCGAATGAATTGTGTGTTAGACTGAAATAGAGGTGATGGAATTTTGTGTTAGACTGAAATAGAGGTGAAGGAATTGTGTGTTAGACTGAAATAAAGGTGAAGGAATTGTGTGTTATACTGAAATAGAGGTGAAGGAATTGTGTGTTAGACTGAAATAGAGGTGAAGGAATTGTGTGTTAGACTGAAATAGAGGTGAAGGAATTATGTGTTATACTGAAATAGAGGTGAAGGAATCGTGTGTTAGACTGAAATAGAGGTGAAGGAATCGTGTGTTAGACTGAAATAAAGGTGAAGGAATCGTGTGTTAGACTGAAATAGAGGTGAAGGAATTTGGTGTTAGACTGAAATAGAGGTGAAGGAATTATGTGTTATACTGAAATAGAGGTGAAGGAATCGTGTGTTAGACTGAAATAGAGGTGAAGGAATTGTGTGTTAGACTGAAATAGAGGTGAAGGAATCGTGTGTTAGACTGAAATAGAGGTGAAGGAATCGTGTGTTAGACTGAAATATAATTGAAGGAATTGTGTGTTAAACTGAAATAGAGGTGAAGGAATTGTGTGTTAGACTGAAATAGAGGTGAAGGAATTGTGTGTTAGACTGAAATAGAGGTGAAAGAATTGTGTGTTTCACTGAAATAGAGGTGAAGGATTTGTGTGTTAGACTGAAATAGAGGTGAAAGAATTATGTGTTAGAATGAAATAGAGGTGACGAAATTGTGTTTTCGACTGAAATAGAGGTGAAGGAATTTTGTGTTTGACTGAAATAGAGGTGAAGGAATTGTGTGTTACACTGAAATAGAGGTGACGAAATTGTGTTTTAGACTGAAATAGAGGTGAAGGAATTTTGTGTTTGACTGAAATAGAGGTGATGAAATTTTGTGTTAGACTGAAATAAAGGTGAAGGAATTGTGTTAGACTGAAATAGAGGTGAAGGAATTGTGTGTTGCAAAGTTTAAATATGTGTCCCCCAGCAGTATATTTATAGTACATGTTCTCCTGGCCGTTATTTTATCTAGTAGAAATCACTTTTATTAATGTTTGCCCTGTAAACCATGCAAACCAGGAAAGAGTTTGGAGTAAGTTTTTTTTCATGTTACCATTGTTTAAAAATTAATATAGTCGTATTAGCATTTTCTATGAGCAAGAAAAGGTTTGCTCAATTAGTTTATTTTACTATGGTTTCTTTACGGTTAGATTTTCATTTGAAAACATTTTCCACTAGGCCTAGGCTCACATTTTGAAAGAGTAATACCGTTATAGTTTAATACTTACGTTCAACAGAAACAAAAATGTCAGGATCTTAGGCCCATTATGTTCTGTTCAGTTTTTATTCATGGTGTGGTATAATGTGAAATGGCTTACAAAAATTCAGAGGAGATAGATTCATTTTTAACTTCAAGATTAAATAAGAAAAATAATTTTTAAGAATAATTTCCATTTGCTATCTACACCTACAGTACAGAAGAATTTACACCTCAACATTGATGTATCGTTAAAAGCTGCAACAAACTCCAGATCGTTACAACAATAAGCAACTAAAACCCAAGTATTTTTGAATGCATGAATATATTTGGATAGTAAATGATTCTACAGATTCTGACGTCACCACCGAAATCCGGAAATAAATTATACTCTCGTATATTAAGCGTCCTATTCACTTGGAGTTACCAAAGATTGTTAGGTTGCCACTAGAATTTATTCGAAGTGTACCTCGCACTTTCTTTGAGACCCTGTCAGCCTCCAACTAATATGCCTACTTTCGATCAGACTTTCCCTACCCCACGTATGGGGGCCCCCAAGTGGCTGAGAAGTCTAAAGACATCTTCGTTACGAATCACTACCATCCCACCTCTGTCAGCGTGGGTTCGAGTCTTAGATTTGGCCAATGTAGGTATGCTAGATAGCTTGCCATTAGCTTCTCGTGGGTCGGTGGTTCTCTCAGGGTGGGGGGTTCCCGGGTTCTTTCTCCATCCAAAATTATGGCCGCCAAGTATACCCGAACGTGTGCTGAAAATGGCGTTAAACCCTACAAACAATGACTCTTATTATGTTCATTTTCAGACAGGGATCCAAACTGGCGTTTTACTAGTGATGTACTTTTATCTTTTAGTACCATTGAGTTCTAACTATCAAGGCCGAGAGAATGAGGCTGTCTCTGTGGAAAGGCAGTTTCACTTTAATCTCCTTCAGGCACAGGTTATGGTTTGCACCTATCACTCAGCCTCATCATCACATTCATAGTTCCTTACCTACACCTACCAAAGTCATACGGCGATGGTCGACTGGCGACGCAACAGGTAGAGATGACCGCTGGGAGTTATAATCAAAGACCTGCACGTAGGCGGCCCTTGGACAAGTGTCCATTTTGCTCTGTACCCAGGGCAGCAGAACCGTTCGGCAGCATCCAGGGGTGACTGAACAGACCTTTTTAGGACGGCGTTGCTCACCCTGAATAGGGAGAGGCCTAGAAATGGTGGCTAAAAAGCTTGCCTTGTAAAATTCTGGCCAGCATACCGCGGATGGCAAGATCATCCATATCTGCGGTCGAAATAATCGAAGAAAACAACTTATTATTGGAACATGGAACATCCGTACCCTCATGGACAAAGAGAACGTAGCAAGACTCAACAGGAGACCAGTTCTAGTGTCAAAGGAGCTTTCCCTCTACAATAATGACATTGGAGTCTGGAGTGAAACCAGAGGGTTACCTTACTGAGCTAGCCTGCGGCTACACATTCTTCTGGAAAGGAAAAGCCCAAAATGAGGAGAGGATCCATGGAGTCGGCCTGGCTATCAAATCAACTCTTCTGAAGCAGCTTCCGAAAATGCCTGTGGGTATCAATGAGAGGCTAATGATATTGCGAATACCTATCAGCCACAAATGGCACGCAACAATCATCAGTGCATACGCCCCTACCCTATCGATTCAAGCAGAAGCCGTTGAGCAGTTTTATACGGCCCTCAGCTATGTACGTAGCTCAGTTCCAGCTGACGACAAGATCATACTACTTGGGGACTTCAATACCCGTGTTGGCTGCGATTAGGGTCGATGGGAAAGTGTCGGCATAATGAACAACAACGGCCTGTTCCTACTCAGCAAATGCACATAATTTAACCTCATTATCAAAAACTCAATGTTCAGAATGGCGAACAAACACAAGAACACCTGGATGCACCCCAGATCTCGCCAATGGCACTTAATCGACTATGTTATAGTACGCCAGCGTGATGCCAAGAATGTCCAAATCACCAAGGCCATGCGAGGTGCAGAATGCTGGACAGACCACAAACTTGTCAGAACAACCCTAAAACTGCACATTTCCCCTCACCACCTAAGACGTCCTAAGCTTGTGCGCACAGCCTTCAACATTGTCAAACTGCTGCAGCCTTCCAACCAGCTCAATTTCCAGAAGAGACTAGATGACAAGCTGTCAACAATCAGACCGTTATGTGGAAACGCCACTGAAAAATGGAACAAGCTCAGGTACATAAGAAAAACAGCTATGGCAACCCTGGGTCCAAAGAAGCGAATCCATCAAGACTGGTACGACGAGAACAGCGCTGCCATTGAAGATCTGCTTGACAGAAAAAAGAAAGCATTTATGGACTGGCAGAATGACACAAACTCTATCCCCAAAAAAGACCGCTTCAAATCCTTTCAAGCTGAGGCACAGATAGAAATCCGCAAGATGCATGACCACTGGTGGGAAAAAAAGCTAATTGAGCGCAAAGCTATGCCACTAACAACTCCAAAGAGTTCTAAAACGTCATCAAGTCACTCTTAAGCGACGCAAAAACCAGCTCTACTCGCTTACTCGCTGCAGATGGCAGTACATTAATAAAGGACAAGAATGGCCTTAAGGAAAGATGGCAAGAACACCTTAATCAGCTATTAAGCATGCCCTCATCGGTCATCGAATCTGTTCTTGACTAAACACCCCAACAGCCAACGCACAATCAACTGGATATTCCGCCAAAGATGGATGAATCGAGGAGGGCCATTAAACAAACAAACTGTGACAGGGTACTTGGATAGGATGGTATCCCAGCGGAGGTGCATAAGGATCTCTTCCAGCAATTTCTGGATGCATTCTACGATGTGCTAATCAGCATCTGAAAAGAAGAAGAGATGCCAGACGACCTCAGTGATGCATCAATTGTGACCCTCTATAAAAATAAAGGCACACTTGTGGACTGCAGTAACTACAAAGGCATCTCCCTGCTTTCCATTGCTGGCAAAATACTTGCTCACATCTTGCTCAACAGGCTTATTGCGGCATTGTCAGAAGATAACCTCCCCGAGTCTCAATGTAGTTTTCGCAGAGACCGCAATACCGTTGACATGATCTTCGGAGTGAGACAAGTCCAAGAGAAATGCCTTGAGCAGAATCCGAATCTGTACCCTGTCTTCGTGGACCTGACAAAGGCTTTCGATACGGTCAACAGAGACTCACTGTGGGTAGTACTCACGAAACTTGGATTTCCACAGACGTTTACCAACCTCATCAGGCTCCTCCACTTTGACATGACTGGAGAGATTCTCTCAGGCGGTGAACCCTCCGATAAATTCCCCATATCTAATGCTGTCAAACAGGGTTGTGTACTCGCTCCGGTACTCTTCAACCTCTTCTTCACACAGGTACTGTTCCATTCCATCCGAGACATTGACATTGGCATCTACATGAGGTATCGCCTGGATGGATTAGAGTTTGATCCCCGTCGCCTAGCTGCAAAAAAAGACACCAGAAAGATTCATCATTGAAGCATTCTTTGCAGCTGACTGTGCCCTCATGGCCCATGAAGAGACTCACCTATAGGCAATCATGGACAGATTCTCTGAAGCCTCCAACCTAATTGGACTCACACTTAGTTTAGGAAAGACAGAAGTGAACTTCCAGGCCACCCCAAACACTGTCCACTCAGAACCCTGTATCGCCATTGGCGACACGCAGCTGAAGAATGTGGACAGTGTCAAATACCATGGCAGCATAATATCTACTGATGGCTCTCTGGACAAAGAGATCACTGCGAGGACCCAAAACACAGTCAAGCACTAGCACGACTCCTAGCCAATGTCTTGCAGCGCAAGGGCATACGCATGTCAACAAAGATGAAGGTGTACAACGCAGTTGTCCGCGCGTCTCTCTTATATGTCTGTGAAACGTGGACACTCTTCAGAAGTCATATCAGTCAGTTGGAACAATTCCACCAGCACTCCCTCAGATTCATCATGCGGATCAATGACCCAATCACCAGCCTGGAAGTCCTTGATAGAGCCAACACAACAAGCGTCGAATCCAAACTAATCCAGGCCCATGTCATCCGCATGGATCAAAGCAGAATCCCAAAGCAGTTGTTCTTTGGTGAGCTAGCCCAGGGAAACCGCAACCAAGGCTGCCCTCACAAGAAGTACAAAGACAGCCTCAAGACGAACATCAAATGGACAGATCTTCAACCACGCCAGCTCGAGCACTCTGCCTCAGACAGAGGGCATTGGCGAGCCCTGACCAGAAGAGCCTGTTCCACCTTTGAGGGTGACTGCCGCCAGCGTCTTGCTGCAACTGGTGAGAGACGTCACAGAAATGTATCCCAGACACCAACAAACACCGGTGTCCCATGTCCCACCTGCACCCGCATGTGTGTATCTGAATTCGGACTCCGTAGCCACATGCGCGTCCACCTTTAAATGAGATTGCCCAACTTGTCTTCCTCGACTCGAGAGACTACCAAGAAGAGACATTTATCTTCAGCATCGTCTTTAAAGTGAAAAGGTAGGTATTCGCGAGGAAGGTTGAGGATTATGGGGACTTCCCCAATCAATCTGGCTATGCTTGCTGTCGAAAACGTATCACATGTAAGCTCTTACGTCAGGTCTATATGGTACTGTACCTATGCGCATATTTGCCATTGAAGTTAAATGATTTATCTTGGAATAATCAATGACATTTGTGCAATGATCCTGTCATTTTACTTTGTATGCTGTGTGTGACAATGAATGATTTCCAGAATGGCCCAAATGTTCTCAGCGACCGGTACTGCAAAAAATCAAAACAATCTATATCTTCAAAACTTACACATATTGTAAACAAGCTAATTCTGAACAAACATGTATAACATGATGACTGCATCCAGTGTATGAACTAGATCCACATGTTCGTGGTCTGTTAAGGAGCCGTGGAGTACATGTGAACGTCATGAGTCGCTGTGACTCAAGATACAGTTCGAGGTGACTGCAGAAAAAAATGTTTTAAAATCACTCGTCCAGCACAAGTCGTTTATTAATTTTCTGTCTCATGATAATCAGAGCCGTTACATATTCAAAACACAAAATTTGTTTTTGAATCATTAAAATATATCAGATATAAGACGTGTCGACTGGAAATGATTTATCTTGTGTACATAAGGTGCAAATATTGTATTACTAATAGAAAATGCATAAAAGCAGTAAAGGTAAACAGGTGTGTAAAGGTAAACAGGTTTGTAAAGGTAAACAGGTGTGGGGCAACCCGTTTGGGAACGTACGAAGAATCTGGTTATCTTGTTGTTTCTTCCAGCAAATGCAAAATATTATTTTGAAAAGTTAATGGTACATTTTCAGGATGGAAAATGTATCGTTTGTATTAAAGACACTGGTCCTTGGTTAATGGTGAATATACAGAAGAATGGAATATGGATGAATTTGATTTTACTAAAAACACTTCTTTCAAATCCGATGTGAACAGATAGTATTTACACAACGAGGAAGAGAATTGTAAAATATTATGTTAGTAAATTAACGTACAATAGATACAGAGAGCCAAACTTGCAATATTTAAAAACAGGAAATTCTGGTGGAATAAGATCTCCAAAGATATAAAATACTTGTCTTGACTTTTATAACATTTTAAGAAACTTACAGAAGCCTTATCCAAAGTACAGCATGGTCTGTTAGAGCAGCGTATAAACTTACAAGACCTAGGTAGAACTGAATACTAAAACGAACCAAGTGTTTTAAAAGCTAGATAATACGATTACAATGTCAAAACGTAGCGCACCTGTAAATTCAAAAAATATTATAATTGCCGGATCTTCATCCTAGATATCCTTCAGAGAGTTACCTAAGTTATATATTTTCAAGTGTTCAATATGTTGCATGTGCAGGTCGGAAAATTATAAAAGCTTTACTTCTATGATCGGTTATGGGTTTATTGACATGTTTTATAAAACTAATTGATCATAACATAATTTTAACAACAGAAGTTCAAAGCAATAATCGAGACAAATCTATTAAAATGGAAAAATTCAACGTTATCTAGGAATAAAATATATTTAGAAATAAACCTGTTGAACAATTTAGCATAGTTTGAAGATGTGTTTTTTATGTGTGTGTGGTGTTTTTTTTTTTTTGTTTTTTTTTTTTGCAGTACAATGTTGCACTTGGACTTGCTGGCCTAACCAATACCAGTAAAAAGAAACATGTGGATAATACCTTTGTTTTTGTTCTGGAATCAAGCTGTCTCTTTGCAGAATGAGACGTTACAACCCGTAATTTCACTTGGTAAGTGGACCTAAACATGATCGATATAACATCGTTATGACTGTCTACTACAGTTAACATTTCACGTTTGGCTATATATCCACGCAATCTAAAGAAGTTGTTAGATATAGCATCGCCGTCAGTAATAGGTGGCGATTTGAGATTAGTATCAACAAGTCATTCATTATCATTTTCGGTCTCCAATACAAGAAGTACGTCAATATGAAAGGGTATCTAGGACCGCCATGTTTGCCGGGAATACACATCTTACACACGATTCACTCAAAACTGACGTTTCATGACGCAATACTCCATGCATGCACGGGGAAAACAATCTTGTCACGGTCTGTTTTGCATTGGCATTAAAGAGATTGGTTTAAATCTTCTGGTTCCTGCAAATGTAATCAAAAAGCTAATTTTTCCTTCAATATTTTATGGAAGTGAAGTATGGTGCAACATTTCAAAAAGTTAACTCTCTACTTTAGATAAAACTATGAGGCATCTTGCCAAACATATGCAAGTTTTCCCAACACATGCAAGATCAGATATGGCTATGCGAATGTTAGTATCGATATCAGCGCAGTCCGAAATTGATAGATGAAAATGAAAGTTTTAACACAGATTGTGTTTGATGCCTAATGAAGTACATAATATACGTAAACGTTGCATCATTTCACTTCATTTTGAGTATATGCATGTCAATTTACGGGTTAATTTCAAATCTATATTATAGATTAAAGACGTTTGACTTGCCCAAGTATATAAATGATTATTTGCAGCATTCAAAAATTCCAGACAAACAAACTTCGACAGAGTTCTTAATGTCAAACCTTGTTTGTCTTGAAAATAACCTCTTGAGAGTTCGTATGTCTAATGAAACATATTTTGATATTCTCCTCGATACACTAAATGTGGCAGTCTGTTAAAACCAGACAACACACTAGGGTATTTACATATGTAGATAAGCTATGGGCTGCTGTTCCTCAAACACAGGTCGATATGTATATTAGATGTGGGCATGTTTATTCATACTTTATACATGATAGTTGTGGTGAGAGTGTTTGGAGTTTTGTAGGAAATAATGTGTATTGCCTGTTTGTCTAAAAAAAAAGGGCTTTCATTTATAGTTCGCTCCACACGGCATAGCGATTGTTATGTTATCTGAATTTAAATGTTCAGGCCAGCGTCAATGAATCTATCAAAGTGTAAATTCGTTCCACACGAAGTGTTTATAACTAATTAGATATCTTTAGTAACATTTAATAACGCTGACATGACCATTTACTAAGTTACAGATAGGATTAAATATGCCAATGCTGTCTGCCGATTCTCGTACAATGCCAAAATTGCTCAACTTCGAGTGGTTGTCTAACTCTTTGTGTTTTGTACGGTGCGTTTTCAAGTCGGAGAGACCTAAAGTGGCTTTATGATTGAAATTTGTTTAATTACATATCTATTGCTGTGGTTTCATTTTGTAACAATTCAGTCAGGCACAGCAGAAGACAACATAGAATTTTCTTTTTAAACGTAGTTCTAGCACGTGGGCACGATGACTTAGATGACCGGACTGAGACAACCAGACTGAGACAACCAAACTGAGATAACCATAGTGAGACAACTAAACTGAGACAACCAAACTAAGACAACCAGTCTTAGAAACCAACCTGTTACAACAAGACTGAGACAACTAGACTTAGAAACCAACCTAAGACACCCAGACTGAGACAACCAGGATGAGACAACGAAACTGAGACAACAAGACTGAGACAACCACACTGAGAAACCATCCTGAGGCAACCAGATTGAGACACTCAAACTGACTTAAGAATAGTAAGTTTAGCAAAACAGCTAGATTTGTCTTTTGCATGAAGGGGTCAAATTTATATAAGGGGTGCTAAGAATTAATTACAGTATATTAGTTCCTCCAAAATTTTGGTATCAATATGTAAATTCTATATCTGACCATGAATAGCAAGCTTTAAATTAAAAAGGAAGCAAGAATATATTTTCCTAAAAAAAATGAAACACATAACAAACTCCAGATTCCATTTATGTTTTCAACCCTAAACAGTCAGTTAACTAACCCACCTATGAACCTTGTCACATTTAGACTCGATTCTGAATAGACTTGTTGATAATATTTTACAGTCCACCCTTTGTATCCCACGAACTTGTTACAGATCACCTATGCATTATATGCCATCTGGAACTATCAGTACTTAACCCTTCACCTTTATTTACTAATAAGAGAAACCTTCTATTGATAAATATAGCCAAACTAATGCATGCCATCCAAGCAAACCTAACAATGTGCTTACCTCCTACATAAGAACAACTCGATAACTACCTGCGTTCATTACTTGAACAACATGCCCCAGCCAGTACAGAGTATCAATTCAAAAGTGTTCTCCGTGGTATAACAGTGTTAGGGACAAGCATCGGCAGTGCCAAAACAGATCGTCGTAAAATGGAGACTCTTTGGCTTTCCACCAGACTCACAATTCATAAACAATTATATGAACCCACTAACAAACATAGTCCATTTAGCCACATTATCCCACTACAGTACTAAGATCACGAAGACTTTCAGATGCAAAGAGCTCTTCGAGATTACTAACAAACTAATGTCAAGGAAGAAAAATTCACCACTTCCAACTGCTTTCTCTACAGTAGACCTTCCAAACCTGTTTGCAAATTCCTATCGACACACAATACAAACCATGAGAGATTATCTTGACAACCAACACAACTTCAATTGACTCGTCGTTCCCATACAGTTGCATCCTTTGAACCTGTCTCCACGGATTGAGTACAGATAATCGTGATGAAGAGTGCACCAAAGTCATGTAAACATGATCTAATTGCAGCATCACTGCTGCTTGAGTGCTTAGATCCAATATTCCCTTCACTAACTGATGATATTAATACCTCTCTCTCCCATCTGGAGAATTCGAAGCACTTTTAAAAACTGGCATTGTAAAACCTCTGCAGGAGAAACTAACACTCGATCCAAGCTATTTAAAAAACTACCGCCCATTTTATAATCTCCCGTTCATATAAAAAGTAATCATAGATAAAGTTGTTCTATCCCAACTTGGATCTCCTCTGAATTCAAACAGTCTTTTAGCAATGTACAGCCCGCTCTTTTAGCAATGTACAGCCCGCTCTTGCTACAGTACTGAAACTACTCTTCTGAAAGTAGATAATGATATTCTCTCTGCTTTGGATGACGGAAAGATTACGCCCGCGGCCTCCTTAATTTCTCTGCAGCATTTGACACAATATACCATGACATATTATTTCACCGTCTTCGGCATATATATGTTATTCACAATAAGTCTTACAGTGGTGCAAGTCCTACTAACTCAACATGACACAAAATGTATCTGCAAATTTAATACACTCCTGACCAGTTGATGTGTTTTTGTGTTCAACAGGGGTCAATTCATGGCCATGTTCTCTTAATTCTATACACTCAGCCGCTTTCAAGTGTCATATATGATCATCCAGTGTCTCAACAGTTGTATGCTGATGACAGCCAAATATGCAAATCTCTAGCCACCTAACTGAAGTTGATGCAACCATCCAAGGAGTAGAGAGATACATTTCTGATGTAAAATGATGAATGACATGTAACAAGATGCAGATGAATGATGATACAACTGTGGCCATTCTGATCACAACACAATGACCTTTTCATTTACATCCACCGCAAATAACAAATATCAGCAACACCAACATTAAATTCACCCAGTCAGTTTGAATCCTAGGTGTTACTCTAGACAGTACTTTCACACTGCACCAACATGTTATGAATATATGCAAGGCTGGATATCTTGAGCTGAGACGAATCAGCTCCATTCGCAATTATCTTTCAGTTCATGCCATTGAAACACGTGTGTGTTCATCAGTACTTTCAAGACTGGACTACGGTAACTCAGTTCTGCCCATCAAACAGTTCGAAACATAACTGCTCGGATCATCCTTAGAGTGCCACAATTAGAGCACACATCCCGCTGCTCTGTAACCTACACTGGCTATTCATTCAATCCAGATCAGTTTGCATACCAGGGACCAGCAACGTGGAAATAATTGCCAATTGAAATTAGACGCAAAGACAATGTGATCCTCTTCAAGACTGCTCACCTTTCTTGACTGCAAGAACATACTTAACGACCTAATAATCTTTCCTACCTTTAATATTTTCAATATTTGTATGTTTTGAAAATTCATGGTGTTTTGTTTTTTGGAGTCATATAATTATACAGCTTCTAAAGAATAGGCGCTATACAAATTCTGCATTATTATTATTATTATTATTATTATTATTATTATTATTATTATTATCTGAAGGAAGCTTAAAAGAATTTGTGTGAAACTACATTTGAAAATATCTTAAAAACGCGTTTTTATAAAAGTTGGTTCACCAACACCACGTAAAATGTTGTGTCTTCATGCTTAAACTGGCTACCAGTCAAAATCGGCACAAGCTGGTAAATGAAGGCAATAACGATCTTTTGAATGATATAAATTCTCAAGTTAAGGACAAATTAATGACCTCAATCTGAATTTTTTGTACCATGGTTAATTTTTTCATCGGGACACTCCAATTACACAAAATGAGTATCCATAACTTGAATGCATTACCAGCCACAGCAGAGAAACATAGACTGAAATACTTTATGTATCATGTTTAATCGTGATGAAAGACAATTTACTATATCTAAAAGAGATACTCCATGCCTACCTGTATATTTTTCGTATTTCATGACTTTGTTTCATTACGTTTAATTATTGTTTCTCACTGCTCTTGCAATATTTTTATATTATTTCTTTCTTACTGGCAATGCTTCAAACATTTTAAGGGAATTTTAATAAATCTTTTGAATATTTTTTTGTTCTGTAAACCAACGTTCTTAACTATACAGTTACCACTACTTACCATCACTTACCTATATCTTTCTTACAGGTGTGATAGTAAACGGTGACCCTAGACAGGAGGACACGAATGAAACATTTTCATTCAATAGATATAGTACAATAATAACATGGCGCCATGCTAACATGAACGAACCTTTTGAAATTCTCAAAGCAGGTAGGATAATTTTCGCAAGTATTTACCTTATCTCAGAATCAAGTTCAGAAACTTTCAAGTAGAATAAAAGCCTTTTGCCCGGTATGAAGGTGAGAAGTGCTGAAAGTAGAATGTGATTTTAACGAATTTCGCTTCAGATTATGGAATATATGCACTCTGAAAGGTGTAATATATACCATGTATGTATGTATGTCTGTATGTATGTATGTATGTATGTATGTATGTATGTATGTATGTATGTATGTATGTATGTATGTATGTATGTATGTATGTTGCAGATAGCTAGCCATGTTGGCAGGTTTATATTATTTTATCTTATTTTATTTTTCATTTTAACGCCAGTTCAACATTTTGAAACCCAGCCTGACATTGATGCCATTCTACTGCTCAATTATGACAACACAAACTCTGTCCTTGAACAAATTACAGCCAATATGAAGAAATCGGTCATTCGATGGAACGAAAAACAAGCAGGAAATAGTCTGGTACTACTTCTAACTATATTAAATTGTTATTTTTACCCACCTTTCCCCTTCCATTTATGGTGTCTCATATTTAATAATGCCCAGCAGTGGTTATTATATTAGTATTCGAAAACATAGTTTAAATCAGACCAGTTGCAGGTCGAATTGAGATCATTTGTGATTGGCGTAAACTTAATTCGCGTGACCGAGATCATGGGTACTGCTACTGAGTGACTTTAGAGTGAAAAACGTAAGATAAAGTTTATCTTAGAGCAGCCAAATGTAGATATATAAATGTAGTAGCAACTTAAAATACCTCCAGCATGCATGATCAGCTATGATAATATTTGCAACCTTCGAAGAAGTCAAAATAATTCGAAAATTGGGGCTATTTTTATACCGTCATATTTGTACATCGACCTCACTTTCCTTGAAGTAGCTCCATGTATTTTTAGCAGCGTTAAGAGCAACATGATACAGACAAAGCAGCAAATAAGCAAGGCCAGACAAGCATAATTTAACAAATTTTCAAACCTTAGATCCCGGAAATATTATTCACGCACATAACTCGTCGTTTCCACCAAATCCCGTGTAATTGTTATTACCCTGTATAATTTCAGCAAAGACATCATGAAGAAAATGATAGCCCACAGATACTAAAAAATGCACAAACCTTTTTTATTATACAGATACAGTCCGTAATAAAGGTTCATATTTTGACATTTAAAGTCATAATTTCCATGTTCGGAATTTCGTGTCCGCAACGTGGAATCCAGAGGCTCATATTGGGATCTGTTATGGTGTCTCTCTAAACATAGTGACTGCAACACATGAAACTGCTTTACATCATTCGAACATACGCGGATATTTCCGTTTGATTACAAGCACTTATAAAAAGTTCGTGTCCTCAGAGTTTCAAATTTGTTATATGCGAACCATATGTGACTACGATCAGACGAGCACCAATTGTGTTCATGTAGCAGAATGTTAGTCTAAAGAAAACAAAATGTAACATTATTTAAATATGTATACATCATTTGCCATTGTAATTGGGACTTGGTGTCCAAGTTATATGCTCAACAAGGTAGTTTGTAAACGAAATATGGCCAATGCACACGTATTATTGTTTTTTCGTATGTGTATGGTCACTGAATACTGGCAAATGGCACATATCAGATCAAATAATACATCTTTTCAGAATTGCTAAGTTGGAAAAAAATAATATTGTGTATGTTATTCAAATCATGCTGTAAATATTCAGTAGTATTATGATTTGTTTGTGCTTATATCTACTTGTAACTTTTGCAATAAGAGGACACAAAGTTATATGCGCAACATTTTCATTGTGTTGTGTTTCTCGTCATTTTCAAATCCAAATATGAATCTGTGAGGTCAGTTTTATAAAAGATATTCATCAAACATAAGCTCATACAGAATATCAACGTATTTTGCCTAATAATTGGATTTTCTAATTACACAATGGGGAATGTTAGAATTATCTATGGAAGACAATGTCAATTAGAGGCTATTATATATGGTAGTAAACATTACAACACATAACTATGACGTGACGTGTGCTTCAACATCTTTTTTTTGAGCACATACGTAACTGCAATGTTCTTTAACGTAGCATCTGAAGGCTGCGTTCTATCGTATCCGTAATTTACCTGTTCCTAGGGTGCTTTCCGATCTTGTTTAGGCTGAGGAAAGGGGTTTGGTGGGGCGAAAACGTCTATCGATGGATAGGTAGATAGTTATAATCCAACATTGCTGATGTTATTATGTTTTGAATATGCTAGTCATTTCTACTTCTTATAGAATGTAACGAATCGATGTCAGGGGCCACTAGAGGAAGAGGAACTTTGCAAAAGTGAGGACAATATCAGCACCTTTGAGGCAGATGATCCACTCTGTTCTATAAATATGAATGTCAGTGAAACTTTCAGGACCGTAAAAACGTACACCGTTGGTGTACATACACCACCTGTTCTGATGTCACTTATTGATACATTGGGATGGAAAAATGTCATAATCATCTACGAAAACTTCACAGGTAACTGGGTTTGGTAACCATCTTGGTATTTTATGCACCAACCAACCATACACCTTGCGAGTCATGCGAGTCATTATGTTATGGAGTCTATATCAACCATAAACAAAAGTCACGTACCCATTTTATAAATTGAATATACAGAATAATATAACCACATCATGTTTGTCTTTATGATCAATAGCTTTGTATGGTCTGACGCCTCACACGTGAAATATGCATTGAATATAGTCCGGTTTTAACCTTTAACGGTTGCTTATGTATTTAGAACGTCGAATGCTGGATGTCGCGGGTTGAAACGTATAGAAATGGCACTAGCAGCTGTCTCGCTTGGAGCTCAGCCATAAGACATTGGTATTAGGACTGGTCGACCTGGTGTCGGGAACATATGTGACTGGGTGGGACATGATACTAGTGCATAAACTGAAAAATGTGCAGTCATCCTTGGTGATTACATATTTTATGCATTCAACATAATTACAACAGCCATGCTATACAATTTTGAGAACTGCAAGTTATCGCCTGCTATTTCGTTTTTCCTTCAGCGAAAGAGACGGATGAGCTGATGGATGTATTGTCAGCAAATGGAATACTATATATAATGTACAATATCGATATGGGATCACTCAAGGAACGGTTACAGGAAGCATATAAACTTTCACTGACCATTAGAGAAGGCATCAATTTTATTGTTTTTTGCAGACTTAGTTGTGTAAGGAGAACATTGAGACAGGTATGTAATGGAAATAGTGTCTACATTGATTTTTTCGTCAATAATAAATTTATGAAAAGGACTTCATATCAAATCTTTAGATCATAGGTAATATGCTATATATACAACACTAATCAACATTATGTAACAACCGCTTTACCAGCGTTAAGAATTTTTCTTTTGATTAAATTCGCGCATATAACGTTTTAACTCGAAAATAATTCGCTTCCGAACATTTAATTTGTGTTGATGTTATTGTAAGTGAAGAAAATATTGTAATTCTTATTAATATAATATTTACTCCCTGTCTTGTTTAATTAAGCTAAAATATCAACCTTTCAGCTTACTAATGTCTTGACTATAAAGCTGTTGTCACAAAAAATTTCCACGAATGTGCTTTCAAAGACAATACAAACTGATAAGTGTCTTGTAAAACGCTATATGAATTCATTAATGTGAGCAATTTGTGTTTTCGAAATTAAAGTACATTGGTATATGTGATTCTTAAGGCTGCAGAGTATGATGCCAAAAGCAAAGCAAAGAACACGGTTTTGAAGGAAATTTCTCTGTGGCTCATTGCGACCTATGGGATTTCAACGAACGCTACCAGAGCACTGAAACATTGCGCAGACGATCTGTATAATGTTGCCGTATTTTCCTTTCCAGAAGAACAGGAGAAAAATTATCAGGTTCATAAATGTAGTTTTAAATGACTTTAAGTTTGTATCTACTTTACTTGTTATAACATTTCATCTTAAAAATTATATGTACATGGTGATGTTTTGATTTATTAGCATCTGGATGATAACATCATTTAACACTGAAATAAAGTGAAGGGCAACCAATACACTTTTATCCATACAAGGTAATTAAATTTAGTTCTTTTAAAACAAAAAATTCCTTTCCTTTTTTCATCAGTTCAAAGCAGTATACTCGAATGATCATTGTGTTTGTTATCAACCAATATTATGTCGACAGAGTATCAAACATAAATGATAATTTATAATACAATGTTTGAAATTAGTTATTTCTTTCGCAAACCTTGGATACATAATATTTAAATTATTTCAAGAGTTACACGCATTTCGCTACAAATGAGCAGAACTATTAAATTCAAAGCCGCAATATGCAAATGACAATCAAATATTTCATTAAATAAAACTAATTCAAAGTAAACGGTTATAGGAAAAAACAATTACCATCAACCCCACCCATGAAAAACGGAGTTTTAACGTAACATTCTCTATGGGAGGTAATTTTAACGTCATTGACAAAACGTTGTCAAAAGATTTTTTATAAACCAGAAGGATACATGGCGACTGAGACTTTATTTACAACCATTTGATTCATTAACTACATAATTAAAAGAGGCATTTGACCCATTAACTCCAGAATTAAAGTGGCATCCTATGCAGTACTACGTTGTGTTTCGGATACAAGTAGATAAAAAATTAATTTTTTGTAAGAGTATTTGTGATTTTTTTCTTCAGTAATACCATAATATAGGATATACCTTTAGTCATTTCAGTGTCGGCGTTTCAGCAAACTAACTGATTGGCGATATAGGGACATATCATGTAATACGGTCTTTTATGGAATTATACATAGCTAGGCAAAGTCACCTATTTAAAAAAATACTTAAAAAGTATCTTATTCGAAACAATGTCCGATTTACTTATATTGTTTTGGAAAGGAATTTGTTACGGAAAAAAGTTTTGGAGACCAGTTCAATTACTCGAAAGCCAGAATATGTACAACACAGCTTGTACAGTTAGTGAGACTATTATTGGAGCACAGTCTAAGATCTACATTTTCTACCTGTAACACTCATAACGACACCACATAACGTCATCTGCGAAACTAAGTGGTGCTGGCATTATGTGCTACAGGTAGAAACATTTGGTTTTGTATTGCAATCTAAATTCAATACGTAGTGGCAGAATAAAATACAAACAAAAATGTCCTGAGTTACTAAACCTAATCTTAGTAGATTTTTCAGTGGCATATGGTAACTTTCCCAGTGTGTTCAAATTGTTCAATTCTGTAAGACTGTTTTCATCTCCTAAGATGTTAGGTTTTAACCTATACCAGAACTGAAAAATGTTACAATTATAATGTCAGTAAAGAGAAAAATATATATAAACGCTTCGAAACCAATAGAGGTTAAAATAGTTTTGATAATGACATTTAATAAAATTATTTCAGGACATAAATGAGGCAATGATGCAAATGTTGAACGACTTACAGAAATCAGGCGGTGCCGATAATGGAAACAATCTTACATTGCAAGCTGTGGACTATCTGAAAGCGGTATATGTTAATAATTACCACCCATACTCGTTTATGCATTAGGCCAAATAACATAAACATTGATATGTAGTCGCAAAATACTCTTCGCAAACAGGATATACCCATATTGCATTTGGATTTGGCATGTACGTGAGTAAATACGATATGTCGGTCATTGTATAATACGTTTTCACAATTAAAATCCTGGCTGGACGCGACCACAATTTAACTACTGTTTGAAACAAAGTATCAGAAAGCAGCAAAAAAACCGCGATATTTAAAACTTAAAAACTAATTTATTTCTTTCAGTTATAAGATAAAGTTTTTTGAAATGTGTGAATTAAATCTTTACTACGTGGGTCAGGTACCAAACAAATCACTGACTGATTAAGAGGACTATCTATATTAAGATACCCTGTAACATATTTATATTTTGTATTCTCGCCTCGCATTAGAATTAATTATATAATTAAGTTGCAAACTTTACTGATTACTGTACAAGGACAGCAAATCGCTGAAAGAGGATCTAGATGCATTGGTAAGAGAGTCAACACTCTACCACCAGGCTTAAAACTCCCTTCGTTTGTATTTATATCATAACTAAACTTCATTTCTGATTGACTGGATTGTACATTAACTCTTGATACTTCACAAGACTTTGACTGCTTCTGATGTAGTCTTTTAAAGCTCCTTGACTCCCAGGATTATAGGCAAATTTAAATTGTTGGTGTTGGTTACTCAACTCATAGATAACATGTTGGAATAGTTCCAACATGAAAGTCTACCCTTGATAAGAATGAATATATTTCGGAAGGCTAAAAAGATGCTGTTTTAAAATTTATCTTAGCTCTTCTATGGTTTTGTGCATAATAGGAAATACCTCTGAAAATCATGTGGATGCACATATTATGGTCAGCAAGTATTGATTGCCTGACTTAGTTTTGGTAAAGGACCCATTCAGTCTAAAATTCGTTTTCTAAATCGTTCGTTAAACTCTGGATCAGGATGCCGATGAGTCTTATTTGTTTTTCTACCGTTCGCAAATGTGAAAAAGTCTATATTGTGTAGCAAAAACAATTTTATTTTTTGTCTAATAAAAATGATTCAAGATCTTCTGATATATTTAATTGAATCCTAAACCAGCCAAGTACTGTCAACGGCTAAACTCAGTATATCCTCTATCTATAGCTAAGAACAACAATTTGATAGCTTATTTACCACTCGTCACCAGGAGTTACCTCATTTGGTTTCAGTTTACTCATAATTACCCTATGTTTACAAAATACAAAACCGGATTTCTTAGACTTCAGTTTTGATTATAACATTCTGAAAGAAACAAGTGTTCTTATGATCTTGTTTGTGTTTTACAATGAGCAATTATGTTTTGCTTCCATTATTAAAATAAAGAGAAGGAGTTGTAAAAGAGTAACAATGTGAGTAATACATTCAATTTCATGAATAACAAGAGAAAAACTGACCTCATAAAAACAGCTAAGGGAGTTATTTTCTCATCGATTGACTCACAAGAACTCTTAGTTGCCATAATAAGAACACAAGCTGCAATAAAATCTCAACGGGATGACATTTGTGATCAAAACATGGCTTGTTAGTTACAAGGGGATTATCCGCAATCTTAAGTTCAATCATTGCTCAGTAGTAAATGAATACCCTAAATTGGCAAATACATTACCTCTCTGACAGTCAAGGGACCTGAAAGACTTAGTCTCATGTCAAATTGACACATCCGCATTTTACTCCCTGAATAAAAACACTTTCACTAGAGGATTTCCCGATAATTATCCTGTGTCCCTTAATAATTTAATAGTATAGTTTTGGAAGAAACAATAAAGTCATATAGAACCCTTCCTCAAATAAAGTCAGTTTGGGTTTGCTTGACCCAACAAATATATTGCTTTCCTAGAGATAAAAGTATTTCGAACAGCTCTATAATTCTTCTGATGTTTCTAAAAATGTATAACAACCAGAACCACTGTGTTCACGTAGGAATAGAAAAGACTGTCTAATCAGTCTTACCAGAAATGTGATTCCTAAGCTTATCCTGATTAAGACAACTGTTTTTTAAGAAAATACCTGGCGAGAGTAAAACCTGTTCACAAATGAACAATTTTGAGTCACTGAATAATTGTCAGCAGTCCGAGCAGCATTTTGCAAAGTAAGTTTCTACCTTTAGCTTTTTAAGAGGTGTCTTGACGTCACAATATTTGCAGCTCGTGAACTCTTCAACGAATAAAAATTGTTTAAGATTATCGTAATAACATTTATATGTGACTCTCTAATCTTTCTATTTATTCGTTCTTGACTTGATTTTCTCTTTCTCTTTCCCCTCTGACTTTCAATTCCCGTCATTTCTTTATGATTTTGCTCATTCGGTTTCTATCTGGGGCTTTTAAAAAGCGATTCGTTTGCTTTACTATCGGATAGAGACTTCCTAAATAAACCCAACCCCCTTTTATAAAAATTTAATCTTTTCTACCAAATATTGTTTCAAAATACTTCTTATTTCTTGTTTTACCAAAGAAGATTTTACTTCCAAAATATAATAATATCTGACAAGCTTCATCAATTCATCTGTTTTAAAGACTCTTGCCATTTTTGGGTCGGATTAGAAACAAATTGTTCCATTTTAGATGACATTATGAAAGTTTGTTGGTTTGACTAAATGTGTCTATAATATGTAAACTTGAAATACATGGGACTAAGAAAACACCGAAACCTAAAACATTAAACTTTAAAAACTAAAGATATTGAATTTTTCTCAAATATTTTTTAGAAATAATTTATTTTAGTACTATGGTCTTATACTAAGTAACAGAACGAAACAAAAACCAACAATTAGTGTAACGGTAACAAATATTAGTTTATAGTGTCTTAATTATAAAATGAACATTTTATAGGAACTTATAGTATTGAGATTTAAATACAAAAATAATCTTAACAGCGTATCATATTTCCATAAGAATGGAGTGTTTTGAAAGTATTCTAAATTTTTAATGTTCTGATATGCTAATATCTCTGAATATGCTGAAGTGTCAACAGTTTTGTAGTATCAAAATGACATGTCCCAAAACTCTTTGAATGATTTCACATTAAGTCCAGAATAAAATTTAAGTATATATATATATATATATATATATATATATATATATATATATATATATATATATATATATATATATATATATATATATGAAGACTGATGTTGAAACAATAGCGTTGGAAATATGATTAATTCTACAATTCTTTGAAGTGATATACACAATATTTTCTTCTCGATCTATTTCGCAATATTTCCTACGTGAATGTTTTATAATACATCACCACATCGCAACATAATCCACTTGACCTATTCATCCCATGGGAAATTACCCCAAACTTGTAAAGATCTTCAGTATTAAAACTGATTTAAAATCATTCAACACCTATTTACAGCAACACATTTCTAATTACTGCCATGCAAAAATAATAACTTAGAAAAGTGCCTAAACAGCAAATGCTTGTTGGGATAATAATGTTAATGATATGTAGCAAACTGTATAGATTGGCACAGTTTAATTAAAATCAGTGTTCTATACATTTTATCTGTCGATGCTTTATCATTGTAGAAATCGGAAGCATGGAATCACCCATTTAACTACACGAGGATGGCAATAGAGACCTTGCTATGGACTCAACCAATGTACAGAGCGTTCAGTCCGGTTGGTTACATAGACTTTACGGGAAAAGTGGTCATATATTCAGACATTTTTCCTAACATAAAGTATAAATTCAACAAACGAAAGTTGACCGTGTCTACACTAGAGGTATGTAATGAGCTTTGATATGTAATCTGTTGTCGCCGAGATTATAATAGACCAAATATCTTTAAGACAGTCCGTTAGCGAGTTCATAGTCCCTACTAAAATCTAATAGTGTACATCGGTTGTGTGACTCCAGATGCGGTTCTTATGATTGGAGACTGGTATATTACACAATGGAATAAACAAGAGAGGGCCGAGCCGTTCCGTCGTCGGCAGGTACTGTTTATTTTTATCCTTGGGGGTAAATATGATAGAGGTGAAATGTGGCTCAAAAGATTTGACTGGTTTTTAAGGTAGTTAGTAAAACTATTTTCTTTGACTGGTTTAAGGTAGTTAGTAAAACTATTTTCTTGTGTTAGGGGGAATTTTATTGTTTTACACTTGACTGGTTTAAGGTAGTTAGTAAAACTATTTTCTTTGACTGGTTTAAGGTAGTTAGTAAAACTATTTTCTTTGACTGGTTTAAGGTAGTTAGTAAAACCATTTTCTTGTTTTAGGGGGAGTTTTATTGTTTTACGGCGTGAAACGCTGACGGTACGTAAAGTTGATAAAAGAAACCCTGCAGATGTGCGGTTGATAGACATTTGGAACGTTGTGAGATATATGGTCTTGCATTGATTAGAATAAAATTATTAGTAGAATGGTAGCGTAGTATTGATTGGAGTAAAATTCTTTACAGAATGGTAACGTTGGGTTTTCTAATGTACAACAGAAGTTGTTTTGGAATTAGAGGAAATGTATGACTTCTAGCTGAAACTCGCCAGGGTTTGACACCGTTCAGTCGAGTTAAACAAAACTTCTTTTGAACAAGATTAAAAACGGTCTCTGAAAATAACCCCAACAGTGTGTTATTAAATGAACAATTGACCTTGATACTATTGTAAATAATATGTCAGTTGAAAGAACATTTGACTCTTACATTCTTGAAGTGAGACCTCCTTGACAGAAATGACCACAATTAAAACGTAAGACGTAACTGAGTCTAGCATGAAAGAGCGGCGATTTCCAGTTTGATTTTACAAGCTGTGCGTCTTCAGAAAATGTCACCATGAGACTACTCGATTTGATTCCTCGCCGTAATTAAATTTACACCTAGTGGGCAGCCATCCTGGTGTTTTGTTTCATGTACAAAACCTAGTTTGTATACATTAAGTTAGACAATTCTGTTGGGAGTAGGGAATAGCTTCAGACATCTATTTCCATATATGTGAAACACGTTATGTATTGATTTAATCATATGTTTCCAAGTGAGCCCGCTCAAATTTTATATGTTTTTCACAATACAGTGATTTCGGTAGACACTACGAATGACATAAATTGATCGCACGTGCATTCAATGATTGCATTAGACTTGGGACCCAGAAGTAAACAAAATTAAATATTTCGACTCAACAGACTAAAATTTATTTTTCTCTTTTAGCAATATCCGTTTATAATCAAAACGACTGACCCCAACGGCACAATTGCTTATGACGGATTGTGTATTGATCTCTTGAACGAATTAGCCAACATGCTTAATTTCACGTAAGTATTGCTTTTTAAAACATGTCGTTCCTATAACTATAATATCCACAGATAATATTGCGAATATTTGGCCATAAAAAGGCAGCAATATATTATCACGCGTTTTGCGTAAAAAGTTTGTTGGCAGGCAGATATGTATGTTAAATAGAGCGATGAAAAATGGGAATATTTTAGTACTTTAACTAACGATGAAGCCTAATTTCAACAAGGTTAATTTTTAATAGTGTTTCTATCGCATTTTTATTATTTGAATTTTCAACCTTGAAATATGTAAATCTCTGGAGGCGTATATATGTAACATGGAGGTGTATGTATGTACGTAAAGGTGTATATATGTAGATGGAGGTGTATATATGTAAGTGGATGTGTGTATATGTAAGTGGCGGTGTGTATTTGTAAATGGAGGTGTATGTAAGTGCAGGTGTGTGTATGGAAGTTGGTGAGTATATATGTAAGTGGAGGTGTATGCATGTAAGTGGAGGCGCATTTATGAATGTGGAGGTATATATATATATATATATATATATATATATATATATATATATATATATATATATATATATATATATATATATATATATATACATGCATATAGAGATGTATGTATGAATGTAAGTAGAGGTGTATCTATTTAAGCGGAGTTGTATATATGTAGGTGGAGGTGTTTATATGAACGTTGCGGTGTATGTATGTACGTATGTATGTAAGTGAAGATATGTATGTGATATGGAGGTGTATGTATTGTAAGTGGAGGTATGTATGTGATATGGAGGGGTATGTATTGTATGTGAAGATATGTATGTGATATGAAGGTGTATGTATTGTAAGTGAAGATATGTATGTGATATGGAGGTGTATGTATTGTAAGTGGAGATATGTATGTGATATGGAGGTGTATGTATTGTAAGTGAAGATATGTATGTGATATGGAGGCGTATGTATTGTAAGTGTAGGTATGTATATGATATGGAGGTGAATGTATTTTAAGTGGAGGTATGCATGTGATATGGAGGTGTATGTATTGTAAGTGGAGAAATGTATGTGATATGGAGGTGTTTGTATTGTAAGTGAAGATATGTATGTGATATGGAGGTGTATGTATTGTAAGTGGAGATATGTATGTGATATGGAGGTGTATGTATTGTAAGTGGAGGTACATAAGTAAGTATATGACAGTTTTGGTGTATGTACATAAGTGGAGGTTTATGTATTTAAGTTGATGAATATATGTAAGTGGAGGTGAATATATTACAGTTTAGATGTATGTATGTGAGTAGAGGTGTATATATGAAAGTGGATGTCTAAGTATGTAGGCTGAGATGTATACAGGTATATGTAATTGGAGGTGTACGTGTACATATGCGATTGAAGGTGTGTGTATATATGTATATGGTGGTCTATATATGTGAATATGTAGGCGTTCAAAAAATTTCTCTCTCTCTCTCTCTCTCTCTCTCTCTCTCTCTATATATATATATATATATATATATATATATATATATATATATATATATATATATATATATATATAATATTAAAATAATAATGAAGACTTTGTACATCACCTAATCTTTAGACGCTCTAAGCGCTTAACAACGTATAATGATATGACTACAAAAAAGATACCATAAAAGTAAAAACATAAATAAATGCTGAAAATATTTAAGGTACAAAACATTATTAGGTCTTAAGTTTGTTCTTGTAGTTGATAAAGATGAGTTTTAAGAGCACTTTTTAAAGTTAGCACTGTGTATTTGTGTCTAATTTCAATGGGCAATTCGTTTCACGTTGCTGGATCCTGGTATGCAAAAGAACGTTGCCCGTATGACTTTGTTTTCATTGTGGGAATAATGAGTATACAATTATCAGAAGAGAAGTGCAAGTATCTTTCTGGTGTGTACACATGGGTGAGGACACATATGTATGTTGGACTGGATTCCGCCAAAAGTAGCACAGAGAACAAAATGTGTTTTATTCTAGATCGAATGGATAGCTAGTGTGGGGTACAGGTCAGCGAAGAGGTGTGCTCTGATCTTGGTACTCTAGCAGCAGAGGGGACGAACCATACGATTACTTTTTAAGCAAATTATTTTAAGTCTTCTTTTACCAAATAGAGCCTTAGATCAGACGGTTGGATTCTAAGCAAAATATTTAAAGCCTCCTTTTGCGAAATGGAGCTTTACCGATTTTAGAGCCCTATTTGTCAAATTAAGGGTTTTTACGGAAAGAAACCAGAGAGGGTGCAAAAACAACTAAAAAAAGTCTTACAACATCGTCGTCGTTCTCTCCCTCTGCTGCTATGGGTTAATAATTCTTTTACGATGAAAGTCTTTAGGATTTTACAAACAGACTAATTTGTAGAACCCCACCTCGTAAATCAATTAGATTATTAGACTGGCCAGTGACTCGTTAGTGAATCATTATGACATCGCATATAGACTGGATTAGTTGGATCCTCAATAATTAGAAATCCTGGAGGAGCTGTTGGTGCAAATGAATATAGAATATATCCCTGCTGAACTTGATTTGATCGCTCGAGATTTATTTGATAGCTTCCTTCGATAACATCACACACTAAATTCAATGCTATCACCGTGGATATGTTTACGTTGAACGGCGCGATATGTCTGCCGCCTCCGTCTGGGTCGTTATTATGTTTGAGTATTGTCGTTTGCTGTTTCCATTTGTTGAGTATCAAAGGAAAGTTTTCTTGAATACGATCATTAACAATTTTTTTTAGTTCATTTGCAATATACCAAGGAAACTTAAAATCGGGTAAATCGACCCCTGTGATATTATGACCGGCCAGGAATTTTTCTTTATCCCCATTCTTATCATTAATTATCGCCTGAATTATTCGTTTGTTGATATATTCGATGTCGGATACAAGCTGATTTAATATTCCAATGTGTTTTATGATCTCGGTACGTGGCTTTGTTATATCAGAGAGATGCTCTTGGAAACTCCGTTGTAGTCGTTCTAGTTGTGTTTTATGTAATTGATTAATCTCACTGAAGTAATCAATGACGTATTTTAGCGTAAATGCAATGGTAACAAATGAATCAAGGGTTTTCTCAAAAACAAAATCCCACTGCATGGTATTATTATCGGTAAATATAAATCTATCGGTTACTTTTGCATTTTTTATATCGGATAAATCATTTCGATATGATGGGTTGATTTCATGATACGATTTTTCATCTGTGACATATCAGATTTTTGTGGTTCTGTTATTTGATAAGCTGCCTGAGGTGGTATTTCAGGCCATCCTAGTATTGTCCTTATATAACTCTGATAAATATCTACGACATAACTAGGTTAGTTTATCTGGATCGCAGATGATAACGTCGGTTCATGAACTGTTACTGCGATTTTCGATTCTTCTGTTCCAGTAATAGATTTTATTCTGTGTTGAAATTCGGCATTGATTTGTTCAATTTGGTATGATCGAGATGGTATTTAAACAACGTTTCAGTCTGGAGTTCCATCGGGTTTATTCTTATTTGTAAATACCAAGGAATTATTCGGTTGTTGACCGCCAAATGCTACCGATCTGATATTAGGCCAACTATGGTATACTCGTAACTTTGCTAGCGCTATTTCTTTCACTGGAATCGGAATCGGGAAATTCACACTGAATTCAGGATTGGTTGAGGTTATTGATATCATGCTGGTCTTCATCGGTGTGGTATTTTCCGTTATTTGTTAAATTGGTTCGATATTTTTTACCATTTGTTGAAGTAGTTCCTGCGACGTTGTCATCGTTATTATACTCATGTTGTATTTCTAATTTCGACATCGCGGAATCATAAATACTTACTATCGCTGAGAAATCACAATCTGATATTAATGTATCATCGAGCGACGTCGATATCATCGAGGGTAATTGCGAGTACGCGGTTGATACAACATTTAATTTAATTAAATAATTCTGCAGTTTACGCTGGCTGCATGATATTTTTTTTTATTATCAAAATTATTCCCGCAATTGTTGTCGCCGTGGATATACAAATTGGAACAACTATCGGAGCAATCATTGTCACCAAGGAGAGTATAATTCCGGCTCCAGTGATTACACCACTCACCGGATACACGGTAACATAAATTGCAGTGATTCTTCGTCGGTATTGTTTTATTTTTATTTGGTACTCCTCGGTGAGAGTTTTGAGTCTATTTTGAAATTCTCTGACCTGATTATATCGATATTGTTGTGACGTTGTCATTTTATTTTCAAATCAGTTTACGGTTTCAATTCAAACCGCTAGCGGTTTAATTGTTTACTCAAACCACTACGAATTCCACATACCATGATACTGAAATCATAGCCAAATTCTCATCAGTGGATGCTATCGTGAACTGTTCGGTTGTATTCTTGTCGATGATCGTCGATATCATAATGTTGACCCCAGATGAACTCGACGATGATATATTAAATCGAAGCGGTGTCACTAGTGTTAATCGATAAATACCCTTGACGGTTGCAGTGATATCTAATTTGTTGTTTGTAGTGGTCCACGCAAATGATCCGTATTGAATCGTGTATACTACGTTGTTGGTTTTCTCATGAGGAATTTTTGTTTTTTCAATGATTGTTATCATCCTCGTTGCATCACCTTTGATTGCTTCGATGAAGGTTTTTATCTCATCAACGGATTTTTTAATATTAGAAAGTATTATATCAATTTTATCCAGCGTGGTTGCAAAGAATTTCTCGATGATATTTTTACGAAACGATGTAAATTTTTTAATGTGTTTTTCATATTCGGATTGAAGTGTTGCTAGTCCAACATAGAAGTTTTTATCGCTGTGAGTTTCGGTGTGGTCACTGTAGGATTACCAAAGAAATCTAGTAACGGCTTGTCAATATTGTTAATTCGTTCAAAGATAGTTAAAACGAGTACACCCGGTTTGAGTTTACCCTGATCGGAAAACAACGCGATAGTGCCTTCGGTTGCGTCTGGTTGTTTAAATTAAATAACATCCAGGGAAACATTACTAGATTTAAATTTACCCTGACGATCTTGAAATACAACTTTTTCATTGGGATCAACACTTGCTAAGTTCAACGTTTCAGCTATTTCATCTTCGATTTTTTTTTTTATATCACCGGTCGCAGATGTTTTTGTGGTTGGTTTCTTCGACGGTAATAGAGGTCTTCCCCAAATATCAATCATGTTATTGTAAAACTCTCTCAGCAGCAGAGGGGGCGAATCCGACGTCTCTAATTGGGGTAGATTTTGAGCAAAACATTTTAAGTCTCGTTTTGCCAAATGGAGCCTTAACGATTTTAGGGCCCTATTTGTCAAATTAGGGGGAACCAGAGGGTGCATAAACCTCTAAAAAATATCATCGCCGCCAGCCCGTTTCTGCTATGAATTAACCGAATATTTTATCAAGTCCGACACGATATCGTGCTCGAGGATCTGCTAAATTTATCGTCACAAATCCATGTGGGACTGACTGAGCGCGACTAAAGAAATTTATAAAGAGATTATGATCCATATCACAGCCGCACCAGGTCTGATGAATATTTAGTAGTGTATGAGTATCAACTCCGTTAAACACACACACAAAAATTGCAGTTATCTCTGATCACCTTCGGAATTTATGTATACCGTTGAGTGACATATATCACATCAGTGTTTTTGTGTCTACCTCTAGAGAAAATATCCTAGCAGGATTCTTTTGATTGTCTAACATCACATCGTCGTATACGACTAAATGGTTAATATTTCCATCAATATCATCAATGCTCGGTGCTTCATCGATATCGGTTATAAACTCAATAACACCCTCGCCGGATTCTTCTACCGCGCTGTTGTTAAAATCTTTTAACACATTGTAACATCGCTGATCGTCTACACTAGGAGCTATCAAATACAACTTGTCCCATTTCATCCATCTCGTTATTAAATTAAGTAGCAGTTGTGTTTTGCCACTTCCAGATGGTCCGATTATAATCATTCTAATTGAATTCGGCAACATCACATGGTTTTTAATAGGTTCTCGTCGTCGGGTAGCTGAATAATCAATTACATTCATGTTGTTATATATAAATTATGGATCTATATTGTTTGAAGTGCAAGGCGCGTACTGGCACAAACGATTTGACGATGACTGCAACTAAAAATAACCGATCAGCACTTTCTGGTAAATGCGTACAATGCAGTACAAAGAAATTTAGATTTGTTTCTATGAAATATGCAGGAACTGCTAGCATTTCTGATGAATTAAAAAAACGAGGAAGTGATATTGCAGCCAAGCTAACTAAGCTTCCAGGGACACCATGGGCGATGTATCCAGGAGAAAATCATCTTCCAGGATATAGTTACTGTGGACCCGGAACTAGACTCGATATCAGACTCGATGATCAAAACAAACCTCGACAAGGTGAAGAACCAATAAACGCCATTGATAAGGTGTGTCATTCCCTTGATGTTGCTTATAAAAGCAGTAATCTGCAACACAGACATATCACAGATGTGAAATTAATTCATGCGTTGAATTCTATCACTGATAAATCCTTCAAAGAAACATTGGCTTCATGGCCAGTAAAATCGGCAATGAAAGGTAAATTGATGTTCTTCGCTGGTAATTAATAAGAACATGGAATCTATTGACTATTCTCCAAAAAGATACTGGCGGGGTAAATCAGCAATCGGTAAACTCGCCAACGCTGCAAAAGTGAAAAAGGTCACTGCGGCTAATTGGTTATCCAAACAGGCGATATGGCAAATTTATCTACCACCGCCTAAACAAGTTAACTACTCGCATTTTGATGTGACCGTTCCTAATGAGGTTCATCAGGCTGATATATTATTTTTGCCACATGACGACGGCTTTAAATACGCGTTAGCTGTAGTTGATGTTGCGAGTCGATACGAACAAGCAGAACCGCTAAAAACAAAGTAGGCCACTGAAGTAGCTTCTGCATTTTAATGGATTTATCGACGAGGTCCTCTGCGCTGGCCAAATCTATTACAAGTTGATCCTGGCAAGGAATTACAGGGTACGGTGTTATCAACAATGAAACATCATAATGTCACCATACGACGAGGACATATTGCACTACATCGCGATCAAGTAATTGTTGAACGATTTAATCGCACACTTGCTGAGCGGTTATTCGGATATCAATACGCGAAGGAATTTATTCAGGATAAAAGAACCCATGAATGGGTCAAGAGATTACCAGCTGTGATTACCGCGCTGAATAATGAGATTACTCAAACAATCAACATGAAACCCAACAACGCGATTAAAAAGAAGGATATACCGGTACAACCGCAAAAAGATTTTTCAAAACAACCAATACTCGGTAATGTCACTGTAAGATATTTATACGAACCAGGAGAGCTTGAAGGTGGCACAAAAAGGGCTACTGATCCTATTTGGAGTGTTACCACGCATAAAATATCCGGCATAACACAATCTAGGGGTGGACAAGCAATTTATAAACTGGGTTCAACTGCTCCTCAGCGAGGATTTACTCGACAACAGCTACAAGTGATACCCGAGGATACTCAATTACCACCGCGTGGTCTTAACTAATATCATTATCGTCTAAAACAACTCTTCGAAGAAGATTTATTCTTCGTACCCTGGATACTGCGAGATAAACTAAATTTGACCACTCGATTTCATTATCCACCATGCAAACAATTGTATCTGATATAGTCAATTCCTGTGAAGAATGTATCGTCGTTGCGTATCCTAGCGTCCATGGGGATTTATTAGCGAGTAATGCATCTTCGACGAGGCTGATATCAACCAGCACAATATCATTTTAACACTAAATTCTGCTTTTCACACTGCCCAGGAATATCAACTTCAATATTCTGTTTTTGTGTATCCGAAAGCCTATAACAGAGCGGCACTGGAAGTGTTGTAAATTTTTCTTAATGCATTTAAAATCACTTCATCTGAAGTGTGTCCCTGACTATTTTTCTACTTGCTATTATCAAATAATTTTTGTCTCCACGTTTCCCATAAATCTGTTAATGGTGTTTCTGAAATTATTTTACGCGCTATCTCACATTGGATTCTATCAGGTTGTAATCTAATTAGTTTTTTGAACTCGCGTAATTGTTCATCAAGTGCTCTATTATCGGTGTTAATTTCTTTATAATAGTCTGCATGTTTATTTGGCCAATCATGTGGCGATAAACCGACAAAAGGTGGTGGTTGACCATGATCGCCACACATGACGATTTTTGTGTTCGCGTGCAATAACCACTCGAGAAACTTTTGTAATACATCTAATGACACCGTGCCTATCTCATCCCAAATTATGACTTCAGGGATGAATTTCTCACCCATTCGTTCATGAGTCCATTCGTCACCTTTCCATCGAAAGAAACTATGATAAGTGCAAGCATTCACCTCTCGTTGTTTCATTTCTCTGGCAAGCCTGTGTGTCGGTGTTAACACAATCATGTTTGATTTGCCACGAAATAACTCAATCGCTCTAGTCGTCTTTCCTGACCCGCCACAACCGTTTAACTAAATTGTTTTATACCGGCATACTAGATCAGATATCTGCGGTGCATTAGAAAGTTCTGATATGTTATCGCTGCTCAAATATTTATCTTCAATCGTAACATCTGCTGATTCGGAATAATCATACGGTATTTCCCGTTCAATTCTCCAACATCCCCAACTCTCGTCAGAATTAGTGAATTCAGCCTCTGCGCTGCTGTGTTACATGTCTGTGTAAAATGAATCAGTATCGACTCTAACTGCAGTGTCAGGAAATCTATTTATCATCGAAAATAAATTGATAGAGACATAAGCTAGCATAGATGCTTTCAAATGTGTATACTGAAGATTTTCTCCGTCTGCGTAAGTAACAATTGTACCAAATTTTGTTCCATCGGACAAGAAAGCGTCTTTACGATCCACGTATATACCTTTACTCGTTATATTCATGATTATAAAATCGTATTCGACGTTATCTATAATCAATCGTGAAGAATATCGTCCATTGTCGTATTTACCACCTTGAGTGAATTTACCGATTATTCTTTTACCGAGATCTTTTACATTTTTGTTTTCAAATTTCAAATAGCTGTTTGGACCAATTCATGATATATTCTTCGTCGAGATCGGGAAACTGTTTTTTAGTAGGGTCAAACGGTTGATTTATCGTAGACTTTATCACTGAAATCAAAGATTTCAAGAATGACTTTGAGTACTACAAACATGTATAAATACTTCATGGACGATCCTAAGTGTTTTACTACAACGAAGTTGTAAATTTTCATAGTAAAATATTTTTTTATTACTGAAATAAATTTTCATAGTAAAATATTTTTTTTATTACTGAAATAAATTTTCATAGTAAAGATTTTTTTTAGTAGTTTTTGACTGATTTAGGCCATTTTTGACTGATTTTGGCCGTTTTTTGACTGATTTTGGCCATATTTTTGACTGATTTTAAGCGGTTTCAGTAGGGTCAAATGGTCGATTTTGCATGAGAATTATCGAAGATTTTTCCTCTTAGGAATGACTTTGAGTAAAAAATCATTAAATATATCACAAAAACTGACTAAAAATGACTAAAAAACGAAACAATCAGTCAAAAATACACTAAAAACTGAGGTGGTTTCAGTTGAAAATTTCAAAGAAATTTTACTGTCAAATGGTCGATTTTCCATGTTAATTCCCGTAGACTTTTCCCACTGAAAATCGAAGATTTTCCAATCATTTTCGGGTGACGAAATCACTGCATTTAGATTGAAATCTCTGGAAAATCTTTGATTTTCATACATGAAACGGAGTTTCTAACTCCACTGGAAATTGCCGGCTATTTCTGGGAAAATCTTTGATTTTCAAATTCAAATTGGAAACTGCTTTACTGCTTTAATAATGGTCAATGAAGCTTTAAAAACTAGATTGGCTCGTGAGCGACTAGATTCAATAAAGAGATTTATACCAATCCGCGACTCTGTCAGGAATAAACTGCAAGCTAGACAGAGTTTACAAACTGATTTGTTGACAAGAAAAGAAAAGTCTCTTATTGGTGAACTTGAAAAAATAGCAGCGGAAACTGAACAAACAAAACAAGCTGTACAAAAACTCCACGGTGATGAACTACCTAAATCAAAAAGAACAGTAGATGATTTACGCGTGAGATTTAACGAGGAAGGGTTAGCAGCAATTGATAAGAATGATCCAACAGAAATTCCTAAGCTTGTTGTTACGACTTATGAAAACAGAAAAAAATGTTGAAACCAGAACATCATAAGTATGTTAGGAGTATAACTCATTAAGCTGATATATTCTACAAAATCAAAACTAAAACAAGTCAAATTGATACCGATCATGTATCATACATAGGATATATCAATGCGGTGGGTACAGTGTATAAACGATATGAAGAACTAAAACAACAACAATATCCGCAAAAATTACAAGGAAAGCAACAGCAACCTTCAACGAAAATATCTTTCTCGCCTAAAAAACAACAACAACTACCACCCCAAGCTTCGAATCGAGATGATGATGATGAAGATCTTAGTTATTTACAAAGTACAGATTTAGAAAAACTGGATGCAGCAACTGGTTATAGTAGCGGGGAGGGATTTTCTAAATCTCAGAAATTGCCAGCAATTTCAAGTGGAATCTCAGGTAGTGGTCTAGTTAGTTGTCCTGGTAATGTTCTCAGCGATATAACACGATTAGAAGTTCTCATCGGAGGAAAACGAGCTGGAAATAACTCACCGGAAGTAATTAATGAAGCAGCTAATATCTGCAGGCGGTTATTTCAAGGCGGTATCATGGATATCAAAACATACCGAGATTTCATTGACGAGTTAGTGGAAAATCCTACTGATTATTACAGCGACTGAAAATCCTTTGGATTGGAAATTGCTAGCAATAAAAATCGTTTACGATTTCACGATTAGAAAACACTAGTATTTAGAAATTGCTAGCAATTTCAGAATAAGATGATCATACACTACAACCATGACAAACCAACCTCCGTCTACGTGGTAAACTCACGATTTTCAGTTTATAAAGCGTACTATGGTGATGGTCCCGGTGATACAATTGTGGGGTTATTTGCAAGAATGGCCCCAAAAGTGATGCCGTTGGCTAAACAATTATCGATGAAAGCAATTGATGTTATTCGGGATAAGGGTATTATTGCTGTTAGAGATCTTGCCGGAAAAGCGTTTTCAGCCGCGAAAGATAAAATAACAGCGCTAGTTCGGCGGCGAAAGAAACCGGAACCACTGCCATATACAGCGGAAATGCCTACAAGGGTTAGTAAGATAATAAATAACGCAGTAGAACCGAAACTAGCGTCGCTGGTGACTCCATCGTTGACAGCAAGTGACTAGGATAATATTACCTACAAACATGATAGCGGGAAGCGGTTTAAAAAAAAACACGACGAAAACGCTAGCGTTTTTATGACGATGATGATTTAGACGCTAATAAATATAATAAAATGTTCAAACAGTCACCTGATCTAGCGTTTGATATAGACGCCCCAGTGCGTAAAGATGATTCTCTACGCGATTATCAATTTTATTCTTATCAAGCAGTACAACCAGATCTCCAATCAAGAATCGAACTTCAAGTTCATGATACCAGTAAATACTTTCTACCGTGTGAAGCGTTTATCGAAGTAGAAGGAGAACTTGTAACAGCTGCTGATACTCCTGCTGTACCAGCACCATATGACAATAACCTAACTATCCGAGTTGTTTTTTTCAATAACGGTATCATGGCGTTATTCGAAAGCGCTAGATATCTCATCGATGGAAAAAAATTGAATCTATAGAGCGTGGTGTTGATGTTGCCACAACAATCATAGGGTTAACAAGATATTCTGATGATTATACAAGATCAACAGGTCCATCTGTGATGTTTTCTAAGGATATCACTGATCACCCTGAGCACGCCCAGTTTTCTAGAGTAAAGCCAAAACGTGATACTGCAGTTGATCCAGCACCATCCGGATATATAAGACCAGCTGGAACTTTTGATGTCATAAATAACATTCCTAATTACAACATAGGATTTGCAACACGCGTAGCAACGTTGCAGGGGCAGCTTCGACAATTTTCATGCGCGATTCCACTGCATCATATATTTTGATTCTGTAGAAACGTCCGAAAAGTTATTTATGGAGCGTTGCATACATTAGCGCTTGTGCGAAAGGGTACTGATAATGATGCAATCTGGCGTGGCGCTGATGCCCCCGAGGGTAAAATTATCTTAACAAAACTATCAGTGTTAACTCCATCAATCACAGCAGAGGAGCGATTACTATCATTTATGGATCAAGGAGGAAAGTCGTTGTTGAATTGGTTATCAGTGACCACGGATATTAAACAGGATAACGTTGATGGTACATTTACATGGCACCTGGCATCAAAACAAGGTGTTTCAACTCCACGTCATATATTTATTGCGTTACAGAATAATGAGCGAGTTGGTAATCAACAACGCAGCCATATGATATTTGATCAGGTAGGCGTTCATGAAGTCTCGCTGAGAATAAACGGAAAACAGGAACCATCCGAGGATATACAACTTGATTACACCACTAACCATATTGCGCGTGTATACCATAATATGTTGTCATATATGGCACGTGATCAAAATGTTGATACTGGTTTGCAAATATCACAGTTGGATTTTAAAAATCTGTATCCGATCTATTACTTTTCACTGGAACATCTTGATTTAACAAGACAATATGTCGTTGATATACACTTTAGAGCTCGTCTAACCCGTCCTGGTGGTATTGCGAATTACAGAGCGGTTGCTGTCATTCTCAGCGACAAATCAATGCTACTCGAAGGTGTTGGCGGAAAAATGAGAGTGATAGATGCACCAGTGGAAAATCCGGCATACTTATGTCAACAATCACAAATACACTTACCAACTACGGTAAGGAATTTGACGATCATGTGAAAAATTATAACCAATTTCGCAAAAATGTCATCAATAAGTTCTTTGGATCCCCGATTGTAGTTACGCCTTCTCTCGCTGAAATTAATTCGTTTATTGATGATCAAAAGGTCATCAATGACCTCACTGATAAAATTTGTACAACAACAACATCTGAAAATGTTAAAACTACATATTTGGAAAAAATCAAAAAACTTAATGAAATCGCTGATATTAAAAAATATATCGAGGATAGTAAAACAACAATTGACGCTATCAAAGATTATTTTCAAAAAAAGGTCGAACGACTCGATAAATGAAAAATTCCACACTCCGCAGCGGATATCGACAATGTCGTGCATGTTCTTGACCGTGTAACTCTCGATTGGAGCAAAGACACTAATGATCAAATAGATTTTACTCCAACCGTATAAGGTATTTATCGATTTACGTTAACTACATTTTCCGGAGATAATTTTGATATTCGAGATAATTATGGTGGTATCGGTGATGATCAAACCGCTGTAAATACAATAACACAGCGAATTAATGCAAATTCCACTTGGCATATTTTTGTGTTATCGTCTATTGGAGTTGTTAGAGTTAGATTACCAATAACATGGATGATAGAATTTGTAGCAAGTATGGGCGATGATTAATTTAACGATGACATTTCCAATAACGATGACATCAAAATTTCATCATCTCAATATCGCTATGATCAGGCCAGAGAGTTTCAGACTAAACTCAAAACTCTCACTGAGGAGTATGCAATGAAAATGAAAAAAATACCAACGAAGAATCACCGCAGTTGATGTTACCGTGTACTCAGTGAGTGGTGTAATCACCGGAGCTGGTATAATATTATCCTCGGTGACAATGATTGCTCCGATAGCTGTTCCAATTTGTATTTCAGCGGCAACAACAATCGCGGGAATAATTTCGATAATAACAAAATAAATCATTATGCAGCCAACGCAATCTACAAGACTACATAATTCAATTTCATGTTGTATCAACCGCGTACTCGCAATTATCCTCGTTGATATCGTCGTCGCTCGATGATACATTTATATCAGATAGTGAGTTCTCAGCGATGGTAAGTATTTATGATTCCGCGATGTCAAAATTAGAGCGACAACATGAGTATAATAACAATGACAACACCGCAAGAACTACTTCAACGAATAGTGGAGAACACAAACCCAGTACAAACCAGCATAATCTCAATAATATCAACGAATCCTGAATTCAGTGTGAATTTCCCTTCTCCGATTCCCGTGAAGGAGATAGCGTTAGCAAAATTACGAGTATACCATAGTTGGCCAAATATCAGATCAAAATCATTTGGTGGTCAACAACCGAATAATTCTTAGATGTTTGCGAATAAGAATCGCGAAGACGGGACTCCAGACTGGAAAGTTGTTTCAATACCAACAGGGTCATACCAAATTGAACAAATCATTGCTGAATTAGCGCGTAGAATAAAATCAATTACTGGAAAAGAATCAAAAATCGCTATAACAGTTCATGAGCCAACGCTATCGTCTGCGATTGAAATAAGCACAGAGGGATACGTCGTAGATATCTATCAGAGTTCTATAAGGACAATACTGGGATGGCCTGAACTACCACCTCGGACAGCTCATCAAATACCTGAACCACAAAAATCTGATTATATCACCGACAGGATAAAATCTGATAATCCTGTAAAAAGCTATAGCGGTTACACCAAATTGATTTTTTTCACTGGAATAATAGAAAATCGCGGTAATAGATATTACACAACTCGACAGGATAAAATCACTGAAAATTTCACATCGTTCAATGACGATATTTCACTGTTGTTAATATCTCTTAAATCCGGCTATCTCACCCGAGATGAATTTATCAGCGTCGTAGAAACATGTAACAAAACCATCAATGACATGGAAATATTTCATTTGCAAATCATTCAAGAGGTATTAGGTGACGATAATCCTAAAACAAGAACAGAATTTGCAGAATATCCGCGTTGAAGATATTCCTGTGTTCAAACTACCAGGATATAATGTCCCAGTGATAAAAAAAACTTCTCAGTGACACCATCGTTGTTGGTTTTAAAATAATTCATGATGCATGGAAAAAAACAACATCAACGGGAAAAAAAATCCTCAAACATAATAATGACCCAGAAGTCGGTGGTAGACATATCGCGCCGCTCAACGTGAATATATCCTCGGTTATTGCGCTCAATTTAGTATGTGATGTTATCAAAGGAAGCTATCAAATAAATCTAGAACGATCAAATCAAGCGCAGCAGAGATATATTCTATATTTATTTGCACCAACAGCTCCTCCGGGATTTCTAATTATTGAGTCTCCGGTTAATCCAGTCTATATGCGATGTCATAATGACTCATTAACGAGAATTAATTTCAAACTCGTTGACCAGTCCAATAATCTAATTGATTTACAAGGTGAGGTTCTAAAAATTAGTCTGTTTGTGAAATCTTAAAAAGATTTTCATCCTAAAAAAATTGTTAATTCATAGCAGCAACGGGGGCGGCGACGACGATTTCTTTTAGAGGATTTTGCACCCCTCGGGTTTCCTCTTAATTTGACAAATAGGGCCCTAAAATCGTTAAGGCTCCATTTGGCAAAAGGAGACTTAAAATGTTTTTCTTAAAATCTACCCCAATTAGAGACGTCGGATTCGCCCCCTCTGCTGCTCTCTCTCTCTCTCTCTCTCTCTCTCTCTCTCTCTCTCTCTCTCTCTCTCTCTCTCTCTCTCTCTCTCTCTCTCTCTCTCTAAAAAGCGATTGCTGGTGTATTCATTTACGACGACATGTTGTAGTTTTCCAGATGTTGAAATAGCATCAAGAACATTCAATACTTCACTGCCGCATATTGGTGGATCATTCATTTGTTATGTTGGTAGCGTAGAATACCAATGAGGAGTTTTTGAGCGGTTTATATAGCGGTTAAATTCTTTAGGCGGTGCTAATCCATATGAATCAAAGTAAACGATTGCACGTGGATCAATCGCGTATGCAACCCAGTGGGTTCTGGGTCCGGTGCTGTTTTCGAGATTAATTATGCCAGTTTCAACGCTGTTTGGTTGTGCCGGTAACTGCTCTTTCATAAAGACACCGCTGAAGTTTTTTTATTGCTAGTTTTTTAGCAGCGTCGAGTAGATCAAAATTGGACATTGGAACCATCGGTTTGGAAACCGAAGATTTCTGAGTTAATAAACCGATCCTAGTCTTAGACCCTTTCCGCTGTACCATGAATGTGGGGTTCCTGGTAGTCTTAGACCCTTTCCTTTTTTTGATATCCTCGCCCAGTTGCTTTCTTTAGTGCCATTCCTGCCGCGGTACCAACTGCGCCTAACGCCGCCGCTTTCGCTACCGCTGGGGCCGCTGCCGTAATCAACGATGGTAAAGCAGCTAACAATGAAAATATACCACCGGTCTTTTTCATATTGTCGATTGCAGCCGCAGAAAGTTTAATTCGAATTCCTTTTTGATTTTCGAGCGCGGTACTAAAATGTTTTTTTGAAGATTTGTCAGCGATAATTTATTTTCCCCGCCTGTCATCTGATTGGATTTCAGCGTTTTTGTAGTTCCGCATTTTCCAGTTGATGATGATTGTAATTTCTTAATTTGATTAGGAGTTAACGTAACACTAATAACATCATATGGCATGATACAATAACAGATTGATCTAATTGTTACATGTTTTCTACTGGTGCATATATCACTCTCATTCTTCCACTAACACCTTCGAGTAGCATTGATTTATCGCTGAGAATAACATAAACCGCTCTATAATCGGCAATACCATCAACACCCATAATAACTCGTTTTACAGTAGCTCTAATGTGTATATCAACGACTGATTGTCTTATTAAATCAAGATTTTCCAACGAAACGTAGTAGATCGGATATCAATTCTTAAAATCGTATTGTGATATTTGTAAACCAGTATCAACATTTTGATCGCGCCATATATGACAACAACCTGTGATACACACGGGCAATACGGTTTTCACCGTAATTAAGTTGTATATCCTCGGATGGTTCTTGGTGGCCGTTTATCCTCAATGAGACGTCACTAATACCAAGTTGATCAAATATCATATGGCTGCGTAATTGTGAACCAACTCGCGCATTATTTTGTAACGCAATAAATATATGACGTGGGGCTGAAACGCCTTGTTGTGATGCTAGGTTCCATGTAAATAACCCATTAACAGATGATTGCTTAACATCTGTAGTCGTTGTTAGCCAACTTATCAGTGATTTTCCTCCGTGGTCCATAAATGATAGTAATCGTTCTTCTGCGGTGATTGATGGAGTCAACACTGGCATCCACAGTGATAGTTTTGTTAAATTGACTTTATCGGGATCATTTTCCGAATGTGCATAATTTGCTGCAATCCTCCAAATTTCGTCATCGTCAGTACCCTTTCTCACGAGTGCTACTGTATGCTTTGCTCCATAGATAACTTTTCGAACATTTCTGCAAAATCCAAATATATGATGCAGTGGAATTGCACATAAGAATGATCTACGCGCTCCTTCCAAAATTGACATACGTGTTGCAGCTCCTAAGTTGAAATCAGGCTCATGGTTTATAATCATATCCTCGATATTATCAACATTAGCAGGATTATCAGCACGATTCTTTGGTTGTCTGAAAATAAATGTATTTTTTCTAGTTTTATCCTTACCATCTTTTGCAAACATCATAGAAGGGCCTGCCGATCTTGTATAATCGTCGGAATATCTTGCTAGCCCGATTGTTGTTGTGGCAACATCAACATCACGATCTAACGGCTCATTCTCTTTTCCATCGATGAGATATTTTGCACTCTCAAATAACGCCATGATACCATTATTGACAAACCCAACTTGAGTATCAGCTGGATATAGAGCTGGTACAGTAAGAGTATCAGCAGCTGTTACAAGTTCTCCTTCTACTTCGATAAATGCTTCACAAGGCAAAAACTATTTACTGGTATCATGAACTTGAAGTTCAATTCTTGTTCGACTATTTGGTTGTATTGCGTGACAGGCATATTATTGATAATCGCGTACATAATCATCCTTGCGTACTGGGGGCGTCCATATCAAACGCTGGATCAGGTGAACTTATGAACATTTTATTATATACTCGTTAGTCTAAATCGTAAAATCTTTAGGATTTTCATCGTCGTCGACCCCGCCGTGGTTTTAAGCCACTTCCCGCTATCATATTTGCAATGTTACTTTGGTCGTTGGTGTATGACGAAGACATCAGCGACGCTAGTTTTTGATCTACTGCGTTATTTATTATTTTACTAACCCGCGTTGCCATTTCCGCTGTAGATGGCAGTGGTCCCGGTTTCTTTCGCCGTCGAACTAGCGCTGTTAGTTTATCCTTCGCGGCTGAAAACGCTTTTCTGGCAAGATCTCCAACGGAGCTAATACCCTTATCACGAATAACTTCAATGGCTTTCATTGATAGTTGTTTTGCTAGCGGCGCCACTTTTGGAGCCATTCTTGCAAATAATCCTGCAATTGTATTACCGAGACCATCAACATAGTACGCTCTATCAACCGGAAACCGCGAGTGTACTACATAGACGCTGGTTGGTTTATCACGATTGTAGTGTATGATCATCTATTTAAATGATATTTATCTAATGAAAAATCCAAAGGATTTTCGACTTCATCATCCGATGAAATATCCATAGTATTTTCAGTCACTGTAATAATCAATAGGATTTTCCGCTAACTCGTTAATGAAATCTCGATATGTTTTGATATCCATGATACCGCCTTGAAATAACCGCCTGCAGATATCAGCTGCTTCATTAATTACTTCCGGTGAGTTATTTTCAGCTCGTTTTCCTCCGATGAGAACTTCTAATCGTGCTATATCGCTGAGAATATTACCCGGACAATGAATAAGACCACTACCTGATACCCCACTGGAACCTCTTATTCCCTTTCCGGTTGCACCCTGTGTATCTGTTTTTTGGACTTTCTAAATCCTGAAGGTATTTTTCTTGTTCCCATTCATTGTCTCGATTTATTAAATCCTGAAAAAAAAATTCATTATCATTGTCATCATCTTCATTTCGATCAGATGGTAATTGTTGTTGAAGTTCTTTTTGTTGTTGAGGTGAGAAAGATATTTTCTTTGAAGGTTGTCGTCGCTTTCTTTGCAATTTGTGCGGTTTTCGTTGTTGTTTTAGTTCTTCATACTGTTTATTCACTTGACTCACTGCATTGATATATTCAATGTATGATACACTATCTGTCTTAATTTGACTTGTTTCAGTTTTGATTTTGTAGAATACATCAGCCCAATGAGTTATACTTCTAACAAACTTATGATGTTATGGTTTCAACATTTTTTTTCTGTTTTCATAAGTCGTAACAACAAGCGCAGGAATTTCTGCTGGTTTAGTCTCAACAATTGCTGCTAACCCTTCCTCATTAAATCTTGCGCGTAAATCATCTACTGTTCTTTTCGATTCAGGTGGTTCACTAACATCAATATCACCTAATCGTTCAACTTCCCGCTGAGCTGATATATCACCGTGGAGTTTTTGTACAGCTTGTTTTGTTTGTTCAGTTCCTGTTGCTATTTTTTCAAGTTCATCAATAAGAGGTTTTTCTTTTCTTGGTGGTTTGCTCAGTAGCTGATATTACCCCCTTCGTTGATCTGGTTATTGGTTTAAACAACTCTTCAGATCCCGCAGGAAAATCTATTTGTAATCTCTGTCAAGCTTGTAGTTTGTTTCTGACTGGTCGCATCTAGTCGCTCACGAGCCAATCTAGTCGTTAATCATTCATTAACCATTATTGAAATCGTAAACAATTTACCAATTATTTTAAGCAGAGATTACAATCTAAATGCAGTGATTTTGTCACCAGAAAATAATTTTAGGTGGAAAAGTCTACGAGAAATCCCATGCAAAATCGACCATTTGACCCGACCGACACCACTAAAAATCAGTCAAGAAATGGCCAAAATCAGTCAAAAAATGACCAAAATCGGTCAAAAACGACTAAAAAAGTATTTACTATGAAAATTTCAGTAATAAAAAAATATTTTACAACTTCCTTGTAGTAAAACACTCATTAATAAATACCAGTATATAATTTCACCGCTATTGCTGACTAAAACAGACCATCCGAAGAGGGGATGTTCGTTTTGTTCAATTAATAATCTTATATTTCTGATTTTTTAATTAATCGTCCTTTATATTTCATACTCCTTCCCTAATTCCTTTCTTATTCTGTCTACGATAGTAAATAATGGGACAAACTTCTGACGTCGTCACAACATAGAAGAGAGTCACGGAGAGAATTCTGAATTCGTTTTATCAGCGCATATTTTTTTGGTAGTACATACTTGTTATTCAGAGCGCCGTATTCAATATCCTGGAAGTCGGACATAATTTGATCGCAGTTTAAACTATCAGATGTGCAAACCCCCTGAGATTTCAAATTTAAAATCTCGGTTCTAACCTCATTGATATTTTGAGAATTTATATTATTAATAATTATATACTTCTAAATAAAAAATATATTTCCAGAGAAGGACACCTCAGACATAAATGAATTTAATTTTTTGTCCGGTCTATTTTGAAACCGCAGATCGATAGATTCCCTCTGCTACTTTTCGTACTGAGGCTCTACAAATATCGAAATATCCACTGGCGCTATTCATATATTGAAATATTATTTCCTCGTTAGTTTCCGTATGAACTGATTTTACGAGTCTCGCTTTTTTCGAGTATTGTCCAGTGCTTTCTCGTTTCAAATTTTCACTTTGTGTAACAGCTTGTTGATTTAATAAAGAATTATTCTTAGGATCGGAATCAATATGATCGATAACAAAACCATCCTTGATCAATCCATGGAAACATTCATATACTATTCTATGATTGAGATTTATTTTCCCTCCGGCTTTAAATATCAAATACCCCACACGATTATCCAACCGAACTGGTTTCTTCAGTCTTCGGTGTCTGACAATACCATCACTGGATGCTTCATAGTTTGTGATCGAGGGATGCGGTCTGAATTCTTGTTTCATTTATTATACATAATACTATTAGTCTAATTCATTGTTTGGTCTAATGATTATATTTGGAAATCTTTCGATGTAGTCTTGAGGAGTTCTTATGATTTTGTCCTTGACTCTGTCAGCGTTAGAGTCATTGATGGAAATCTTAGTGGAATCTTTGATTCTCTTATCGAAATAACGCTTCAACTCCCTATATCGCTTACCATCACAACTCAGACACATCTGTGATTTACCACGCACACCTGCCCCACATCGTATGCAGAGTAACGGACCATGGCTTCCACGTCGAAAGCTTTGCATATGATATCCACAGAACTCCTTTCTGCATGATTTGTTACACGGGGTTACTGATCCAATCATAAGCCATTTGCAATGATTCATTATATCAAATCTTTCTATTTAAATACTTGTTTTAATTATAGCATCAAGGTGTTCGAGAGATTATCGAACATTACGTCTAGGAAAAAATCTAAATTCAATCTTGATAGAGTTTCTGATACACCAAAGAGTAAAATTCGTGATAGAACCATGATAAGTAAAATCAGCGACTGTTTTAATGAATTCAAGCGTGAAGGAGCATCTCACTGTTGGTCGACATTTCGAATCAATGGTGAAGCAGCAGTGATAATCTCACATCTTACGCGGAAAAGGTGTGAAATTCATTATCCGCGGTGAAACAGGAGATTGGATTATCAGGGATAAATAATAACCCATCTTGAAGGATAAAAAAACCGTCGTTAAAAACGATCCTGTGTCAGTGTGGTTACTTCACAGTTTTGAAGACGAAGAAGGTAGATTCGATCAGTTTGTAAGACCCAATGGAGAATTATACCGCACCGAAGCCCTCCATGACAAGATGAAAAAACTAGCTAGTAGTTTCTCGGAGAATTGCGACGACGAACAATTACTAACAAATTGTTTTACAATTCCGTCGGTTGCGGCTCATGTTGCGAGAAAGCGAAACTCGTGGAAACCAACGCGAGCTGAATTTCTCACAGATTTCAGATCAAGCTGCATCGAATACAACCACGGCTGATTATGGAATACAAAATACGACCCCAAAAGTATTTTTTTTGGATGACATGGTTGCGTGTTACCCAGGGAGTTTTCTAAGATACGGAGAATGCGCTGAATACTTCAAGCGATTTGGACATCCCACACATGAGATGGTCCGCGTTGCGATTAATGGACCACTGCCTGATTTTGATTTAACCGGATTCGCTCGTGTGGTATCATTTGAATTGGCTAAAGGACTTCATCCGTGCTGTTATGTTTGGATTGGTAGACACATGTCTGAAAAACATTGGATGCCAATAGTGCTATTGGGGTATATGATTGATTGTAGCATGCTGATATCGCTGATTGTCGGTGAAGCGATTATATCCTATCGAGCTCAGACTGAAGTCTGGTTACCACAACCTGATCTAGATAGTATAAACGAAAACAATTCCCATCCCTCGACGAAGAATATATCACTAATTGGTCCAAACTGTTATTTGATATCAGAAACAAACGCAAAGGATCTCGGTAGAAGAATAATTGGTAAGTTCACTCAAGGTGTAAAATACAACAATACAAGAAATTCTTCACGGTTGATTATGGATAGTGTTAAATACGATTTTATTATCGCTGATATAACATCTAAGGGTATATATTTCAATCGTAAAGACTCTTTCTTGTCCGATGGAACCAAATTGGGTACAGTTGTTACGTACAGCGATGGACACAGTCTTCAGTATACACATTTGATGGCATCTATGCTGGCTTATGCTACTATCAATTTATTTTCGATGATAAATAGATTTCCTGACACCGCAGTTAGAATCGCCACTGATTCAGTTTACATAAACATGAAACACAGCAAAGCAGTAGCTGAATTCACTAATTGTGTGAGAGTTCAAAATCAGCAGATGTTACAATTGAAGATAAATACTTGAAAAGCAATCAGTGTTCAGAACTATCTAATGCACCGCAGATATCCGATCCAATATGTAGATATAAAACAGTTTATTTAAACGGTTTGTGGCGGGTCGGGAAAGACGACTCGTGCGATTGAATTATTTCGTGGCAAATCAAATATGGTTTTGTTAACACCAGCATACCGACTTGCCAGAGAGATGAAACAACGAAGGGTGAATGCTTGCACTTATCATATTGTTTTTTCGATGGAAAAGAGATGAATGGACTCCTGATCGAATGGGTGAAAAATGTATTCCTGAAGTCATAATTTGAGATGAGATATGCACGATGTCATTAGATGTATTACAAAGATTTCTTGATTGGTTATTGCACGCGAATACAAAAGTCGTCATGTGCGGCGATCACGGCCAACCACCACCATTTGTAGGTTTATCTCCGCATGATTGGCTAAAGAATTTTGTAGACTATTATAAAAAAAATTAACACCGTTCTTAGAGCACATGATGAAAAATTACGCGAGTTCAAAAAACTAATCAGATTACAACCCGATAGAATCCAATGTGAGATAGCGCGTGAAATAATTTCGGAAACAACATTAAAAAAATTCTGGGAATTATGGAGACCAAACGATTTGATAATCGCAAGTAGAAAAATAATTGGAGACACACTTCAGATGAAGTTATTTGAAACGCATAAAGAAAAATTTGCAACACTTCCAGTGCCGTTGTGTTATAGGCCTTCGGATACACGAAAACAGAATATTGAAGTTGATATTCCAGGATAGCGTGAAAAGCAGAATTTAGTGTTAAATGATATTGTGCTGGTTGATATCAGCGTCGTCGAAGATGCATTGTGCGCTGATAAATCCCCGTGGAGGCTAGGTTACGAAAAGACGATACATTCTTCAAAGGGATTGACTATATCCGATACAATTGTTTGGATGGTGGATAATCACATCGAGTGGTCGAATTTAGTTTATCTCGCAGTGTCCAGAGTACGAAGAATAAATCAACTTCGAAAAGTTGTCCTGACAGAGTCAGAAGATGATAATGACACTACAATAAGTGATATTGCCATCGTTGACTTTGTCAAAGACATAATCAGAACAAAACTTTCTGGTTATAAACAGCAGGATAAAAAAATAACAGAGAATTTGATATTGATGCTGAATTAATAATTACTCTGAAGCAACAACAGAATAATCACTGCGCGAGTTGCAATTGTATAATCCGTTGCTGCTGGTCGGATAAGGATTCTCGACAATTTACCGTAGACAGAAAAGATAGCAGTATTGGTCATACCAGGGATAATGTGATACTGACTTGTCTTGAGTGCAACAGACGCAGAGGTGCTAGTTAAGACCACGCGGTGGTAATTGAGTATCCTCGGGTATCACTTGCAGTTGTTCACGACTAAATCCGCGCTGAGGAGCAGTTGAATCCAATCTATATATTGCTGGTCTACCCGTAGATCGTGTTATACTAGATATTTTATGTCAGTAACACCCCAAATAGGATCAGTAACCCATTTTATGCCGCCTTCGAGCTCTGCTGGTTCATATAAATACCTAACAGTGACATTGCCGAGTATTGGTTGTTTTGAAAAATCTTTTTGCGGTTGTACGAGTATATACTTCTTTTTAATCACGTTGTTAGGTTTCATGTTGATTGTTCGAGTAATCTCATTATTTAACGCGGTAATTACACCTGGTAATCACTTGACCCATTCACGAGATCGTTTATCTTGGATGAATTCCTTCGCGTATTGATATCCAAATAACCGCTCAGCAAGTGTACGATTAAATCGTTCAACAATTGCCTGATTGCGATGTAGTGCAGTATGCCTTTGTCTGATAGTGACATTATGATGCTTCATTGTTGATAGAACCGCACCCTGAAATTCCTTCCCAGGATCAACTTGTAATAGATTTGGCGAACGCAGAGGACCCTTTTGATAAATCCTTTCAAACGCAGAAGCCACTTGAGTTGATGACTTTGTTTATATCCACTCGCAACATCAACTACGGATAACGCGTATTTGTAACCACCATCATGCGGCAGAAATAATATATCAGACTGATGGACTTCATTAGGAACGGTCACATCAAAATACGAGTAGTTAATTAGTTTAGGCGGCGGTATATAAATTTGCCATATCGCCTGTGTGGATAACCAATTAGCCGCAGTGGTATATTTCACCTTCGCGGCGCTAGCGAGTTTACCAATTGCTGCTTTACCCCTCCAGTATCCTTTTGGAGAATAGTAAATAGATTCTACGTTGGTATTAATTATCAGCGCCTAACATCAATTTTCCTTTCATTGCCGATTTTACTAACCATGAAGCCAATTTTTCTTTGAAGGATTTATCAGTGATAGAATTCAACGCATGAATCAATTTCACATCTGCGATATGTCTATGTTGCAAATTACTGCTTTTATAAGCAACATCATGAGCATGACACGCCTTATCAATGGCGTTTATTGGTTCTTCACCGTGTCGAGGTTGGTTTTGATCATCGAGTCTGATATCGAGTCTAGTTCCGGGTCCACAATTACTATATCCTGGAAGATGTTTTTCTCCTGGATACATCGCCCATGGTGTCCCTGGAAGTTTAGTTAGCTTGGCTGCAATATCACCTCCTCGTTTTTTTAATCCCTTTGATTTATCAAGGAAAACAAATATAAATTTTTTTGTACTACATTGTACGCATATACCGGAAAGTGCTGATTGGTTATTTTTAGTTGTAATCGTCGTCAAGTCATCTGTGCCAGTACGCGCCTTAGACTTCACACAATATAGAACCATAATTTATATATAATAACATGAATGTAATTTATTATTCAGCTACCCGGCGACGGGAACCTATTAAACACCATGCGATGTTGCCGAATTTAATTAGAATGATTATAATCGGACCATCTGGAAGTGGCAAAACACAACTGCTACTTAATTTGATAATGAGATGGATGAAATGGGACAAGTTGTATTTGATAGCTCCTAGTGTAGACGATCAGCGATGTTACAATGTGTTTAAAGATTTTAACGACAAAGCGGTAGAAGAATCTGGCGAGGGTAATATTGAGTTTATAACCGATATCGATGAAACACCGAGCATTGATGATATTGATGGAGATATTAACAATTTAGTCGCATATGATGATATCATGTTAGACAATCAAAAGAATCCTGCTAGGATATTTTCCAGAGGCAGGCATAAAAACACCGACGTGATATATGTCACTCAACGGTACACTCAAATACCAAAGGTGATCAGAGATAACTGCAATTTATTGTGTGTATTTAACGGAATTGATACTCATACGCTACGAAATATTTGGCAAACTTGGTGCTGCGGTGATATGGATCATAACCGATTTAGAAATTTCTTTTAGTCGTGCTCAGTCAATCCCACACGGATTTGTGACGATAAATGTATCAGACCCTCGGACACGATATCGTGTCGGACTTGATAAAATATTCGATTAACTCATAGCAGCAGAGGGGGTGAACGACGACGATGTTGTAAGACTTTTTTTTAGAGGATTTTGCACCCTCTCTGGTTCCTTTCCGTAGAAACCCTTAATTTGACAAATAGGGCTCTAAAATCGTTAAGGCTCCATTTCGCAAAAGGAGGCTTTAAATATTTTGCTTAGAATTTAACCGTCTGATCTAAGGCTCTATTTGGCAAAAGGAGACTTAAAATAATTTGTTTAAAAAGTAATCGTATGGTTCGCCCCATCTGCTGCTACTCTTAGGAAGATCCTAGCAGCTGTGTTTTAAACTTATTGACGTTTCTGGAGTAGATATTGAAACCACGAAGACAGAATTGATTTACAGTAGTCCAGTCTTGAAAGTAATAAATAATACACAAGTGTTTTAGTGGCATCAACTGAAAAATATTTGCGAATGGAGCTGATGCATCTCAGCTCAAGACATTCATCCCTGCAGATGTTCAAGACATGTTGGTACAATGTGAGAGTAACGTCCAAAGTAACACCTAGGTTTCGTACACACTGTATGACGTTTATGTTAGTTTTGCTGATATTTATTGTTTGAGGTAGGATGTGAATGAGAAAGTGTTTGTGTTGTGATCAGAATGGCCTCAGTTGTATCATCGTTCATCTGGAGCTTGTTACATGTCATTCATGATTTCACATCAGAAATGCACCTCTCTCCTCCTTGGACGGTAGCATCAACTTCATTTGGATGGCTAGATTTGTATATTTGGGTGTCATCAGTGTACGATTGGTTAGACACTGTATGATCATCTAAAACACTTGAGAGCGGATGCGTATCTATAATGATGAGAACAGGTCCCCATGTGGAAAACCACAACAGATATATGGTTGGTATGTGTGTTGGTGGGTGGGTATGTGTATAGATCTCATCCATTCAACGATCAAATAGTTCATTTATTCGTTTTCAGATATAATAGATTGTACAGCCAATGTACAGCCTTCATCTCCTCTCTCCTAGGGAAGCCATCTACCCTCAAATGGGCGGTAGAGAACCATGACGGGCCCTGGGGTAAATAAATATAATCCATCCCCCTCTTGTATGCGCTGACCCCAAGAAATATTTCAAGGAATAAAAAAATAAAGACACCACGATATCACAAGATATTAATTAATCGTTCAACGTTTAACTATTGCTGGGTTCTAGTCATTGCCCAGCATGTTCGTGTCCGGTTAACCAAAAAGAACAACCAACATATACTGAGACTATGCATAAAGTTTTCCTGCAGGTATCTCGTATGTTATTTTAATTTCGTTTGTTTGTTTCTTTGTTTGTATTTTTAATATATCAGAGTATTAAAGCACTGCCACTTGACTGGGCATTATAAATTGTATGATATAATGATAGTTTTGAAAATCAGAATATCCTGTATTTTTATTTTCTTTTGCTTAATAACAGGTACGAATTGGTTGAACCACCAGATGGTAAATTTGGAGTGAAAAGCTCAGACGGAAGATGGAATGGACTGGTTGGACAACTGGAAAGACAGGTTAGTGTCATTGCATTTACGTCTGGCATTCAAGACTGTTATACCTATTTTAGTTATTTCATTTAACAAAAAACAACTACTATTTCCTAAAGACAAAGGTGACAGAATAATTACTTATGTGTATGTGTATGTAGGAGAGAGAGAGAGAGAGAGAGAGAGAGAGAGAGAGAGAGAGAGAGAGAGAGAGAGAGTGCAGATTTTATCCGTTCAACGAGCAAGTACTTTATCTTGCCTTAATTTTGCTGTCGTTGCCATTGTGTCATAGCGTTTGCTTTTGCCATTTGTGTATTTAAAAAATCGATCAAACTATTCTGACCTCTTGCTGACCTCTTGCTTCGTTAAAGAAGTTCTCGATTCAGAAAGATCATAATCCTTGGCAAACCCATGTAGCTCGTCCTTTATTTTAAGAACTACTCTCCTGGGTAGGATTGCAATAAAGTTCCATCCCTTACATATCTGAAGGCTTGTTGATCTCATTATAAATTTTCCAAATATGAGAAAAAACAAAATACCAGAGACTTAGAAAAGTTTCAAATCAAAGCGAAAATTCAATTAAAAAACTATTGGAATATCTAAACAAATTATTAAAATCTCCATATAATCAAATCAAACTCAAATCTCCGAAAAATTATAAGAAAATTGAAATCCCTGACAAACTCCAAATTTCATTTTTATTATTCCTAGGGATGTAGACTACGTAACAAGAAAGAACAAAACCATCAAGTCTTCTATAATTTATTTTTAAAACAGTATTTCCCTAAAATGCAAAGTGAAAGAATTAAAAATAACTTAACAGTGGTTCGTTAATTCCTTAAATCATAATCGTAGGATCAATTCCGAAAGTTCCAATACTTTCTGAATGACACCTGTGATATTCTTATGTATCAACATCACAGAAGAATCATAGTGTTTTTATTTCAAATGTCTTTTAATTTAATTCATGGTAAATCCAAAAAAAAATTTTTTTTTAAAGTGTCCTTGAATATCTCACTCTAGATATCTTTGGATAAATGCTACAACACTGCAGGTATCTTTGGATAACTGTTGCAACACTGTAGCTCCAGTGAATGATATGAAATGAAATCAATAAATCAATACTCGATAATCTTTAGATGACTAATAATGTATCTAGTTAACAATGCAATATCTAAACAATTCAATACGAATCTTTTAAATCAATCATTTAGTATTTCGAGATCAGTACAGTAAACAAAATCAGCTTTTCAATTTTAGCCAATCGGGAACTAGATCAAACTGATCTCTTAGCAGTACAAATGACCTTGTGGATCACGTGATGTTTACTTGCAATTAACAATGCGACTTAAACTTGAAACTTATGAATGAAGCATTGAATTAAGCAGTATACATGACTCGTAGTAGAAACTACGGGATAGGAATTTATCATTTAAAAATGTAATTTCATACCCCTTACAAAAATCATTATTATGAAACTTATGAATGAAACATCGAACTAAGTATAAAACATCGACCTGTGCATAAAACATCGAACTGTGCATGAAACATCGAACTAAGCAGTATGCATGACTCATAGTAGAAACTTCTAAGGTAGTTCCGTAATATATACAATTTAGTATGATATGATTTATCTGGGATAGACACGGTTGTTCTAAGGTAGTTCCGTAATGTATGCCAATTTAGTATGATATGATTTATCTGGGGATAGACACGGTTGCTCTAAGGTAGTTCCGTAATATATACCTATTTAGTATGATATGATTTATCTTGGGATAGACACGGTTGTTCTAAGGTAGTTCCGTAATATATACCTATTTAGTATGATATGATTTATCTGGGATAGACATGGTTGTTCTAAGGTAGTTCCGTAATATATACAATTTAGTATGATATGATTTATCTGGGATAGACACGGTTGTTCTAAGGTAGTTCCGTAATATATACAATTTAGTATGAAATGATTTATCTGGGGATAGACACGGTTGTTCTAAGGTAGTTCTGTAATATATACCAATTTAGTATGATATGATTTATCTGGGACAGACAGTTGTTCTAAGGTAGTTCCGTGTCATTCACACTGATACTCACAATGTTGGTATTTTCTTTCATTTACACTAAATACAAAAATTATTTAGAATGCTTCAACGACTGAGATTTTTTTTAAAAAAAAACCTAATACATAATTGGTTTTGTATTCTGAGTAAGTGGAAAGAACTCGTTTGATGTATCTCGGAATGGGAAATGATTTTGCTTGGTTATGGTCTAACGGCTTCGACCTATGTATGTATGTATGTGTGTGTGTGTGTGTGTGTGTGTGTGTGTGTGTGTGTGTGCGTGTAGGTAGGTAGATATGCAACTCAATGGAATCTTTTAATAATCTATATTATTAATATAGGAGGTTGACATGGTGGTGGCTTCGCTGTCAATTCAATCAGAAAGGAAAGAAGTAATGGACTTCACTTATCCGTTTTACTACGATTATAATACAGTTCTTTTGAAGAAGACAGATCCTGGCAAACACAAATGGATGACACTTTTAAAACCTTTGCAATGGCAAGTTCTTGTCTCAATTTGTGCGGCAGTTATTGTTGAATCATTTGTTTTTTTTCACATGGAGAAGTACAACCCGTATTACAGCCATCCAGAACATCGTGAAGCAAGGGAGGTTAATTGTGGACTCAATTCATTCGCTGCTGCATTCTGGTACATGTACGGGGTGCTAATCTTTCAGGGTAAGTTTAAAGCAGTAAAAAGTGATATATATGATCTGCAAGATGATATGTGCAAAAAGGATCAATTAAATATCTGCCTGACCAACTAAGACGACTCAAACACTATATACAAGGAACCGTTTACTCAATCTCCAGGTCAGTTAAATGATAATTTTAAGCCTAATTTACCATATAACTTTATACCATATTTACCATCATATCAACAAGAAATGGCATCTCAAGATAATGAAACAATTCCTTCTAATTCATTCAATTGTACAAAATAGTGGTGCCATATCATATATAGTAAACATGGAGAAACACAATCAATCAAAACAATTATATTTAATACGATCTACCAGTACATGACTAATGGCCCACTTATTCCGCTCTGATCGGAACTAGCTACAATACGAAACCATGCCATATTAAAGTTACATTAATGCTTTCTCGTTGACCTTTGCAATTGGTTCATTACCTGGACTGTAGAATATCTATCTATCTATCTCTCTCTCTCTCTCTCTCTCTCTCTCTCTCTCTCTCTCTCTCTCTCTCTCTCTCTCTCTATCTCTCTCTCTCTCTCTCTCTCTCTCTCTCTATATATATATATATATATATATATATATATATATATATACTGCCTTTGTGCAAAGCGCTTAGCTCTCATTTCATCTGAATATTACATTGTCGATAAGGTATTAAAAGCAGCTTAAGTACCCACTGTAACGTTAAAACCATTCCAAGGAAACCTAAGGTCAAACTATTTTTGCAAAATATTATCCTCACTGTTATCAATAAAAAGTGAAATGTCAAAATCAATTAACTGTAATCATCCTAAAGGGTTGACCATGAGTCTCAAGGGACGAGTCTTAAAATAAATTATAATTAAAATAAATAGGAACAATATTAAGGAATTAATATTCTGTGTAGCGTACATTACAAAATATTATGTTCGCTCGATTTCACTGCAAAGTTAAATACACATTCTTGCCATCTCTCACGTTATACGAAAGCTACAAATGCAGCTGTACTGATCTTAGCTACGTTTCAGATAAAATAAACGGCATAATTTGTCCTATTTAAAATATCTTTCTTACGAATATATATATTACCTACAACTGTATATTTCAAAGTCTTATACATTTACGCTTTTATAATTCAAAACATTATTTTGCATTACATCTTTTTAATTTAAATTTGTTCTGCATTTAAATAAATGTAACAATTCCCTAAAAACCATAAATTTCGAAATTTCCCTTATTGCAAATAAAATATTAATAAAATTCAGGCAAATCGTGTGTGACCAAAGATAACCTCGTAGGCAGCAGAACGAGACGTGTTGTGAGTTGGAGAGGTTTGTGACATATAAAAATATCAATGATGCATCTTTGGGTGAGACTGATTTTAAAAGTGAAAATTATTTATAATTTTCAGGAGGAGATCGCCTTCCTGATTCAATAACGGGAAGGATGATGGTCGGTTTCTGGGGATTGTTTTCTGTAGTGGTTGTGGGAATTTACAGCGGAAACTTGATAGCCTTTCTCACTGTTACAATTAACCAACCATCACCATTTAACACGATCAAGGAACTGGTACAACTGAAGGATGAATGGAAATGGGGCATTATAGGTGGAACTTATTTGGAATTTTACATTCAGGTAAATTATTCAGCAATTATATAAAAACCACATTTTATTCTAAATGAGTGTCTGTAGTGCCCTACTTTCTTCTTATAAACCATTATTCAAATCATGGTGTATCTTATATTTCTTTAATCAATGTGAAAAAATTAACTCACAAGCAACTAATCAATTTGCAGAGGGTATGTGAATATCTACAAATGGCACAGAATTACATTTGGTAGCGGACACACAGGGCAGAGATGTGAAGAGTTTATTCAGTTATACAATACACAGTTATTCAATACACAGTTGCTTGAAGCTAATCTTAACTTATTTTATACTTAAGTGTGTAATATGGCGAGATATTGGCGCAATACGTTTGAAACAATTTCATTCCAATATATTGGAAATATATATCCATACATTTTCTCATCTGACAAATATACCCTTTTTCACATGTGAGAAAAGAGTATTTCCGTCATGCGACGATTGATTGTGTGCCTACAAAAAGGTCAACATGCAACAAATAAAACTAACTCCTTTTGAGCTAGGGCAAATAAATAGAACGTGTCTGACTTTTCAAGCATTAAAATTAATCTTCGATAAATAACTACACCAGACTCAGTCTGCGTATATCTGACGTTTTTTTCCCCATTGCTTACTGACAGAAACGACAAACCCGATGTGATCCATATCTGAGTCGTACTTTCGTTGTTTCCAGATCTGGTCAAACTGAATACAAACTTAACCACATCTTACGACTTTCTTAAGTCATGTGTATTTATTCCTCAGTCTATGGACGTTATGTGAATTTACGAAAAGGGGTGGAGCCTATTGTACTGAAGCAACTTGACTCTTCTAAACTTCTATACTGGGGCCAAATTGGTATATAATTTAAAACAATAGCATTTGACTATGTTAATACTGAATTCATTCCATCCTGTGATGCCAACAACTATGTATTGTAAATCGTGACTTTGTGTTTGTTAAAACATAGATTTGGTACCACGTGATCAAATATATTGGGTATTTACATAGGAAAAGGAAATACCCTCTATATATTTGTATGCAATATAATGAAATATGGTGCCCCTTGTTAGATCATTGCCATCTCATCTCTGATGATGTGGGTTCGAGTCTCAGGTTAGGCCTCTGAGAAAGCATGTCAGGTGCTTCTCGTCGGTCGGTGGTTCTTTCCGGGGTTTTCTCGGGGTCCTCCTCCACTATTTATGCTGGCCGCCTGACAAATGGCGTTAAACCCAACAATATATATGTATGGAAATATAGGTATAGTATGCATGCTGTATATATAATTGTATAATTGACATACTGCTTGTTGCAATATTCTTCATTAAAAAAAATCAACATGCCTCGTTTAATTTAAAATTAAAAATTACAGCGTACAAACATATATCATGTATAATGTATATCATAATTGTAATTTCCAAGAGTGACCGACACTGGATTCAAAAGATGTTCTATGCAAATATGCACTCTGGAGAGGGCAATATATTTAGGGATATTATATTATGGTGTTTTGTGTGTATGTTATTATTTAATATATGTCCTTAGTATTTTTCAAAATATTAAATCTAAACATTATTTCATATATTTGTTATTACATACTTATATGACCTTTGGAAGAAAACCAATAGTCGTGATCGTAACTTCCGATGTGTGTAGAAGAATTAGACAGCACAAAACATATCTGGTTTGCAACTGTGTAGACTCGGTGCCACATCTAGTAAAACTATTGGAATATTTTTAAGATTTTTACATGGCTTTCCTAGAAAACTTGGATCATTGTTGGTCTTTCCCCCATCCTTTATCACTTAACTCAAAGTTTTACGTTTGGGAAAATTGCAATTTTAAAAATTTAAGATGATAAAAATTGTCTGGTCTATCTTTAGGATGATTTAATCAAGCATGTTATGCAACGAACGTGTGTAGAGATACAACTAAACACCATTTCACACAATGAAAAATGTGTTAATGACAAATTACGAATGGTTGTATGTAACCAGTTCATCTATTACATTACATTCTAGGCAACTGTGTCTTCGTCGTTATGTGGAACTGTGAAAATGATATGCATTCCCTCTAAATTCCGTCAACACAGATAATGACACACTATGATGCTAACAAAATCATACCATTATGGTTTCAAAATATTAACCAATCAGAAATGAAGAAATAGTAGATATCGACGTTTTATATCACAAAGCTGGTTTTCTAATGAGACGGATCACACACACACACACACACACACACACACACACACACAGATTCACCAAAGATATGAAATATGTTCTCCATTGATTATATTAAAGAATGTTTGATATTGCTAAGACTAATTATTATATAATACAAAAATACTATTATACAAGTTAGTGAAGTTTTAATTCATATTGCGGCTAAACGGCACCCGTCGCCTTGCCTGCACGCACCACTTCTTATTCTATCTCGACTAAGTACACATCACGATTGATGAAGGTCGATCAGCCTTTACCTCGTGTACGTCAGTAGGGATAGATAGTTTTGATTCTTTAGGTTATCATTTACAGCATTGGTTAACAATAGTTTTCAAAAGGCTTGCAAGAATTGTGTCTCCAAAGTCATTTTCTGTAATTGCTGTATATTTTAATTGATTTCGTTTTTTTCATATAGAATTCAGCACTGAAAGAATTCATTGACATTGGCAAAGGCATTAAGGAGTTCAACAAATCAGACCCTTCAGTTTTGTCCACCAACATAGATTCCCATGTTGAGAAAGTCCGGTCTGGAGGCTACGCATTTATATCTCACAAATCTATTATCGAGAGCGTTATCGCCAAAGAATGTTCCATGATGAAAATAAAGAAAGAGTTCCTTCTCTTGAACTACGCAATCGGCCTACCAAAGAACTCTCCCCATACCAATATTGTGTCAGATAAGTACGTACTTGATATTGTTTTTGTTCTACAATGATTCGTAATTTTACTGGAGTACGATTTTAATTCAGTGTCGGGTAATATATTCATTGTTTTCTGCAACAATTTGTGCATACAGTTGCCTTTTGCTGCCGTTCTTGATCCTTTTAGTCGCATATCGTACTGTTGATGTGTCGTACTTATGACCTAAGATCCTGTTTATCATACTATAAAATAAACTAGGTAAGTAGCTTCCAAAAACTTCCTTCCACGCTTGCTCTTCGTTTTAATTCTGCTATGTATGTTTCTAAAGATGCACGACCATAATATATGGCTTGCTCTACTCCTGAGATATGTTTATATTCATCAAGCCAAGCTGAAGCTACGGGCTTCGAAACGTACGAATTATTCATGCCGGCACAAAGTTGAGATAGTGTTTCGAGTAATCATGAACACGATATAATCGGTAAAGTGCATACAAGCAGATCTTGATTTTCAAAATCGGAGCCTGTTTTCTTGTGCCCGTATATGACCATTATTTAAGCTCCTCAGATGTAAAATAGTTTGCATACAATTTGACATATAAAACAGGAGTCAAATTATTATAGATTCATGGAATAATGCATTTCACTATATGTTGATACAAAGATGTTATGTTAAATATATAAGATGACAATATGATACCGTGAGATCCACCTATCTCATGAATTATGCATTCAGAAACAGTACTAGCGGTCATTCTCTTACGTTTCGTGTTTCAAAATTTTTACGTGCCGAGGCTCGAATAAACAGTAACATAGATAAGTGAAAATAACAAACTTGTAAAAAACTTAATAAACAATTTATATAGCACAAATATTTTCCAGAAAAGAAAAGTAAGCTTACGGTTTTAAGAATCAATTCCACAATTAATCCAAAAATAATTTAAATATTAATCCACTAGTGAAATTGCAAAATGGCCTGGTAATAAAATGTTCTAATAATTCCCGGTTCGAATCTTAGTGAAGCATCCAAGATGGAAGACGATGTCACGTGATGAAGTCAGTTCTGGTCTTATGACATTCAATGAGCACAATTGTTTTCCAGATAAATAACAAAATAAATCCTCTTGATCCAAACGAATTGAAACATTTTCCAGTACAAGGTAATTTAAAATAACTCAAAACAGCACAACTTAGTATTCTAGCAGCCCAGTTTCTACTAAATAGTTCGATCTAAAACATAATTTATATACCTTTTTTTACGTAAACAAGGAAGGGGTCACATGATCTTCTACAATATTTAGAACAAATTTCAAAAAATCTCGTGCACACCGTATGACCCTGATGAGAATCAGTTATTTTTACTCTCAAGAACTAAAAATAGAAAGATGTTTATAACAAAGCTCCATAATGTCCTTGGAATCAACCAATCATTTTAAAAGCTTGTTTACAACTCTGAAGCTAGGTCAGAAATGAGGTCAACATCTGGTGTTTATTTGTACACATCAAACTTTTTTTTTAAAAAATATCTCCCAAAGAATGAATCTTAAACTTAAACGTCAAATTTGAATCTGACAAACAAACAATTAAAATAAAAATAAATAGCTTAAATCAAATATACGTAACGAAATTACTGAACATATAAGTTATTTCCCTTTAACGCAAAGTGAAATTCAAAAGACGCTATTGTGAGCAAATCTCAAGTGGTCCTAAATGTTCCATTACAAATGAAAATATAGACTGTTCTGACTGAATTAAATAGTTTGAATGTCCTGATTTACCCCAATGATGCAGTCCAAAATGTCTTTGAATAAGTTCTCACTAACCCTAATGTAGTGTTTAACCCCAAGAAAATCATGAATAATTTAAATACACAATTCCCTTCACATTATATCTGAATGCAAATATAGGTGATCGTAGATTCGTAAGAATGATATGAAACAGGAATGGATACTTGTTTATACAGACTGTCACCTGACATATGATGCAACGGATTGTTCTGGAAAACCGAAAATTCGGATGAGAAATTCCACTGAATCTTAAACTCATCCTCATTTTTACAACTTAAATCATGACAATAATCAGCATAGATTTGACTCCATGCAACATCCATAAACCACAATCATAAGAAAGGTCAGGTACGCAATATAAATTGAATATACATAACATTATCGAAAACATGTTTCAGGTATAACATTGTCATAAACATGTTTCAGGTCTAACATGGTCGTAAACATGTTTCAGGTCTAACATTGTCGTAAACATGTTTCAGGTATTACACTCTGGTCTATTGTGCTACTTTGGCATCTTAATTCGCATTGAACGTCTGATAATCTGCTGCACACGCGATTGCATGGTTTTGCCATAATTAGGTTTGATTTCTGGCCGTGTAGTGACTGTCTATTTACAAAAAACATCTGTAGCTGAGGATGTTCTCCACTCTAGCTGTGCTGGAGTAGAATTTGCCACCTGCATTACGTGTAACTACCCTCCACAAATTTGCTGGCCTCAGCAAAGCTGATGCATTCATTTGACCTGTTGTAGACGTTGAATCTACTTCTCTAGTTTCAACACTCAGGCAAGTATCTAGATCATTACGCAAAAGTTGCACAAGAGAGTTTCTCAGAGCAGAATCATCTTTAACGGAACGGATTTCCTCTTGAACCGTGTTTGTGGTGGTCATATTTCCGGTAGTTGAAAAACCTCAAAGGATTAGTAATGAGAGTGTAGACAGGGTCATTTTAAGAATTCGGCTTTAACAGATGTATGCAAATTTACACACCTGAAAGTTAGTATGTAGGGCATTTGTAAAAAATCAACTTGCCGCTGAAGGGAACTTTACTTCGCTTTTCTTGTTAAAATTTGCCAGCATTGCCGTTTCATCGCATTGGTCCAAAGTTCTGGATCACATCCTGACAAGCTGAGATAGTTGTGTTAAAATGCCAGCGTAGATATCTACGCAAACCGTATTTAGCGAAGTAGATCATTAGTATGAACGTTTTATCTGCACCCTGCAAGTAGGTGACAAAGGTTAAATTTATGTTTGTGCACTTTTTGGCTCTCAATGCGGCCTTTGACCGATTTTGTTATCAGGAGCGGTGATAGTCATGTTATCTTTTGTTTATCTTTATTGGGTTGAATGATTAGAAGTCATGACCAGTTTCTCCGACTCAAAAGAATTTCTTCATCAGCACCGCTGGTTAAATGTTATTGGTCAATATTATTAGCATCATTTCTACTTCAACATTTTCGTTATAATCAAAACTTTATTTTGTTTCCTCGCCTTTTCTACAACAGTACATGCAAAAGATTACTTAATATGTTTCATATCCTAATTCTCTCTGGTCCATAAAAGCTTCAGACGTATACGTACAAGGACATTAACATTGCATATTCTTTTAGCTATGTAAACTCACACTAACATTATTATCATCAGATAAGCCATTACCGTTTTCGGTCACGCATTCTTGCCCATCGAAATAAACATTCTCCCTGATAGGTGTACACGGTATATATATATATATATATATATATATATATATATATATATATATATATATATATATATATATATATATATATATATATATATATATATATATATATATATATTCTCAATCCTATTAAGCAGAACAATATCAGATAAACAGACGCACTTCTACAAATGTACACAGATATGCACATGTCCTTACACATGATACTCCTACAAAGTATACACAAATAGGCAAATCCCTATTAACTAAAGTTGCACACCGCAACTATTATACAAAGTTTATAATTCAATTAAAGATTTGGAAATTTATAATATCAAATGAATACATGCAAGAGATTACTACGACTTAAACCGATAGAGAATTACAATATTAATTCTTTATATAACGTTGCTCATATCTCAAAATATGCATGTATATCAAACACTACGAATGAATCAAACTAGAAATGGTAATTTTACGTACTAAGGTGTACATACTGTAATCATTTAAGTACACTTACTTTGCAGTAATATTTTACACAATCCAGGAAACAGTCACTAACCTGTACGTAAGTTCCCTTTTATTCATTTGACAAAACTGGACTGGCTTGTTAATTTTTGTATCTAGACTACAACAATTGTACAGCACAAGCAAATTCAAGGCGAGGGCAAAGGCCCCATTCCCCCACCCAATGACGTCCATGCTTCTGGTCTGCCGAGGTGGTTAGCCAAAATGCAAGAATGTGTTTTTACCTGTGGATCGTACCACTCTTGATATCTTGTATGTAGTAATACTCTAAATGTCGCTCTCTTTTTACCTCCTTCAAGTTCACCTCGTTCGTATAAATACCTGACGATGACATTACCTAATATTGGCTGCGGTGAAACATTATGCTGTATTTGTATATATTTCCTTGTAATCGCATTAATAGGTTTCATGGCAGTTGTTCGAGTAATCATGCAACCCATTCACGAGATCTTGTATCCTGGATGAAATCCGTCGCGTAGTGATATCCAAATAACCTTTCAGCAAGTGTTCAATTAAATCGTTCCACGATCGCTTGTTCACGATGAATTTCAGTATGTCCTTGTCGTGTTTTGACATTACGTCACTTCATTAATGATGATACTGCACCAAGAAATGATTTGCCAGGATCAACTTGTAATAGTTGTGGCCATCGCAAGGGTCCTCGTCGATAAACAGGTAGACCTGCAATCTACAGATTAGATTCAACTGCTCCTCAACGTGGATTTACACGTGAACAATTACAGGTAATTGGCGAGGATACACAATTATTACCACATTCACTTAACTAGCACCTCTACGCCGATTACATTCAAGACAAGTTAACATCACATTATCACGTGTATGACCAAGATTGTTATCTTTTCTATCTACGGTAAATTGTTTAGGATTTTTACTAGAGTATTGCCACAGCATTATACAATTACAGCTTGCACAGTGATTATCCTGTTGTTGTTTCAAAGTTATGATAAATTGCAAGTTCAGATCAAAGTCGCGTTTATTTCTTTTATAACGTTGTTTATAGCTATCTAATTTTTTCTTACCATATCATTGTCAACATTGCCAGTGGTTTCTCACGCATCCCCGACAATCCTACGTAGCTGAGATATTTTCCTGACGCGAGACACCGCAAGATAAACTAAATTCGACCACTCGATATGATCATCAACAATCCAGACAACTTTATCAGAAATAGTTAATCCTTGAGATGAACGTAAGGTCATTGGGTATCCTAGCGTCCAATCTGATCAAGCGCTATCAACAACATTGACATCAACTAAAACAATATCATTCAACACAATATTTTTTTCTCCATCTGTCCTGGTATGTCAACGAGAATATTCTGTTGTCGCGTATCTGCTGAGCGATAACATAATGGTACCGGCAACTCTGCGAATTTTTATTTATGTTGCAGAAATAATCTTTGTTAAAGTGTGTCACGATCTAGCTTTCTACTTGCATCTCTCAGATCAATTGGTCTCCATGTCTCCCAAAAGTCGTTCAAAGAGGTTTCTGAAATAATATTACGCATTACTTCACATTGAATTTTATTCGGATGTAATCTGATTAATTTTGTAAACTCCCTCAATGCTGAATCAAGTGCTCTATGATCGTCAACTATTTCTTCGTAATAGTCAACGGATCTCTTTAGCCATTCGTGTGGAGACGGTCCAACAAAAGGTGGTGGTTGACCATGACCGCCACACATTATTACAGCAGTGTGTTTCGTCAACAACCAATCAACACATACTTTTAGATTTTCCAGTGATACAGTACATATTTCATCCCAAACTATGATCTTCAGAATATATTTATCTCCCATTCAATCGGAATTCTATGCGTCTCCGCTCCATCGGAAAAAGATGTGATAAGTACATGACTGTGTTCCTCGTTAGGTCATTTGTCGCGCAAGTCTGTGTGTAGGTGTCAAAACGATCATATCTGAATTCTGAAATAGTTCAATCGCACATGTCGTCTTTCCTGTTCCTCCAGATCCATTGAGATAAATTGTTTTGTGTCTAGCTACGGGATCATATATCGATGGTGCAGATGATGGTTTTAATATCTGATTATTTCTACGGTAAATACCTCTGATTGGAACATCTGCTCATTCAGAATAATCGAATATATTTTTCTTTTATATTCTCCATTCACCTCATGGTGCATGATTGATGATATTTAGTTGTTCTAGCAAAATTGAATATCTTTTACTGATATAAAACGAATCGGTAGATACTCTGACAGCAAACTCTGGAATTTTGGAATTTTATTTATCATCGATAACAGATTAATCAAAATGTACGCGAGCATCGAAGATCTTAAATGGGTATACTGCGGTGATTCACCGTCAATATAACTCACAATTGTACCTAACTTAGTTCCATTTGATAAGAAAGCTGTATCCCGAGTTCTAAATGTATTTCTTTTCGTTGTATCAGCGATTATAAAAATTTAATTCAGCATCGTCCATGATCAATCTTGTACAATGTCGTTTATGATCGAATGATCCTCCTTGGGTAAATTTACCAATTATTTTCCTGCCAAGATCCTTTGCAATGTCGGTTTTATCAGGATTTTCCAGTTATATCAAAATCAGGTAATGATCCATTAATTGATACTCGCGTCATCTCGTTTGTGGGGTGTCCGAATCTTTTAAAATACCCAGAACACTCTCCGTATCCTAGAGAACTTGCCGGATAACATGCAACCATATCAACCGAGATAACATCTTTACGGTTCCACAGTCCACCGTGACCATATTCAACACAACTTAATAGTATATCATCAAGAAAATCAAACCGAGTTGCTTTCCAGGAATTGTTTTCTCTAGCAAAATGAGCTGCAACTGATGGAACAGTAAAACATTCACAATTTTTCGTCAGGGGTATATTTTCTTATTTTCTCTTGGAGGGATTTTGTTCGATAAATATCACCATTTGGTCTTACAAACTGATCGGATTCATCTTCATAACTAGACAACCACACGGATACATGATCGTTTTTACTTATTTCTTTAATAAAGTCAAACATATCACCGTTATAGAATTTAACCGTCCTCAAAATCGAAATTCAAAAATCGAATCGAAAATCAAAATTGTAATTCAAAATTCAAACTCAAAATAAGAAATTTAACAGAATTATGTACACACATCTCACCTTCATTTGAATCATGGTGGGTGATCGATTTACTCACCCGGGTTTAATATCCCGGTGGTGGGGTTGTGTGAACATGATCTGTAGAAATGTCATCGTAATATGTTATTCGTATTATATTAATGTTGTGTTTTTCATATGCCTTAAACCTGCTAGGACACGGTGGTGAACTAGGGCTTAAATGTTGTGCTGTGCTTTATATGCATTAAACCTGCAACGGCACGGTGGTGACCTTGGGGTTCAAAGGTTGTGCTGTGCTTAATATGCCTTAAACCTGCAAGGACACGGTTGTGACCTTGAGGTTAAGCGTCAGATTTTTAAAAACTTTAAATATATATCTTATATATATATATATATATATATATATATATATATATATATATATATATATGTGTGTGTGTGTGTGTGTGTGTGTGTGTGTGTGTGTGTGTGTGTGTGTGTGTGTGTGTGTGTGTGTGTGTTTGAACATCGAAAATATTAATGTTATAATATCTGCAGTAAAAAAATTAAAAAATGAAGACATAAATATCCATCTCGATCCAGAAAAAAATAATTTGTGATTTCGAGTCAATCCAACAACGAAATCTTGAAGGTGGTTATACACTTTCAATGGAGTATAGGCTGATAAAGAACATACAGTCTATAATGTTTCCGTCTTTATCAATGGTAAAAGATACAGATGTAGATAAGTTTGAACCACTTTATATTGCAGTAGAATATATTAAATCGAAACTGTCTCACGAATATAAAACAAACAAAATTATTAACACACGCGTGAGACAACTAAAAAAGACTATAACTGAAAACGCTGTTAACGATGGCAGCTTGGATTAATTCCTCTACAGTTCTGTTTTATTTTGTAATGTCTTTTTTAATTCTGTTATAATATTTGTTTTATTCAGAGTTGTAATGTTTGATGAAATTGCATCCTTTTTTAACCATTTTAGTCGAAATATTACAGAAAACTCTATCAAAATTGTAATATTTGTAGGGTAAAACCCCGAGCCATTCTCTAAATAATATATCGATAAATCGTTAAATTTGCCATCTTTGGCTCATAAATCAACTAAAATCGGATATATTTTTACGAAAATATACCACAAAAAAAAACAGACCAAAAAATGATGAAATTAACGATTTTATCGATAAATCATTTAGAGAATGGCTCGGGGTTTTAACCCTACAAAAATCAGAAATCTGACAGATTGTCTGCTGGATAAAAAAGATGAAATTTCATCAAATCTCTAAAGAAATATTCTGTTTTACTGATTTTTATTCAGAACTATATATTTTTTCAAGTTCATCCAGTTTAATGCAGGAATGCGCGTAGTTATTAATCTGATCTCGGTCACACATGATCATAGAAATATGTTCTTGCCGCAATCTATCTAACTGTTCTTGCGTCAGTACATAATCTTCGTCACTGAACCCATCAATGACTATATCAACGATATTGAATGAAGACTGTAAATATTAATTTGATTGCATTTTCAAGTGCTTCCTTGTCATGTATAAAAAAAACTTAACGTGCTGATACATATGTAATATTTATCCGATTAATTCGTGAATCAAGATCAAAACATCGTTTACGATAAAAATCGTTTACGATTTTACATTGAGATTTATCAGTAAAACTTTGCCACTTAAATCAATCAAGTGTCCACTCTGGTCGGTGAGTTTAAAATTAATTCTTGACAAGTATTGATTATCCGTGCGTAGATAAACGAATTTATTGGTTCCTGCACGATCATAGATCCAGGAGGAACCATTGGAGTAAATGGGTACAAAACGTATCCTTGTTGAGCTTGATTCGATATTCCAAGATCTGTTTGATAACTACCATCGATTACATCACATACAAGATTGACTGCAACCGTTGAGGTTATATTTACAATCTCTGGTGAAATATGTCTGCCTTCAGCATCTGGATCATTGTTAAATCTGAGAACATCATCAGGGTGTGATGGAGTTTCGGTCCATCCTAGAACAGTTTTTATCGATGATCGATAAATATCTGTGACGTAATCGGGAGATTTTACTTCAATCACAGATAATAATGTTGGTCCGTGAAAAGTAATAGTTATTTTTGATTCTTTGTTGTTGTTAATTTTATTCTGCGCTGGAATTCATCGTTGATTTGTTCAATCTGATAGCTACTTGTGGGGATATAAACAAAGAAATCTGGGGTTCCATCTGGTTTATTTTTGTTTGCAAGTACAAACGAATTATTTGGAGGTAATCCACCAAACGGTTCAGATCAGATAGTTGGCCAACTATGATATACTCGCAGTTGTGCAAGTGAAATCTACCTTGCTGAACTTGCAGTTGGAAAATTAATACTGAATTCAGGATTAGTTGTGCTCACTGATATCATAGTGGTTTTCACCGGTGATGTGTTTGTGGCAATCTGTTGCAATAGTTCTTGTGCTGACATGTATCTATTTATCTGTAACTTTAATGGGTGTAGATAATATCACAGTCATTGCTTCGGAGAACATTTTAGTCATTAATGCGATCTCAGAATCGGATATTGAAGCATCGTTGAAGCTTTCATATATTAACTGAGATAGTTTAGAATACGACGCCTTTGCCGCGTGTAACTTCGCCGCATAATAGGATAATTTTTCATTCGTTAATGTCGATATTTTTTTGTTGCGATTATATTATAAACTTCAGCGATCGCAGTTGACGCTGAAACACAGATCGTTATGTAATTGTTACCGCGGATAATGAAAGACCGCGGAGACTGCATGTACAATTATATGAATGACAATTACACGTGTGTGATACTTTTTACTTTTATCGTGTAAGTATCAACGATAGATTTTAATTTATCTTGCCTCTCGCGCTTGATTGTATATGTAGTCCATATTATTTACACTCTAATCAATGGAGGTGTTTCGGCAACGAATTCTAGACATCACCAGATTGTTGCTGCAATTAATTCTTTGTCTGATGCAGCCAGGATATATGTGTCCTCGTCTCCACTGTTTAATACAACAGATACGGTTCCAGAAAACATGTCTGTTGAGTGACGCCATGGATACGTGGTAAATATCTCGAATTTTACACAACTAAACACAGACAATGTGTACAAGCCAGTAGCTTCCGCGGTATGTTTGATACTATTATTTTGTTGAGACCGTGTTGTTGATCCCGATGATATTGTGTATACGATGTTGTTAATCCGCCTATGGTGAATTTTACCCTGATATTTTTTCAAGAAGATCGATGTCATTAATAATAATCACGAGCATCACTTACAATATCTTCTTGTTTTTTCTTAATCGTATCGATTGATGTTTTAATATCAGAAAGTTTCGTATCAACGGTTAATGGTTTTCCTAAGAATTCATCTGCAATTTCGTCGATCTTTCTGAAGTTTCTACGGAGACTTGTAAACGCACCTACGTGAACGTCATACTTGGCTCTCAGCGTAGATAATTTTCCGTCTTCGGTATTGTGATCATTTATGTGAAGTTCGTATTTGGTTTTTAACGTGGATAATGTACCACTAATGGCATCATGTTTGGTTTTTAACGTAGATAATTTACCATCAACAGTGTGAACGTATCTTTTTGTTGCCACATCTTCATCTGATGTTGGATCTCTCAAGACAGTTATTTTATTTCCTTTCATGGAAAGTTCCCCAGTTAATACTCCACCTGACGTTGTTAATCGTTTTTAAACATTTTTTTTAATTTCACTCCTGATATATTCTATCGATATACCTGAATCTCGTATTTTTCCGCTGTCGGTAAATACCGGAACATTATCCATAGCAGCGCCATGAACCCTACGAACTATATCATTCCACTTAATGTTACTTGTTTTCAATACACCGTGTTTGTCCTGAAAAATAGCAACCTCATCTCGGTCAACCACAGATAGGTTCATAATATCAGCAAGGTCATCTCGTGTTGCATATTTTCATGCGTCGAAATCTTTATCGGTTCCTTTCTCGGTTTTTCTGATCAAAGATCTTCCGTAAATGTCAACCATTATATATATGTACAATTCTAACTACCTGTCCAACGATTAATTGTGTATTCGCGTACAACTTTATGAGGTGGTTTAGTTGATTTTGATATCGCATCAAGTACATCGATGGATTCACGACCACATATCGGTGGGTCTGTCCTTGTCTGTGTCGGTAAGGTTGAATACCAAATCTTGGCAGGCAATTGATTAATATAATTTAAAAACTCAACTGGTGATTGTAGTCCGTACGAATCAAAATAAACTATTCCGCGTGGATCACTCGTATATGCAACCCAAGTGAGTTCCTGGACCGGAATTCGAATCGAGATTGATGATACCGGTTTCAACGTGATGTGTATTTTTCAGTAATTGATCGCGCATAAACACTCTACTAAAATGTTTTATTTTTAATTTTTAGCTGCATTTATCAGATCCAAATTTGACACAGGTATTAGTTTATTCCTGGAAGACTCCGTCCCTTTCCTAGATATGTTCCCGGAAGTCTGAGACCGCGTCCCTTCTTTTCTAACCTTTTCCTGTTGCTCTCTTAAATTCCATTCCAGCGGCGGTTACAACAGCACCTAACGCAGCCGCTTTTGCAACTGCAGGTGCGGCAGCAGCAATAAATGATTTTATTGCTGTAAGAAGTGAAAATATACCTCCTGATTTAATCATATCTTTGATGGCACTTGGAAAAAATCAAATTGAACTCCAGTTTTTGATACCAAAGCTATATTGAAACGTTTAAGCTGATTACTTGTTAACTATAATTTGTTTGGACCACCACTCATTTGTTTCTTCTTTAATGTTATTTTTGCTCCACATTGATTTGCGTTTTTTGATTGTAATTTTTTTATATCTGACCTTGAGTCAGAGTTGCGTTAACATGACTATACGACATTTTTATATTTACTTGATTGATTTTAATTACATGTTCTCAACGGATGCATCAACGACTCGCGTTCGACTCGCGTTCGTCCACCATCACCCTTGAGCAATACTGCTCTGTCGCTAAGTATAACAGCGATCGCTCTGAAACCAGCAGGAACAACAGGTGGACCTGCAGCACCAGCAGGAAAAATACCTAAATTAGCTCGAAAATATATATCAACAACAGATTGTCTGTATAAATCTATAAAGCATTTACGAGGAAGCCTTAGATTGCCGAATCGACGCCTATAAAAGTTGTCTGATTCGCCCCCTCTGCTGCTGCATTATATCGAATCTATTACTTTTCACTGGAACATTTAGATTTATACAGACAGATTGTGTACTCGTGGACGACTTTATGAGGTAATTGCGACGACGTCGAGATAGCTGTCAACACGTTAAGAACCTCTCGTTCCCATATCGGAGGATCTGTTAATGTCTGCGTGGGCAGCGTTGAGTACCATATTGGCGTGTTTGACAACTTAGACACATATTTGACAAATTCCCTTGGCGGAGGCAACCCATACGAGTCAAAATAAATAATACATCGAGGATGTATCGCGTAACCCACCCAATTCGATCCAGGTCCAGTGTGTTCATCTAGATTAATGATACCGGTTTCTGGGATATGTGGTTGTTTCGGTAACTGATCCTTCATGAATACTCCTCTGAAATGTTTTATTGGGAGTTTCTTTACTGCGTCTGCGAGGTCAAAATTAGACATTGGATCCACGGCATCTATCCCAGTAACATTTTTGCCAGCGAGAACGGACCTATGAAACCGCCCTGTTGAGTTCCCAAACCCTGTCCATAGCGCTTTGTGTACCGGCGTCCCAGTAGTCTGAATCCCTTTCCCTTTTTTATACCCCTTTCCAAAAATTTTACCTATAAGATTGCTACCAACAGCACCAGCAGCGCCTAGTCCAAGTGCTTTAAGAGCAGGAATAGCTAGTGGAGCAAGAGGAAATATTGAACAGGATTTAATCATATCGTTGACGGCGGCTTGTTAAAAAGTCAACTTAACTCCTGTACCAGCTTTTAACGCTTTATTGAAATGATTAAGTTGAGTTTTTGTGAGTGATAACTTATTTGATCCACCTGTCGTTTGTTCCTTTTGTGGCGTTACCGATGTGCCACACGTAGTAGAATTTTTCGATTGTAGTTTGTTTAGCTGACCAGATGTCAGGGTGACATTAACATGATTGTAAGACATTTTATTTAGATAGTAATAATCTAATTATCCCATTACATGTTTTCAATGGGTACGTCAATGACTCGCCTTTTTCAACCACCACCTTCGAGCGTCATAGATTTATCACTGAGAATAACAGCAACTACTCAAAATCATCCAAGAGCATCGCCGATACGAGCCTGAAGTTTTACATCAACGGTCGAATGTTTAGATAGATCAGAATGTTGCAACGAAAAGTAATAAATCGGATACAATTCTTTAAAATCCCATTGTGATATTTGTAATCCAGTATCGACGTCTTGATCACGACCCATATAAGACCATAACGGATGATACACCCTACCTATTTGATTGCTGCTTTAATCGAGAATAAGCTGTTCTGCTGGTACTTGCTGCTTACGTACTCGCAATGATACCTCACTGACATTGCATTTATCAAATATCATATGAGATCGCAATTGTAAACTATCATCTGCAACCGCCGCTTTTTGTTGCGTTCTATTTACATTTTGTAGAGCAACAAAAATATGTCTTGGCGCGGAAACATTTTTCGTTAGCGCAAGCTGCCAAGTAAAATCACCAACAACATTACTATTTATGGTAGCTGTTGTAATATCAGACCAACTCAGTAATGATTTTCCTCCATGATCCATAAAAGACAGCAACTGCGTCTCAACAATCAACGATGGAGTCATAATTGGCATTCACAGATTTAATTTTGTCAATTCCACTTTAACATCAGTAACAGGAGCAGCACCACGCCAAAGAACATAATCATCGGTCGTTCTTCGTGTGAGCACTAAAGTATGACTAGAACCAAAGATAACTTTTCTGATATCTCTACAAAATTCAAATATATGCGACAACGGAATCGCACATGAAAATCTACCAAGGTTATCTATGTTCTTTTTTCGCGCTGCAAATCCTGCATTGTCATTAGGATTATTAGCGAAAACAACAGCTTCAACATCAGCATCATCATTAGCAGCAGTAACCTTATTTGGTCGTCTTATCGTAAACGGATTATGATCAGCGCTATTGGTAGTATCCTTCGCAAACATCATTGAATGACCCGCAGACTTAATAAAATCGTCAGAGTATCTAGCTAAACCCATTATTGTGCTTGCAACATCAACATCGTTATCGATGGATTCGATTCTAGTAGAATTGATTATATACTGTGCGTTGCTAAATAACGTCATTATGCCATTGTTGACAAACCCAATCGGAATATTTTAGAGGTTATCAGCATCAACAAATGGAGTATTATCACCTTTTACTAGTCTCCCCTCAGCCTCGATGAATGCTTCACATGGCAAGAAGTATTTAGATGTGTCATCAAATCTAAGTTCAATTCGTGACCTTATATTTGGATTCTGAGCACTATACGAAAAATATTGATAATCGCTTATAATCATTTTTTCGTACAGGAGCATCTACATCAAAAGCATCATCCATCTCGAGTTTAAACATTCTATTATATAATCATTGATCTAAATCATTAATCGTTCTAGACCGGAACCAGTAATTAATCTCAATCGCTGTTTTGCCATTTCGTTGATTGCTCTACCTACCTTAGGTGGCATTTGATTCGTAGATTGTAATTTTACTGGTTTTCTTCCTCTCGCCGACGACATAAGCTTTTCTTATGCGGAATCAAACGCGTCAATAGCAAGATTACTAGCCCTGCTACCAACTTCTGTACCAATCTTATCACCGAGAACCCCAAAATCTTTTGACGCTATATCCTTTCCGATCGGTAGCAGTTTTGGAGCGACTCTAGTACATTACCCAGTGACAAGGTCACCGATACCATTTCCGTACGTCACTTTGTACACAGGCAACCGTGAATTTACGACGTAAACAGGTCTTGCTCTGCTCATACTACGATGTACTATCATTTTATGTAAATGCTATTTATCTAATCGATGATCAATCGCTGTAATAATCATCAGTAAGTCCATCGAGGAAACTACGATATAGTCCAATATCCATTATACGACCTTGAAATAACCGTTGACAGATTTCAGCAGCTTCGTTAATTATCTCCGGAGAATTATTCTCAGCTCGTTTTCCTCCAATGAGGACTTCTAACCGTGATATATCATCAAGGTTACTTCTTGAACAGGGTATATTACCACCGTGATAACCCAGACCGAATTTTCCAAGTATATCTTGCGTGAGATCAGCTTCAGGTTCTTCTTCTTCGGGTTGAGGATCTTTTTGTCTTCGTCCTCCTCGTTCTCGTCCTCGTGGGCTTGGTTGTACGCGTTTTCGTTCTTCTGCTCGTTCTTGTTTTAATCGTTGTTGTTCTTCTTTCTCTCGTTGATTTTGTTCGGTTTTTAATCGTTGTTGTTCAGATACTAATAAATCTCTTTTTCGTTGATCTTCGATATAATTTTGTTCAACAGCAGTTATATACGCCTGATACGTGTAATCGCTATTATTAATTTGTGGTAGTTGATTTTTAATTTTATAAACTGCTTTAGCCATATCACTCTCGTTTTTGATACAACCGTATTGTCCAGTTTCAAATATTTTCCTTTAATGTGATACCCCCCCCCCCCCCCCACGCAGCAAACTCTACTAAATTAATTAAATCATTTTTATCGATATATGCTAAAGTCTCCTCGGTAAACCTATCTCGTAACTTGTGAACTCTATCATCGCGTTGTTTTTTTTTTAGGTTTTACCTCTGGTTTAGATTCCTCTGATTTACTCTCTTTTATCACAGTTACAACTTCTCCAATTGCCGTAGTTATCGGCTTAAATAATTGTTCAGTATCAACGGTAAAATCTACCTTTTGTTGTTGTCGAGCTTGCAAGTTATCTCTGAAAGAATCTCTCACCGGGAGAAATTTCTTGATCGCAGCCAACCGTTCTTTAGTTAATCTAGACGTTTGCCATTTATATAAAAATTATATCGCTAATTCATCATCGTAAATTGCTAGCATGAATCTCGAAGAGATTCCAAACAAGGATTGATAACCCGGTAGCTGCAGAGGGGCGGGACAACGACCATGGCGTCTATTTCGAACAAGCGTTGATTTGCCGAATGGACGCTTCTATAAAGCATTTACGAGGAAGCCTTAGATTGCCAAATCGACGCCTGTAAAAGTTGTCTGATTCGCCCCCTCTGCTGCTAATGCTGTAATATCTTTTTGTGATATTTGCAAACCGGTATCTACATTTAAATCACGCCCCATAAATGACATTAAACGATGATATGCACGTGAAATAGTATTATGTTCAAAATTTAACTTTATATCTTCGGCAGGTTCTTGATATCCATTTATTCTCAAACTAACCTCGGCAACAACAACTGTGTCAAATATCATCGTACTTTTTTCTGATTATTTGCTCGTGCATTTGCCTGAAGTGCGATAAAAATATCTCGTGGTGTTGAAAACCCTGTTATGCTGATATATACCATGTAAATTGACCAGCACCATTACCTTGAATACTATCTGTAGTCATTGTTTTCCACGATAGCAATGATTTACCACCTTGATTAATGGAAGAAAGTAATTTATTTTCTTCTATGATAGATGGAACCATTACCGGCATCCACAATGATAATTTTGCTATCGTTATTTTAGCTTCATCGACAACCCCATTTGCTCGCCAGACTGCATCATTCTCTGAGTCTTTTTTGACAAGTACTATAGTGTGTTTAGCACTAAATATAACCTTTCTAACATCTCTGGAAAATTTAAAAATATGCGATAACGGAATTACACACGAAAATTCTCCATTAGCGTTCAACATTGACTTACGTGCTGCAAATCCAAGGTTGAAATTGTTATTTCTTGATAACCCCATTTACGTCTGCGAGTCCACCTGCGGTTCTTACATTACCAGTAGTTAAATCTGTGTGATCTGCATGATCGGTTATATCCTTTGCAAACATCATCGATGGACCAGCTGATCTTGAATAGTCATCAGAGTATCTTGCTAGACCGAGTATCGTCGTAGCAACATCAACATGTTGCAGACATTATTCGATATTTTTTCCATCGATGATATATGTGGCACTACTGAATAATGCCATAATGCCATTGTTGACAAAGGCAATTTTAGTAGCAGCTTCATAATTTGTATCGTCTACTTTTTTAAGTCGACCTTCGACTTCGATAAATGCTTCAGCTGGTAAGAAATACTGGTAAAAAATATTGATAATCGCGCAGGGAATCATTTTTACGAACTGGTTCACCAATATCCAACGCTGTATCAATTTCCCGCTTAATCATTGTATTGCAATTACTATGATCTAAATTAAAATTATCTACGAAGACCACATACTGCTATAAGACTAGCGGTTATGTTATCTTCTTTTTCTTTTAACGATACATCAGCCAGATCCATTAATCTTTCAGTTGCAGCCTGATTTAATTTTTTTACTTTCATTTGCAAGCATAACTTCAGTAGATGGTAATTTCAGTTGTTTGTTTCGTCGTAATAACCGTAAAATTCTGTATTTGACTGCAGAAAACGCTTTACCGGCAAGATCACCGATTGCGCTAGGAGCTTTGTCGCGAATAACATCGATAGCTTTTATTGATAACTGTTTTGCAATTGGCATTGCTTTTGGGGCTATTCTGGTAAATAAACCCCGAACAACATCACCAAGTCCATCTCCGTAGGTTATTTCATAAACTGGTAATCGTGAATTTACTACTCTAACCATTCTTGGTCTACGATACGTATTGTATACGATCATTTTATTTAATCATTCTCCATGATCTAAATTATGTGTCAAGGGATTTAGTCATCTGTAATTTCATGGATAAATTCCCGATATGTATTGATGTCCATAATACCACCGGTAAGTAATTGTCGACAGATATCAGAGATTTCGTTGATTATTTCATGAGACGTATTTCCAGCGCGTTTTCCTCCTATGAGAATTTTTAGTTTATCCACGTCAGCGATGACGTTCTCAGAGCAAGTGATAATATTATTTCCTAGACCATTTCCTGTAGTAGCGCCAGAAGAATCATCACCAGGATCTTTTTCCGTACCTAGTGAAGAGCGTAATCTCTCCTGTCGTTTTGGCTTCCTTTTGTTCCCTCTCTCTCTTGTCCATTTGTTTCACCTTTTCTGTTGTTTGTTCCATCCCCTCCTTTTTTTGTTTCGCCTTTTCTTTTATTCGATCACTTCTAATTTTTTTTAGCTTCCAACATCCTCCTTTGTTGTTCCATTTGTTGCAAAGGTGGAGGTAGCTGATACTGGGGAGGTTGTTGTTCTATTTGTTGCAAAGGTGGAGGTAGTTGATACTGGGGAGGTTGTTGTCTTTGCTGTTGAGTTTCTGCTAAATAAAATCTACGTATATCGTTAATATATTCATTATATACTGGGTAATCACTTCTAGCCTGAATTTTATCGTAGTACACACGATATAGCCATTTAAAATAGTTATCAGCATTTATATTAACATACTCAGGTTTGAAAATTTTAGACTTTCGAGGAAAACTATCATATGCAGCACGAGAAAAATCCGTCTCTTTAATATTTTCCTTAAGATCTTCAATAACACCTTCCTTAAATTTACTAATCAATTCAACATCTCTTTTTGCTTTAGGTTTAGATGCAAGTTTTTCTTTCACATCAGCTATTTCAGTGTAAAAATATCTTGTTGAAGTTGTGCGGCAGCTATTCTAGCTGGAAGATCTTGTAAAATCTCTTGCGTTGCCCTAGCGGTTTCTTATATTGTCCCAAGAACAGGTTTCTTTTTTCTGGATCAGTGATATCTCCCCATACAACTTTCTCAGTTGTTGCAGTAGTAGGTTTAAATAATCTTTCTGTACCTTCTACATAATCAACTTGCGACTACTGGCGTTCTTGAAGTTTTCTTCGGAGCGAATCTCTCAAAGGAATATATTTTTTGATTGCTTCCTGACGTTCTCGAGCTAATCTAGCAGTATATGCTTCTCCGATATTTGACATATTTGTATTGATATATATATATATATATATATATATATATATATATATATATATATATATATATATATATATATATATATATATATATATATATATATAATGATTTAATTACATGTATCGATAAAATATTTGACTAATTTGTAGCCGAAACGAGGAAGAATATTACTCAAAGTTAAAAAAAGTCTCAGATTGATCGTTTGTCTGAATTATTAATTTTGTTTGATTTATTTACAAGATTTTTTTATCCTGAAATTGACAATTTAACACAGGGAGACAGCATCAGAGGAGGTCGACGACGACATTTGTTTGGGTCAATCTAGGTGTAGTCATTGAACTGACTTCTATGTTAGTCACCATTAGTCGATTTGGTAATCAAAAAGGGTGACGTTTCGAATTAGTCTGTTCATCCTCTCTGCTGCTATATTCGTGACCTGGATATGTTTCCTAATGTTAGATCTGTATGCTTTTTAACTTCATGAAAAGATTCAATACCGCATGTATTGTTTTATTTGTCTCCTTACGGGTTTTCCTTTCCAAGCTGCGTCTAAACACAGCCAATACTCTCTCTCTCTCTCTCTCTCTCTCTCTCTCTCTCTCTCTCTCTCTCTCTCTCTCTCTCTCTCTCTCTCTCTCTCTCTCTCTCTCTCATTTTCTGAGCCCTTGTATGTAACTGTATATATATGTAATTATATTACCTTCAAGGATTATGCACATATAATTGGGATGGTTTGTGTAATGGAACTCACTATACAAGTTATAAACAGTCAAATATTAGTATGACGTCTTTTAAACGGGCAAATTGAGTTGATAAATCAAATGGACAAAACAAAGCAATGGAGCAGCATTAAGTAGTTATTCCATATGCCCCTGACAACTTCATTTGCATCTTAATTACACCGATCATTCAAAGCCCAAGTTTTTGTCTGACAAAGGTGCCAAATCCTATTCTGAAAGGGACAAACCTCCAAAACAATTACCGTACCCGTTACTATTTTTAACATGAGTGCCTTGGCGATTTTAATAATAGTTTCTCTAAATCTTTTTATTTCTGACCCGTATAATAAGACATAACCTTTTACACTAGTATTGATAATGTAATTAAGTTATTTCCCATCCACCTTTTTAGGATCCTGTCCTTGAAGGAGGCGGGCTTTCTTCAGTTTTGGCAACGGAGATGGTGGCCTAAATCAACCATTTGTCCAGAACGATTGAAGACTAAACGACCTATTCAAACGGCTGATGTTCAAGGCTGTTTTTATCTAGCAGTTATCGGGATTGTATTGTCTTCGTTTGTGCTTGTGATAGAATTTTGTGTTCGTTCCTACCAAGAAAGGAAGGTACCGTGTAAGGAGGTGGTGATAATGACGTGATCACCAACTGCTTGTGGTCTTTGGTTATCGTTGTTTAGATGATGATCACCCACGGCATTGTTGACTAGATCGAGCAATCAATAAAATAAAATATGAAATTAATGGAAAACAGTTATGAATAGAGATTGGGAATCGAAGTACACGAGACTCCGTATTTAAAATATAACATTTTAATCAATAACATGAATAAAATGAAACTGAAAAAGACATGGAATGATTCACAATTTTCGAAAATAGATTTTTTTAAATGTTAAATTCAATTAGCCATTCTGTAATAATGATCTAGCAAAGTATATAGTGTAATCGAGTGACTTATCCAACTCAAAATGCTGGCGCGCCTACATCACCTGGTGCTTCCGGTCATTCCCATATCAATGCTGGTGTCATCGATCGACGTTGCTCTCTCTCTCTCTCTCTCTCTCTCTCTCTGTCTCTCTCTCTCTCTCTCTCTCTATCTCTGTCTGTCTGTCTGTCTCTCTCTCTCTGTCTCTCTCTCTCTCTCTCTCTCTCTCTCTCTCTCTCTCTCACTCTCTCTCTCTGTGGCAGAGTTCTTCCATAAAACAGCTAGTGTATGCATCATTTAAGCCTGCATTCCGCCACACACACACACACACACACACACACACACACACACACACACACACACTCGTTTAGTTAGCCAATCAAGATTACATTCTCTATCCGCTAAAAATGTATTACTCCCATCAAAGTAAAAAATTTCCTCTATAGACCGTCTTTAATAAGGACGTATGGAAAATATCTTTTGACGACAGCCGTTTTAAAGAACCCAGGTGTTCATAAAATATACTCGGGCATACCTTAGCTCTTGACATTTACGACTTCATGACCTTACCGTACGAGAACAGATCCCATGCCTCGCAGTTAACAATGTATCCCACGTCTAGCTCATACGTCAAAACGTAAGAGTTACTTGACACTCTGACTACGACAAAATCTAATGCAAAATTATCTCTTCAAAATTTTGCACCATTATGCATGGAATATGTGAAGCTGCTAGAACGAGAAATGAAATGGGCAATACAAAAACTGGATGTAAAAGCTAATTAAAACTTAAATCCGAATATGATGAACAATCTCGCAGCTTCGCTTCACCTCTACTTTCACGTATATGTAGACAATGTCAATTATCGTATTACAGCTCCTTGGTCTGGACAGGAATGGACTCCGCCAGACACGTTCGTTTCCCAAGACACACTGATAATGCTGGACAAATCTGAAGTTACCATTACCAGATCAGTCGTCGCCCGGGTTAACAAAGACCGCTCATGCCCTCCTCCACTAGAATGGAAATGACAAGTGTGATACTGGTTCTTTGCATAAAATCAGAGCGACAGAAAGCATCGCTATCGCCACCTGGAACATTAGAACATTGGCACATTCTGTGAGGTCAGATGGAAAGTCCTAGTACAATATCAAACTGAAGATGGGCATATATTCTGCAGTAGTGGAGACTTGTAAACAAAGCCATCAAGGGATCTTTGCTTGAATGCCACCCCATATCTAGCAGATTAATCTCCATTCGTCTTAAAGCATCCCTTTTAAGATTATCCTATGCACCATGAAACCAACAAGGTTAACGGGGAACTCAATATATCCCTTGATCCACTTTATTTTGGGAGTTTAGTGTAATTATAACTGTACACTATTTTCAGTTCGTAAAACGTGTTTCTTTACTCCACATTTTCGATATTTAATTGGTCCCAATATTTTCTAACGGTATCAGTAGCGTATTTTTCAACAATCTTCATGAAGCTAAGTTTCAATGATCTTTCGTGGCATGCAGCGTTACATAAATATCTCCAAACGACAACGTGATGGATATTGATTGAAAATTGAACATGAAGTGTCGGCAAGATAATGAAATAATAAAGAACAAAACAAAACAAAATTCTACTCTATACTGCAATGCCCCAACCATACCGATAGTCCTTGTGTAGGTCAATACTAGCAGCCAAACATTTAATCATCGAAGCTCATACCAATAAGACGCGACAAATAGAACATCAATACAAACTATCACCACCACCACACATACACTTTCCTGGGACTTATTTATAGTTTTTATATAATAAGTCATAAAAGTTGCAAGAGCCGATACTATAAATTCCTTGGTTGCAAGGCAAACATACTAGGATATGCTTAATGCTTACTGTTGTTGTTGTTTCATAAAGATACTCTACTGTTCTAAAAACTGATTATTATTAATTAACATGAAAATATCAAATGATTGCATCTCTCTCTCTCTCTCTCTCTCTATCTCTCTCTCTCTCTCTCTCTCTCTCTCTCTCTCTCTCTCTCTCTCTCTCTCTCTCTCTCTATCGTCGTAGCAAGATACGGGCGAAAATCCATGGAAAGACGTGCGTAGAGGATTCTCGGTCTAATTATGGTCGGTAGTAATGTTAATTAAAGCAGAATAAGAACTTAGATGAATAGTAAATATATCAAATATTTAATTACCTCTTTTTGTTTCAACATTACGCGTAGGTTCTGCGCTACATTTATTTCCATGCACCGATACGTGAATGGCTAAGCCTTTGGTGTTTTTAGTGCTCTACGTTCTTCGTTAAAACTATCTTTCATGTTTAAAACATACGTGCCTGATATTTATTCAATGAGAATATAAATAGAAGCTCAAAAGGAAAAGAAACAAGTTATCAATAAAGACAATATCCATAGGTGATTGTAAATATTCACAAAAGTAAAAACAAATTACGTTTTGTGGCGGACACACTCGGCAGGGATGTCAGGAATTCGTGCACTGATTCAAGACGCAGCCGCTTCTAATCAATCTTAATTCGTTTCGAAGAGCAAATATGTGTATTTGATTCTGTATCGAATTGATAGCCAGTGTAGGGTACAGAGCAGTGGTGAGGTGTGCTCTGATCGAGGTACTCTAAAGGTGATCCGTGCAGCTGTATTTAGAACTTTTTGAAGTTTCTGGAGTAAATATTGTGATGAACCAGACAGAATTGAGTTACAATAGTCAAGTCTTGAAAGTACTAATGAACACACAAGTGTTTTCGTGGCATCAACAGAAAGATATTTACGAATGGAACTGATGCGTCCCAATTCAAGATATGCAGCCCTGCAGATGTTCGTGACATGTTGGTGCAATGTGAGAGTACTGTCTAGACTAACACCTAGATTCCGTACTGACTGTGAGAATTTAATGTTGGTGTTGCTGATATTTATTGTATGAGGTAAAGGATGTGAATGAGAAAGTCATTGTGTTGTGATCAGCATAGCTTCAGTTTTATCATCATTCATCTGCAGCTTGTTACATGTCATCCATGATTTCACACCCGAAATGCACTTCTCTACTCCATGGATGGTAGTATCAACTTTAGTTGGGTGGCTAGACTTGTATATTTGGGTGTTATCAGCGTACAATTGGCGCGACCCTGGGTGATGATCACTGACACGTGAGAGCGGCTGAGTGTACAGAATGAAAAGAACAGGTCCAAGAACAGATCCCTGTGGAACATCATAACATACGTAAACTGGGCTGGAGTGTATTCCATTTGCAGATATAATTTGTGTCCTGTTGACTAAGTAAGACTTGAACCACTGTAAGGCTATATTCTGAATGCCAAATACATGCTGGAGACGGTGAAGTAATATATCATGGTCTATTGTGTCAAATGCTGCATATAAATCCAGGAGAGTGAGGACTGTAATCTTTCCACTATCCAAAGCAGAGAGGAGAGAATGTCCCTAAATACTTTCCGAAGAGTAGTTTCCGTACTGTGGCAAGGGCGATATGCAGACTGTACATTGCTAAAAAGACTGTTTGAATTCAAATGAGATACACGTTGAGTTAGAACAACCTTTTCTAAGATTTTTTATATGAATGGGAGATTAGCAACTGGGCGGTAGTTCTTTAAATCGTTATGGTCCACTGTTGGTTTTTTCAGCAGTGGCTTTACGATGGCAGTTTTGAAAAATGATGGGAATTCCCCTGATGAGAGAGATATATTAATAACATCAGTTAGTGAAGGCAATATTGGTTCTAAGCACTCAAGCAGCAGTGATGTCGGAATTGGATCAAGTTCACAAGACTTTGGTGCACTTTTAATCACGATTGTCCGTACTAAATCTATAGAAACAGGTTCAAATGCTCCTAACGGTTGTCGCTAAAATTCTACATCATACCTGTATGGTGACGAATCAGTTGAAATTGTGCTGTCAAGCGAATCTCTAATGGTTTGAACTTTGTCATTGAAGAAATTTGCAAATTGGTCTGGTAGGTCTAGTGGATAGAAGGTCGTTGGAAGTGGTCTACATTTGTTCCTTGACATTAGTTTCTTAGTTATCTCGAAGAGCTCTTTGCAGCTGGAACTCTCCGTGATCTTAGAACTGTAGTGGGATGATTTGGCTAAATGGATTATGTTTTTGACGTTCTTCTTAGCGGCTTCGTAGATTTGTTTATGAATAGTGAGTCTGGTGGAAAGCCAAAGCCTCTCTGCTTTTCGGCGATGTCTTTTAGCAGTGCGAAGTTGGTCCCTAACACTGCTATACCAAGGAGAACACTTTTTTATTGATATTCTGCATTTGGTGGCTGGGACATGTTTTTCAAGCAATGAACGCAGGCAGTTATCAAGTTGTTCCGCTGTAGGATGTAAGAAAGTTGTTAGGTTTTCTTGCATGTCATGCCTGAATTTGGTTATATTTATCATACGGAGGTTTCTCTTAGTAGCAAATGGAGGTGGAGGGTTAGGGACTGATACGTCGAGATGGCATACAATGCAGAGGTGATCCGATGCAATTTCGTAGGATACAAGAGTTGATTGCAGATATTATCATCAGGTCTATAAAGAAACCAGTTTAAAATGTGACCAAGTTTATGGGTAGGATGGTTAACTGACTGTTTAAGATTGAAAACATGAATGGAATATAGGAGTTTTGACGTGTTTGGTTTACCAGGACAGGCATAGTGAAAGTTGAAATCTCCAAGAATAATTAGGTTGCCACCTATCGAATTTCCATACTCTAGAAGATTTGGAAACTGCTCCAAAAACAGAGATTCAGTCAGCTTGTTTGTTCTACTAGGAGGAGGACGGTAGAGACAGAAAAAAATGGACTGACCTTTGTTCCAGTGTGAGCGTTGTTTGGACTAGTTCAAACAATGTGTGGCAGAAGTTGAAGGTTGTGTTGTACTTTTGCATTTGATCATGGAATTCTTTGTAAGTACAGCTATTCCACCTCCGCGAGAGTTGCGGGGGAACGACTTGTTGGAGTAATCGCTGGGTGTTAAATCCGCACACTTACATTCATCACCTACGGAATGTAATCAAGTTTCTGTCACGAAGAAGACGTCAATATTCTGGTCATTGATAAAATTAACAATTTCTGTGCGCTTTTCCGGTGATCCTACTGATTGTGCGTTGAATAATGCAATAAGTAGTGGTATCCCTGGGACAGTTGACACAATATATATATATATATATATATATATATATATATATATATATATATATATATATATATATATATAATGAAATTGTATGTCATCCAATGGATTCATGGCAATGCGTAACGAACATGAAATGAATTTCATTCCATGGATTCCTATCAATTAGTAAAAATAACATGAAATGGATTTGTATCTTATCCTAGGGACTGATAGCAATGCGTAACGAACACGGGATGAATTTGTATCCTATCCAAGGAAAAAGCGATGAGTACCGAACATGGAATGAATTTGTATCTAAGCCTAGGTATTGATATCAATGCTTAACGAATATGAAATGCAGTTGTATCTTATCCTAAAGATTGATAGCAATTAGTCAATAACATGAAATGCAGTTGTATCATATCCTAGAGATTAATAGCAATTAGCAAATAACATGAAATGCAGATGTATCATATCCTAGAGATTGATAGCAATTAGCACATAACATGAAATGTATTTGTGTCTTATCTTAAGATTGATAGCAATTAGCAAATAACAGAAAATGCAGTTGTATCTTATCCAAGGAATTGATAGCAATGAGTAAATAACATAAAATGCAGTTGCATCGTATCATAGGAATTGATAGCAATGAGTAAATAACATCAAATGCATTTGTATCTTATCCTAAGAATTGATAGCAATTAGCACATAACATGAAATGCATTTGTATCCCTAGAGATTGATAGCAATTAGCACATATCATGAAATGTATTTGTGTCTTATCTTAAGATTGATAGCAATTAGCAAATAACAGAAAATGCAGTTGTATCTTATCCAAGGAATTGATAGCAATGAGTAAATAACATAAAATGCAGTTGTATCTTATCCTAGGAAATGATAGCAGTGAGTAAATAACATGAAATACGTTTGAGTTGTATCCTAGGAATTAATAGCAATGAGTAAATTAATGAAATAAATTTGAATCTTATCCTAGGAATTGATAGCAGCGAGTAAATAACATGGATTGGGGGGGGGGGGAGTGAACTTGTATCTTATCCTAGGGACTGAAAGGAATTAGTAACTAGCATGGAAAAAATCTGTATCTTATCCTAGAGATTGACATCAATGCGTAACGAACATGAAATGAGTGTATGTCTGATCTTATTGAATGATAATATGAGTCTATATCTTCCGGAATCGAAATAACGACCTACCACTAACTGTATTGCAAACACCTGATTCAGTTGTTTCAGGGGTAGATTTTTGATCGGTCATTATATGAGGATAATGATAGGTCAGTTTATAATGAATGGTCAGTTTATAATGATAGGTCAGTTTATAATGATAGGTCAGTTTATAATAAAAGGTCAGTTTATAATTAAAGGTCAGTTTATAATGAAAGGTCAGTTATAATGATAGGTCAGTTTATAATGATAGGTCCGTTTATAATTAAAGGTCAGTTTATAATGAAAGGTCTGGTTATAATGATAGGTCAGTTTATAATTAAAGGTCAGTTTATAATGAAAGGTCTGTTTATAATGATAGGTCAGTTTATAATTAAAGGTCAGTTTATAATGAAAGGTCTGTTTATAATGATATGTCATTTTATAATTAAAGGTCAGTTTATAATGAAAGTTCAGTTTATAATGATATGTCATTTTATAATTAAAGGTCAGTTTATAATGATAGGTCAGTTTATAATGAAAGGTCAGTTTATAATTAAAGATCAATTTATAGTATATTTCTGACTCGGCTTTCGATGTTAATAATGTGTCAGATTATGTCAATACAGGCATCAATAAAATAATAACGTAAACAGTAGGCAAACCTGAATTATAATTACTTTATAAGGTTCACATTGCAGGGTTCGTGCGGTGAAGAACCAAATCAATTATCGATCATGGTGTATAAATACAATTTGTATTGCATTATCCTGGGATTAAGACTCTAATTTCATGCCTTTTACAATCAGTATCTCCTCAGTTTTATATCAGATATGTGTAAATGGAAAGTAGAGATAATAAAATTTAGCTGAATTTAAAATATTATTACGTATATACTTAACTTTGTGGCATTCGTGATAAAATGGATATAATTTTAGTACGGTAAGCTTACATTGGATACGCAGTAGTTGCCTACCACTGACCAACAAAAAAACAACAACAGGTAATGATGCATAATTACATTCTGTTTATATTTTAGATTAAACCTATAGTAATCTTGAATACATATTGATGTTCGAGTGAATAACAGGAATGATGCATAATGGAAACAATGTCCATGACCTCATACATCTATGTATCTCAATCGGGACCTCGACTTTTCTATCCTTCGTTCTTTTCAGCAACTAATCGAAAAATATGATACAAAATGGTTGTTTTAAAGCATTCAACATTCCATCCAATTATTATAATAATTGAATACAATCTAAATGTATCACTATGACCATGTTTTGTGTATATATGCGCTTATTGGTTAATTTTTGCATCTTCAGTTATATCATGTGTCAATAAAAGTGACAGAACTTTTAAACAGTTCTCTCTTAAGGTGGATACTAGTGACGTATATTGGCAAAAGGTCAAAGTGTGTGTTTTTGTTAGATTTTTAACGTAGCTTTAAGAATGTTTCAGTCATAACGATAAGATGTCTGCAGTGTGGCAGCTTATTGTGATGTCTAGCTCTGAGGCAACATGTCGATTTTTTATCTCCCACCCAATCACATTATCCTGACTTGGCTAATCACTCCTAACACCAACATCGTAAAGCTGAGCGGCTAGCGAGTCAGCAGTTAGTATCAGTTTTATAAGAAGTCTTCACAGTGACTGGGTCTATTTTCGAACCAGCGACCTATCGCATCCAAGAAGGAAGATCTATCCAAAGCTATCCATAAGGTCAGAGGGTGATCAGATTACTGATAAAATACAAATTTAGATAAATGGTTGTTTTTGTCTTGCTACACGCGTCTTGACAAATCACGTGAAACTGAAACGATTGATAACAAATCCGTAGTGTATTAACAACACGGGCCGCGTGACAGAGAAACTGACGTGAACTACCCTATCGAGACTGAGTACATACGACAGATTATGCTTCTATCCGATACAGTCTCTAACTGTTATCGATTACATCCCATGGATGTGCATGTCCATACCTTCGCAATGGAGAAATGTTATTGATTTTGATTATTCGTAGTCAGCCCACATTACGCTATGCATTTTGTCAAAAGCAATTATCTGATGTGCATTGATAAGCTAATATTGACGGAATTGTTGGGTGTTTTTAAAAAGACACAATTAAATCTCTAAATTTTAGCGATGACAATGAAGCCAATCGCGAATGAGATGCTTACATATAGTGTAATTGGACGATGAATGAATATGTTACCATTCTAGTGCACATAAATCCAACAATGTATTTAACAGAATTTTTAAAAAATGATATAAAGACATTATATCGTTATTAACATGAACTACTCAGAACATGTAATGTAAACAAGTAAACAAGAATTAATATATGGAATTAAAAAAACAAATCTGACTGATTTATGGATCTTTCACCACGGCTGGTCAATATTTAGACTTTATACACAAAAATCGAATTGTTACATCTATCTCCAAGGGTATCAAATTAGAGGGTTTACACAACAATGAATAATGTATCATTCTTTCACCAAGGGTGATCAAAGTACAGAATATGTACAGCAATATGAAACAATTAGGACATATATGTATCATTGTATTTACTTGCATATAGTCATTGAATATTCATTTAACAAAGATATGTGTGTGTGTGTATATATATATATATATATATATATATATATATATATATATATATATATATATATATATATATATATATTGTGACATCAACTTTATGATCGCGAGATGTATTTCCTGCTCCACAATTCTCGTAGAACGGTCAAGGAGGCACTACCTAATCACACTGTCATTACACAAAGCCTACCAATCCTAACACTAACTCTTAATGCTGATTGCCAACCAAGGCAGCTGCTAGTACTATTAAAAGTATTTGCGTTGACTCGGCCGGGGTTTTAACTCAAGACCTCTCGCATCCAAGGCAGACGCTCTAACCACTATGTCACCGGAGCGTTTACACCCCTCATATATCTTCAGGACCATGTGACTACGAGCGTCCTTTAATTTGGTATATCGATACAATTATAAATCATGATTAACATAACAAAAGAATGAACACCAGTCTAAAAGGATTCATTGAAATCAATCTCATAGGCGAATCCATAACAATTTGATATCACCATGAAAATGTTTTTTTCAGTGTGGTATTTTTGTGTGCAGGTCACTGTACCCTTCATTTAACCATTGTTGGAGGCAATTATTTGCCAGAGAAAGAAACATGTGGATAATAACTTTGGTTTTGTTCTGGAAGCATGCTGTCTCTATGGAGAATGAAACGTTCCAACAAGTAATCACACTGGGTAAGTGCAACATAAAATGATTTTTAAAAAATCGTCTTTTTCAGGACTACTCAATACACTCCCGAAAACATGAAGTCAGTATACGTTGTAATCTCTCCTATTAATCAATAAAGAGTTGAACGTGGACATTATAGTTCGACTAAAGGAAACATTAGAAGTGTGCAATGGCTGAATTGGAAGCTAATAATCTTTAATTCTGCAGCTCCAACACCAACTCTTATTTCATGATTTGTTCTATCTATCTATCTATCTATCTATCTATCTATCTATCTATCTATCTATCTATCTATCTATCTATCTATCTATCTATCTATCTATCTATCTGCCAAACTAGTTATTTAAATTGATAGGTGGATGCATACATATGGCGAGCTGGTAGAAGATGTTTCTTCGTACATTTTAAAACTTAAATCAATTTTCCGTTCTTGCTAGAAAATAATTTATTTTGCCATTTTTTGTATTCAATATAGTATTTTGGGGGAGTATTTTAGTTGGCAATATCCATGTCATTTGTAGACAGAAGAATTATGCTTTCAACGACTATCTTCCTAACCTATTCGTCTAATTTACTTGTTACTGACGAGGAGGATGAAGAGTAAAACTGTAGATTGCAATAGCGTCCCCCACCCCTGCCCCCGCCGTTTGATAACCGTTACTCGTGCATGCCTTGCCATCGTCGTACATGGTATCTTCCCGCAGGACATGATCATTAAAAAGATCACCGAACATGATCTGCATGGTAAAGGGGTGGTGAGGCAGTCGACAGTGTTGCAGACTCTGTTTTCAACATTATCGTATCTGGCGTCATTGTACGATATACACCATGCGTCACCAGATGACATGGGTGATATGACGTAGAAACATCTGGTTAAACATTTCTAATCGATGCCAGGCTGGTTCACAGCCCTAAAATACCACAGCCAGATACGACAGTTTAGTTAGGGACGCAATGTATTTGCCTATTCTTCTCCTCATACGCTGTTTGTCGTTCAACACGTTGCTCTCTGTTGTATTGCAACCCTGTACGTACTAAAAGTCATTTATCCGACATATTCACTAAATTTCTGTTCTTCAAATATATCGTATTGTATGTAGCTGTTAACCTGATTATTTCATTAATTATTTATTGTTTAATCGATCATAAACACTGAGAATCAATTCCTCTGTATTTAATAAATTTGACCATTCACTAAATTAATTGATCTGTTTTTCTAAGACACGTATAGATGAATATTATATTAATGAATAATTATTTAATGCATAGTAAATGCAGATAATAGGTGATTATGCAAACAAGAGTATAAATTGATCTGTAGTTGGGACAGTTCGTATTCTGGTAAATAGATATATCTGTCTGTATGATAATCCATGTCGTATAGTGCTAATGAATCACTGGGGCGATATTGACAATTAATTATACTTGTTATTCGAATTAATTATACTTGTTATTCGAATTAATTATACTTGTTATTCGAATTAATTATACTTGGTATTCGAATTAATTTCTTGCCTACAATATGCTCACCCTTCATTTGCGAAAATTCGACCTAATCTTTTGACTTCCAAATCACCTCAAATAAATCGAACATGTTTTGCAGTAGAAACCATTTCAGCAAATCATATCGGTTTAATAAATGTGTGACATTATGATAATCAACGTTATGGATAGACACAGGAGGATACAGCTTCTAGTAAATTGTCAACATGTTTGTTTCCTTCAATTAAACCTTTGTGGACTGAATAAACACTTCTACAAAGGCATCACACTGATTAAACACAATACATACTTACCAATAAAGGGGTGTATCAGTCAAGACATGCCTCACATTTTCTAAATGAAAAATTTTATTAATTGTATTATATGTACATTATTTTTTTATTGTATGTTATTAATCAATCGTTTAAAAAAATATATCAAATGTCTCTAATCATTTAGAGTATTAACATTCTACAAAACCTTGTCACTGAACACATTTCAATCCGTACATTTAAGTAATGTATTCTTGTTTCTAAGAATTGTATTCAACATTTGAAATATTTGTGTTAAAATTGTATCATGTAGTGAATTCTCGTTTTTCAGAATTATAATTTATCAGCGAAGTGTAAATCATAGCAATAAATCTGTCTTGATACACCGAGTCTCTATGTCTTACATTACACTCGAACTCAAATCAGTGTTTGAGTGAGGCTTACAAAAGCTGCATGATATGATAGTTTGAACGCATTTGGAAACAGCTATAAGGTCATATTTGTACAAGTTATATAAATTAAAATAGTTTATGTGCTACAGAGTACAAAAGTACTAAGAAAACATTTAAAGAGACTGATACCTGCTAGCTTAAAAGCAGTTAAAATTCATTTCTTACCATCCATTTTGAATCACAATATACCCAACGTTAAGGTATCATATTTAACTGTACGAAAACAAAAGAAGCAAGAAGATATTTGCCTAGAATTATAAAATAATATTAAATTAATTTTATAAGAAAGAACCAAGAAATTACCCTTTTCACTCAATTGGCGATGCCTAAATTTAACAGTGACACTCGTTTTAAATAAACATAAAACTGTAAAACAATTTGGTTCTATTCGTTCAAGATTTTACTGTTCATTTAGCAAATGTATTTCAAATTAGCGTACATGCCAGACAGCGTATTGTAGGTTTCATTTGGAAGTTAACAAGGGAAATTAAATCAGAGAAAACACATTAGCAATTAGGAGTGCTATGAAGAAAAACCTTGGCTGAAGTACTCATTATCTGGTGTAGTACAAGACAATGTCACAGGGTCATTGTTTATCTGTAATATTTAATATTTCTGCCAGTTTCATATACTATATTCTTCCAATCCAGATTCAAATTAAAAACCGAATATGTGAACTTTTACATTATGACAACATAACTAGATTAGAGTCGACTGAAATGACAATTCGATGCCTAAAATTCAACACAAGAAAAAGATATAATTTCTGTGATTCACTGGGATATTCAGAAGTTTATACTGCTTATCAAACTATTTGTTGTTTTAGTTATCGGACCTTTTTTGATTTTTTAAAAATTAATAATGGCCATCGCAGTAACTTATCGCATTTTGTTTATTGGCTCCATTCCAATATACCTATTTTACCTCATCCATGAGTATATATACTTTTTTATCTATCATTAAGTAGAAAGTTATATAGACTATAATATACATTTCAAAGCTGGTATGCATTGAAAACATAATTACAGAAACTTTCATAAATTTAATAAGATACAATATAGATGTCTTGTTAATCGGTGACCTTTCGGATCCTGACACGATACATAAACGGAAAATGCATGGCTACATAATCTTTATCTCCTCTGTCAGTTTTCTTTTTTGAGCTTTTATCATTAATTTTCATTATATAATTGTTTTGCTTTTCTAATGTTCCTCTTTCATTTATTAATGGTAATCATACTTCTTCTCAAACACAAAGGGAATCAAGAAGGTTCCGAATGTTAAGGCTCTTTATTAGTGAAAAGTAAATTAGTCCATTCCCTCACGGTACTCCCCAGGCATTTCTACACACGTAATCCAATTATTAAATATATGATTGAATTATTTATTGGCATATTGCTCATATCCTTGTAAATTGCTCTTGTACCTGCTTTGTGTATTTTACATCATCACTTACAATTGCTTTCATTCAGAGAGTACCGTGAGAACACGCTTTTTACTGGAAGCTCATTTTGCTTCATAATATAATTATTTCTCCATTACGGACATTGTCAATTACATATGTTGTTTTGTACGCCTTTATCATACGACATGATTTTGTGTATTTTTACAGGTGCCACTTTAATTACAGATCAAACGAAATAGAACAGCTACTACACGTTTATACAGAATGTTTCAAATAATCCTCTTATATACGGATGTTTAAAATATTTTTTTGTATGGATGTGTCTGATTAATCTCTCTCTCTCTCTCTCTCTCTCTCTCACATCAAAAAAAGATAATAGATAACCAGAATATGCTCTGAAAGAAAATCTAAACAAGAAAAGAATAAGGAATAATTATATCCCAAAATACTTGGATCTTCATGTAGACACATTAAATCCTCAGATAGCTTTACATGTGCTAAAATAAAAGAGGATTTATCTCTCTTATAGGTGCGGTAACCAATGGTGACCCACGACAAGAAGACACGAATGAGACTTTTTCATTGGACATATATAGTATAAGAATACACTGGCGTCATATTGATATGAACGAAGCTTATGAAATTTTTAAAGCAGGTAGGACCCAATTTTCGAAAACACTTAAGTAATATAGAATGCAATTCGAAAACACTTAATAATCTAGAATACAATTCGAAAACAAAAGATGACACATTTAAAGAAGAATAAAAAGGTGGTGTGGGTAATGGAGGAGAAAGAAGTATTGTATGTCTATAATGATCGGAATCAATTCATGTTTCCGATTCTGTAATATTTACAATTACGAAACTATAGCTAGTATCTGTTGTATACCTATGGGTGTGAGGAAGTAGTTAGATGGACCATAGCTAGGTTTGTTTTGTTATAATTCATTAAATAATTTCGTTTTTAATACCAGTTTCCCACTTAAATATCTGATCAATGAATCTATTGCATGGTTTCATTTTTAATACCAGTCCGACACTTTGACATCCATTCTGATGTTGACGCCATGGTTCTACTAGATTATGACAGCAGCGACTCTGTCATTGCACAAATTACAGCTAATATGAACAAACCGCTCATTCGCTGGACCATCAAACCACCAGGGCATAGACAGGTACAGCTATTAAAATAATTTATTGTATTAGTCAGAACTAAATATTTTTAAACAATAATCTATTCTCACTTGTGATGTTGGATACTTAGTAATATCATACCATGCTTACTAATTAAATTGACAACGATAGCTTTAGATTTTTGGTATTGATAAAAGTCATCTCTCCTTATATAGCCCATGACTTTGCCCTGATAAGAATAAAATCACATGTATGCATTCGAACCCATGGACTTCTAAATGTTACCAATATGTTTCACTGCAAAAATTTAGGCATGTGTAGTAAAACATTCTTGATCTATATCAGTAACAAAGAAAACTACTATCACACTTTAAAATTTATAGACATCTTTGAGTGTGATTGTAACAAATACATACATCAATTCATGTATACCGTCTTTATATATGAGTGTGGGAATGTATTACAAAACGCCGTCTTTAGATAGAGTGTATTACAAAACAGTCTTTTTTATGTGATTTTAGGGATGTATGTGATTTGTAAGGAATATTAATTCTGTGTCGATTCTCGAAGAAAACGATTTAATCAAGTTCGAAAAAGCAAAGCAAATTATGGATTCCTTAACACGAAAGCCTGATGAAATCGACCCTCGCTAGCATCAATCTCCTCTTCAGTCGGGTTGGGCAAAGTGTAGCGAATATTTTCGAGATATAAATTTAATACTCCATTGCTATGGATGCTTACCATGTGTTGATGCGTATATACGTACTGACAAATGAATCAGCTTAGGAATTCCTTGGAGCAGCAACGATGTAAACTTGTCTAATATTGTTAGAAAACCCTGAATGTGATTATTTGGTATTGTGCAGGGAAAAACTGAAATTGCTGGCCCTGATTGAACCATTTGAAGCCGATGAATACTGTAATCAAGGGGATAACCAAATTTCATAAAATATGGTAGTCAAAGCTAAATGAATTAGAGGGATCCTTTTAGTGCTAACATTATGATGGCATGCAAATTAACCGAACGTGGCAAGTTTATGAAACATTATTCAATGAGATAGAAACAAACGAGTCGACTCCATGCCATAAATATACCGATGTTTAAAGACTGGTCTTTGTGATGTTGTTCGTTGATTACTTGCAAGTGCACCAAACAGTGAGGGGTCCTTGTCGTCGCGCTCTGTACCAATTGCTAAACAATTTGCACTGTAAGTAGTCTTAATATCAGAAATGTTGCCATGGTTCGACCCAATATATGCCACTGCAAGCAAGTCAAACGATTCTAAAACTGAAAACGACCATAAGTTCCTCGACATACAAGTTTGACCCGGTGATTGCATATTTGTCACAAGGACCTCTTTCTGAGATAAATCTGATCAAGCATTGGCTTGTTGTGTCAGGAGATCGAAGCAATATATATATATATATATATATATATATATATATATATATATATATATATATATATATATATATATATATATATATATATATATATATATATATATATATATATATATATATATATAAGATCAAGCATTGGTTTCGTTTGGTAGATATAGATGTGAATATTTTTGGTAGAAGACTAGGGTCCCTAATAATAAAGATAAACGATATGACTGATTTTACTTCTATGTTAATTTGCGGATGAGTAATATTTCACATTAGCACATAATAACTAAGACACAATAATATAATCAGGATGTAGGTCAGTATTCTTTCTAAAACATTTCAAGTTGTCAACAAGTTTGGAATTTCCAAATGACAGCTATGGTCAAAGACTCAGATTTAACTGAACCTATTTAACTCAAATAATAACGATCTGAATATTTAATCTTTTATCAGAGAAAAGTAATAATTATATAATATACTGTTTACAAAATAAGTATCTCAAGTAAGGTAGACCATTAATTTGATATTGGACAAAGTCAATTGCAAATGACAAATATACATAACATATAGCAAAAGAGAAAAGCCAACAAATGACTAAAATTAAATATATAAATAACAGTACGCATTATAGGCACGACAATAGAATTTAGTGTCGCAGCTATATAGCTGGGAAACAGTGTCGCGATCTCTGCCAGTAACACTACTTCGATATGATTACGTTTGCGCATATGTGTATATTTAGACCAATTTGTGGTAGCACAAAGTAATCTCAGTAAGAAAGTTTATAAAACAACTGTGCTCAATTGTTATTGAAGAATAAAATAAAGGGGCATGGCCGACGTCAAAATCATGCTGGTTCAAATGGGAAACCAGCAACGACTCAAGGGGTATTTACGCAACCGGTGCATAGCAGATGTACAGACAGCAACATTCTAGTATTTCCTTGAACAACGAAAGAAAATATAGTGCCAAAAACGAGCACTGTCCCTATATTTATACATTGTATTTGCCATGTCGCAATCTCAAAGACTTGAATATACATTGCATTGTTATAATAGCGGCTTTTTAATAACTGATATAACTCAAAAGTAATTTACACTGCATGATTTGGTGTACGTTGGTAACATTCATTGGGCTTGTTTGAATACACGTGTGATTTAGTGTCATATGAAGGCAAACTAATAGGGTATAGAAGGTGTTGACCAATATCAATACCAAAAATCTAAAATGCCCATTGTCAAACTACTTAAGTACGCCCATATTTTTTAAATATAAAACTAATATTAGTGTAAATATAAATATGACCTGTTGAGTCCAATTTAGATCATTTGTAGTTGCTGAAATTTATGGCGACATTTTTCTGAATTTATTCAGAGTAAAGATAACCAAAGAATGTCCAGAAGTCTTTGCTGTATACGATATTATTTGAGTATTTTAACTGGATATAATTTGCAAACGAGATCTTTTATTTGTTAATAGTTTATTGGTCATTGTAGTCGTTCAGTAACTTATGATTTGATAGATGTTCCTAATATTAAATTTGCTTATCGATGACATTTGTATTTCTGCTACTCTTAAAATATTCTGATATGTAGATATTTATTACTGATGAACATTTTAATAAAGTCTATCCGAGCCGGCAGAAATGTAAGGACAATCTAAACTAAAATGTGTATGCTTAATGGTGATATTAAATTAAATAGGGTTTTGGAGTATACCGGCATGTTAATACAAAGCTATATCACAAGGTATGATAAAACAATATGGATAAATACCAAGATAGGAAAGATATTTTTCACGTCTTTCATTCTATTTGACATTTTTATGGTGTTATGGGGCTGAAAGATCTATCAACAGATAGATGGATAGTGCTAATTGAACGGTGTTGATTTATATAGTTTGCTGTGGTTATCCTTGTCATTTCTACTCTAAACAGAATGTAACGGTTAGCTGCCGGAGACCACGTGACGAGATGGAAGTTGGCAAAAGTGAGAATAATATGACCGTCACTGTTACAGACGATTCATCCTGCCTTATAGATCTGAACGTCAGCTCAACCTTAAACTCCAGCAACATAAAAAACTCCTTTAGTGTACATGCACCGTCTATTATGATGTCACTTATTAATACACTGGGATGGAAAAATGTCATTGTCATCTATGAAAACTTCACAGGTAGCTTACGTAATGCACTAAGCAGGTAATTATAGTATCAATTTACCTCATGGACGTAGATCGGGTATAGGTAGTCTGCATTAGTATTGTTTTTATCTCTAACAACACATCAACACAAGCTTGGCTTTGCAGTACCGAGACAATGTGAGTAATAGTAACGGGAGTGACGATAGACATCTACTCATTGTCAAAAAGGAACACTATCCTGGGATCTCTTGTATGAAACCTATCATTAAAGTTTTTACAGGGAAAGGTAAATATCACGAGCACTATCAATAAGTACATTTTGCAACAGCATTGAGGTTTATATTCCCTAAACATGTTTCTTCCGTAATTTTTAAACCGGATAGACCTAGAACACACAATTGGAATACGTGCATTACAACAGTTAATAACTGCATGTATTATAGTGAACTTTCAGTAATATCTAATTATTAACATACGTTTTTCTTTCCTTCAGCAAAAGATACAGATAAGCTGATAGACCTACTGTCAAAAAATGGAATACTATTTATAATGTACAATATTGATACGGGGGATCTCAATGAACGTTTGATGCAAGCATATAAGCTTTCACTAACCACTGGAGAGAGTCTCAGCTTTGTGGTATTATGTCGATTTAGTTGTGCAAGGAGAATATTGAGGCAGGTTGGTAAAAAGATGGTCTCATCAGTTTAATTCTTTCGTTTATATCAAATTTAGAAATTAAATAAGATTCATTATTACCGATTGGTGAAAACATTCTGAAATGCCTTTGAATACTCTTAATTTTACCAGCAATATGACATTTATTATTAATTACATATACAACGTTGCCATTCTTCAACATTACGTATATAACGTTAATGTTATTCAAATTCAATTACACAATGTTTGTATTATTCAATATTAATTATACAACGTTTAAATATGAAAGTTAATTTGTTCCCCACAATTTTATTTGTATTCACTGTATGGTATGCATCTATTTATTTATCCATATTTATTCACAGATTTATTATTTATGTTTATTCACAAATTTTTTTCTGTGGCATGATTTATTAAGGTACAAAATTAAAGAACATTTAGCTGCTGTCGTACTAAATATAGTAATGCCCTTTCAATGACATTAAATTTAAGAGCATCCTTTTCACGGCCTGAACACTTTTTAAATTCAGCAATGTTAATCGTTTTGTGTATTGGAAATACATGTACTTTTTATTCAACTCATCAGATTGATAACACAAGGACAGTCGAGTACATGGTGTTCAAAGAAGCTTCCTGCTGGCTGATTGCGGTGTATGGCACAAGTGTGGAAGTTACCAGAAGACTGAGAGGCTGCGCAGACGATCTGCATAACGTAGCTGTATTTTCTATTCCAATACTCCAAGGGGGAAATGATCAGGTTCAAAAGCATATTTTTCAACAATGTATATTGGTTATATTATATATGTGTTATAACCTGTGTTTAAAAGGCAAGATTAACATGGTCATATTCTGAATGTCTAGTATGAATATCATTTGTAAACAAACTAAGGAGCGAGTGTACGTAGTGTAGCTATATACACCAGGGAGCTATTAAACTTGCTAAATCATATACAAATCCGTATTACTTGTAAAGATATGGTGAAAGCTAGAGATACTCGAATGAGCAATGTCATGGTTACCAAAAATCATTACAATTATTAGATAGATAAAATATTAAACATGTTTTCTCATTTCTAAAGAAGCTTTTTAAATGAGTTGAGTAATTTCGATTACTGCTTGCCTTCGTGTACGAAATTTCATTTGAAACGTGCGAATACTAAAGATTCTACTAACATAGCAAAAAATGCGGATCATGTCTGACAAAATTGTAGAACAGTTTAGTCATAGGATTTAGAAATTTATTCGGATGCTTTAGTTAGAATATCAAATGACACAAAAATAATTTAGAATTAAATGAGTATCGAAAAAAAGTTAATGAACCAGAATTGCCATACTCCACAACCACCAAACAAGAAAAACGTAGTTTTCCTGCTACTGTAATTACCTTTTGACTGAGTCCATAGCTACCTTTGACTCCCACTTGAACGTGTTCTCTTGACGATCAGTTTTGTTTATCTTCCTGTCTATGAATACTGATAGCAAGAGCTACGAAGTCAACGCGGGGCATCAATTCAGGTTGTTGTCGTGGTATGGTTTAACACCATTTTTCAGCATAAGATATGCTATAAATGACGGTCAGTATTAACAGTGGATGAAGAACATGGAAAACCCCGGAAAGAACCACCGACCCACGAGAAGCTACTGGCCAACTTTCTCACATACCCACACTGGCCGAATCCGAGACTCGAACCCACGTAGACAGATGTGACATGGCAGTGATCCGTAACTTAGAGCGCTTTTGACCACTCGGTCTCTCGGACATCAATCCAGGTGTTGCAGGACCTGATGGCAATACAAGGCATCATGACTATTCTCCTGACGTAACGACATTATCTTACCATTGATTTAAGACAGGTCTGGAAGGAAGAGTGATGGTGACTTTGTGCGAGATTCTCTAACTTATTAAATCCAACGTTTTTTTAACGCAACATCTGTGTTGGGTTTACCATGAAATTACTGCTAGTCATCAATCTCATAAATCGCTCAAAGAGCGTAAATGACCGAACTATGCTGATAAGACTACCACTGTATTGCAAATGACATTCAGCTATCATCAAAACAAAAGGTGACACCATGACCAACACAGCTGAGATCTAGGACAAATTTTTGAACACCAGGAGTATCGTATCACAGACGTAGTGAAGGCAGACGAATTCAACATTGTTGGTGACTTTATTTCTTAAGTTTTACTGACCACCAGTTATGGCCATAGGTCATCGGCAAATTTGGTGTTTGCAAAAATAACAAAGCGGACTCCTTTTGCTTAGAATATATGCTGAACGCGGCTTATTCATCCTCCTTCTCAACCGCAACAAGACATCGTTGATGCAAAGACGCTTCATGTACTAACATCTCAATAAGTATGCCGTAGTCAGGAGGAGAGACAGGCAGGATAATTAAGTCAAGAAGGCAAGGGAAAGCATATATTACTGAACTCACCACGTGCTCGAACTCTTCAAGCTCAATACCCTGATTCAGGTTAACAGACGACCGCTGCCCCAAATGAATGCCCACATCGCCTAATGCCTCCAAATTGAAACACCAGCATAGAAAATAGGATTGTGTCGTAAATGTATGCAGCCAGCTAACACAAATTATACGAACTGCGAGAAGATACTAATAACTTGGCATCCTTCAGAAATACTGTGTACTCAATTTTATCCAAAGCTCATCTGTAACACCATAAGAAGGTATCACCATTGATTTGATAAGAACAATGCCCCAATACAAAGATTACTTAATTTGAATGGCAAAATACAGGCAACAGATCAAATACCAGCTTGCGTTTATAAAGCAGGATCCTCGTACATGTCAATGAAACTGACTGAACTCTTCAAGTCGATGTGGAAACAAATAATGATAAAAACGGAGTATTATAATGCATCAATGGTACACTTGCACCTTGTAAGGACAATTTACACTCCTGCGACAATCATTGTGGCATCTCCTTGCCGTCAGTAACCGTCCAAATCATCGCCAGAACTCCACTGAATCGCAAGCTCATCACATTGATTACAGATCGCTGTTTCAGAGTCTATTTGGCTTCAAGAAAAGAAAAAGTAGTATAGACGTAATGTTTGCGTATTTGGAGCTTTCTGCTCCGAGAGAAAGGAACGGAACAGAACTAAGATCTGATAAAAGCCTTTGACACTTGGTTCCAGAGTTGTAGCATCCGCTGTGTTATCGCATATATATATATATATATATATATATATATATATATATATATATATATATATATATATATATATATATATATATATATATATATATATATATATATATATCATATAGTGTCGTGATTCAACAACTAAAAGTTCGTTGTGATTTAGGGAAAATCCAAAACATGTAATAATAGTTTAACATCCGAAGAGTATGTGCTTCGTGAATGTACTGACGACTAAGCATATGCTGTAGCAATGTAATGCATGTGGTCTTGACCAGTCGGCCATGTTAAGGTCTGTATGCACTATTTATTGTTTTAAAACTAAATGCCTAAAATGCTATATATTTCAGAGCCATCGAAGCGTAGTCTACCAAAATGTATCTACGTTTGTTATGTTAAGTAGCTCAATGGAATTATTCAAACCTAGAGAACGTTTTATTTCAAGACAGATGTCACACATTATTCTAAAATATTATCAAAATACATTAATGAGCAGAATGTTAAATTGATAAGAATGGTCTTGATGATTTCAATAGTTGACTATTCGCAGTGTTCGAAGCCGAGATTGACATCAGCTGTAGAACATGTCCTGTGATTTAAGACATCAAGTGTACTGTCTGTAAAACTTATAATAACATTTCATGACGTCATGCTTGAATTATGAAGTTCTAGTAATAAGTGTTGCAGATAGAATGGTCTTGATAGATTACCATGAATAGCACATTTATGAAATTATACAAATGAGCGCATGCACAATTCAATGCGATGAATCACTAAACTAAATGTTAAAATATAAATTTCTCATTGTGCCAAAAGCTTTCCGATTGTGATACGGCTATTCCGATCCTGTACTGCAACGTGATGAAAGTGCAAAGTTTATAGAAAATCAATCAATGTTTTATGATAAATTCTTGAAAACAATGGAGATTAATAAAATATTTCAGTTAAGGGCATGTATTCATTATATTACAGGACTTAAGGAAAGCGATAGTTCAAATGCTGTACGATTTCAAGAAACCTATCGTTACAGATAACGACACAGACCTTAAGTCGCAAGCTGTGGACAGTCTTAAAGCGGTATGTATTTGGAATTACTCTATATACTCCTTTTAAAGTTAGATACAATTGTGATCAACATATACCCTGACCATCCTTCACACACTGCGATGGAAACTCAGGGTCTGCTTTGCTTATTGTACGGATTACTCCTCAGAATTAGCAGAGATCCATATTTGCCATCGCATCGCAGTACGGCAGATCTAAAGTTGGACCAGACTATGATTATGCAATATATCTCGAAATGAGACGGCAGATCTATGTCGTTAAAGTTGGACCAGACTATAATTATGCAATATATCTCGAACGCAAGACGGCAGATATATGTCGTTTAAGTTCGATCGGACTATGATTATGCAATATATCTCGAACGCAAGACTGCAGATCTGTCTCGTTACAGTTGGATCAGACTATGATTATGCAATATATCTCGAACGCAAGACGGCACATCTGTGTCGTTACAGTTTGATAGGACTTCTGCATGATTATGTAATATATCTCGAACGCAAGACGGCACATCTGTGTCGTTAAATTTCGATAGGGCTTCTGCATGATTATGTAATATATCTCGAACGCAAGACGGCAGATCTGTGTCGTTAAAGTTGGATCAGACTATGATTATGCAATATATCTCGAACGCAAGACGGCAGATCTGTGTCGTTACAGTTCGATCGGACGTCTGCATGATTACGTAATATATCTCGAACGCAGTACGGCAGATCTGTGTCGTTAAAGTTGGATCAGACTATGATTATGCAATATATCTCGAACGCAAGACGGCACATCTGTGTAGTGAAATTTCGATAGGGCTTCTGCATGATTATGTAATATATTTCGAACGCAAGACAGCAGATCTGTGTCGTTACAGTTGAATCAGACTATGATTTATATATCTCGAACGCAAGACGGCAGATCTGTGTCGTTACAGTTCGATCGGACTTCTGAATGATTATGTAATATATCTCGAACGCAAGACGGCAGATCTGTGTCGATACAGTTAGATCAGACTATGATTATGCAATATATCTCGAACGCAAGACGGCAGATCTGTGTCGTTACAGTTCGATCAGACTACGATTATGCAATATATCTCGAACGCAAGATGGCACATATGTGTCGTTAAATTTTGATAGGGCTTCTACATGATTATGTAATATATCTCGAACGCAAGACGGCAGCTCTGTGTCGTTACAGTTGGATCAGACTATGATTATGCAATATATCTCGAACGCAAGACTGCAGATCTGTGTCGTTACAGTTCGATCGGACTTCTGAATGATTATGTAATATATCTCGAACGCAAGACGGCAGATCCATGTTGTTACAGTTAGATCAGACTATGATTATGCAATATATCTCGAACGCAAGACGGCAGATCTGTGTCGTTACAGTTCGATCGGACGTCTGCATGATTATGTAATATATCTCGAACGCAGTACGGCAGATCTGTGTCGTTAAAGTTGGATCAGACTATGATTATGCAATATATCTCGAACGCAAGACGGCACATCTGTGCCGTAAAATTTCGATAGGGCTTCTACATGATTATATAATATATCTCGAACGCAAGACGGCAGATCTGTGTCGTTAAAGTTGGATCAGATTATGATTATGCAATATATCTCGAACGCAAGACGGCACATCTGTGTAGTAAAATTTCAATAGGGCTTCTGCATGATTATGTAATATATCTCGAACGCAAGACAGCAGATCTGCGTCGTTCCAGTTAGATCAGACTATGATTTATATATCTCGAACGCAAGACGGCAGATCTGTGTCGTTTAAGTTCGATCGGACTTCTGAATGATTATGTAATATATCTCGAACGCAAGACGGCAGATCCATGTCGTTACAGTTAGATCAGACTATGATTATGCAATATATTTCGAACGCAAGACGGCAGATCTGTGTCGTTACAGTTCGATCGGACGTCTGCATGATTATGTAATATATCTCGAACACAGTACGGCAGATCTATGTCGTTAAAGTTGGATCAGACTATGATTATGCAGTATATCTCGAAAGCAAGACGGCACATCTGTGCCGTAAAATTTCGATAGGGCTTCTGCATGATTATGTAATATATCTCGAACGCAAGACAGCAGATCTGTGTCGTTACAGTTGAATCAGACTATGATTTATATATCTCGAACGCAAGACGGCAGATCTGTGTCGTTACAGTTTGATCGGACTCCTGAATGATTATGTAATATATCTCGAACGCAAGACGGCAGATCCATGTCGTTACAGTTGAATTGGACTATGATTATGAAATTTAGCTCGAACACATGTGAAATTATAGAAGCCTTCACATGCATTATATTATCTTAAACATTTAATGCTGTTAAAGCATTTCAAGGATTGAATATCGGATGTTCTTATGTATATTAAATATTTAATGTTGTTAAAGCATTTCAAAGATTGAATATCAAATGTTCTTATGTATATTAAACATTTAATGCTGTTAAAGCATTTCAAAGATTGAATATCAGATGTTCTTATGTATATTAAACATTTAATGCTGTTAAAGCATTTCAAGGACTGAATATCAGATGTTCTTATGTATATTAAACATTTAATGGTGTTAAAGCATTTCAAGGACTGAATATCAGATGTTCTTATGTATATTAAACATTTAATGCTGTTAAAGCATTTCTAGGATTGAATATCAGATATTCTTATGTATATTAAACATTTAATGCTGTTAAAGCATTTCAAGGATTGAATATCAGATGTTCTTATGTATATTAAACATTTAATACTGTTAAAGCATTTCAAGGATTGAATATCAGATGTTCTTATGTATATTAAACATTTAATGCTGTTAAAGCCTTTCAAGGATTGAATATCGGATGTTCTTATGTATATTAAACATTTAATGCTGTTAAAACATTTCAAGGACTGAATATCAGATGTTCTTATGTATATTAAACATTTAATGCTGTTAAAGCATTTCAAGGATTGAATATCAGATGTTCTTATGTATATTGAACATTTAATGCTGTTAAAGCATTTCAAGGATTGAATATCAGATGTTCTTATGTATATTAAACATTTAATGCTGTTAAAATATTTCAAGGATTGAATATCAGATGTTCTTATGTTTGCTAAACATTTAATGCTGTTAAAGCATTTCAAGGATTGAATATCAGATATTCTTATGTATATTAAACATTTAATGCTGTTAAAGCATTTCAAGGATTGAATATCGGATGTTCTTATGTATATTAAACATTTAATGCTGTTAAAGCATTTCAAGGATTTAATATCGAATGTTCTTATGTATATTAAACATTTAATGCTGTTAAAGCATGTCAAGGACTGAATATCAGATGTTCTTGTGCATATCAAACATTTAATGCTGTTAAAGCCTTTCAAGGACTGAATATCAGATGTTCTTATGTATATTAAACATTTAATGCTGTTAAAGCCTTTAAAAGATTGAATATCAGATGTTCTTATGTATATTAAACATTTAATGCTGTTAAATCATTTCAAGGACTGAATATCAGATGTTCTTATGTATATTATTTTAATTAATACGGATCTTTGGTGATAATAGTCATCGCAGAGAGTAAACGTCTAATATATATTTCATTTCAAGATGTATTGATACTTGCTGTGTCAGAATCAATTAGAAAGTCAATGCATTAAGAAACAATTCAAATATTACAGATCAACATGATTTACTAAAATCGAATTTAAAATAATGCCACATATATGTTTACATATTAACGAAGCAATTAATTTAGATATACTTAAAGCTCTATGAAATATTGGTAAATTTGACATCATGAATGAATCAGTAGTTACAAAGCCGGTCAGTAATCTATTGACACAAATTTTCTAAAGCACGCCAATAATCTAATGGCCAGTAATTACAAAGATGGTTAAATATCTAAAAGCACATTCACATACAACTTTGATACAGATTTCCTTAAATATTTTTGATTCCTCAAAAGTGACTATAATTTGCATTTTCTTGCGGAAATCAAACAAAATAGACGCATAATTCTGAACATTTGTATTTAGGACAGCTGGTTCTGTAAATACATTTGAAACATTTACCTTGCTTGGATGTTAAAATACTCTCTGAGTTGAAGTGAGATATAATATTGATTTATTAGAAAGAATATGTTGAAATAGCAAATACTTACCTAAGTAAAGGTGTTAGAGTTATGTTTCCTCGCTACTGAGGCTTACATTATTGCATTTTCTCTTGCTAATATTTGATTTTTCTAGATATCGGAAGTCTGGAGTCACCCAGTCAGATATACAGATTTCACAATAGAGACTCTAGAATGGATTCAACCAGGGGGCAGAGATTTCAGTCCAGTTGGTTATATAGATTTTGCAGGAAACTTGACCGTATATTCCAATATTTTTCCTAACACAAAGTATAAATTCAACAAGAGAAAGATGGTTGTGTCTACGCTAGAGGTAGGTTATGTTCTTTCATATGTAATGTATTGTCACCGAAGCTTTGAAGACAAACACTCTTTAAGACCCTGTCCGTCAGCAAATGCGTCCTTACACGGTTTTGCGTGAATATTTCTCAAAAGAAAAACTACCAGTCACTATTAGAAACTTTAAAGATCACGTACATCACCAGGCTATCTGCCTTACAATATGACCATCATGATCTGTAAGTTAGAAGACGATATTCGGATTTCGTTTCCGCAGGGACTGAGACAGTTAGGTTATACAATAGATTAGAAATATATTTATGTCTATAATAATTACCTCCAAAGAGTTGCATATTATGGTCCTTGTAAGCAATTGGCCTATCTACGCTATAAATATTATTAAGTCATCCATGAGAAGAAAATCTCTATCGTTAATTGTGTAAAGAGATGACTCTTAAAAATGACCACAATGAAAATTTCGATGTAGCTGAATCTAGCATCGAATACTGCAGTTACAGTTTAATTTTACAAGGTAAGGCTCTTTTAAAACGGAATGTTCTTTAGAATATTCGCTATTTTATCCACATAATAAAAACACGTACCAATGAGCCTCGTTGGGAAAAAATATACCGGCAGTATGGAATTGCTTTAAGAGTATTTTTTAAATTATTAATGTGGGATCTTTTGAGTTATCAAATCCAAAGTAAACGCAAATATTTTGATTGTTCTTTACTAAAAGTAAATGATTTCATATATTTTTATATTTTAGTATAGTCCTTTCGTTATCAAAACAACTGACCCAAATGGCACAGTTAGCTATAGTGGAATGTGTATTGATCTCTTGGAGCAATTATCCAATAAACTTAATTTCACGTAAGTATTGCTTTAAGAACATGACAATCCCATTGTTGCAATAAACATATAAACTCGTATAGAAAATATTATGTTACTGTAATTCAGCTTACACATAGCCTTATATATATATATATATATATATATATATATATATATATATATATACAAGATTGTTTTGTATTCGGACTTACAAACTATTTTAAAAATGTTTTTATATGTGTTGCAAATGTTGTTAAGAAGCATAAACCGAGTAAATATTAATAGCACCATTTCACAGCGTTCTTTTAAATGTAGATGCATGCTTTTAACAATGTTATGTTTTACAGAAAGTGTTTCATTTTATGTTTTACTTTTAAACATCTCTAGTATCCTGCGAGTTAAACATCAATTACGAAATCTACCTTATAGATGAGAAGCCTAATGTGTGACGTCATAGAAATAGCATGTACTAAACATATTTCTTATTCATAAAAACACATTACTATTTTTGAATCAAAACACAATTAGGTACAAGGCTTAGATAATGAATAGATTATTTACTCATCATAGACATTTGTCGATTGTTTCATCTTCCTTCGTCTTCAATCTGTACCAAATTATCCAACTAGGAATCTACTCTGTGATGACATCGGCTTTTATCGTTTGAAATTATGATAAATACCGCCATTAGTTGATTCTGATTTCTTGTGCAAAACTCAAGCTGTCCATTTCTTTCTTTTCTCTTAACAACTTCAGTTGAAATTAGCTGAGGTCAAAACAGTGAAATATTCAGGCATCGTTCAATAGTTGAAGGTTTCTGTTTAGTTTATTTGTAAAAGTTATGATCCTTTTCTTATTTAGATAAGAATCATTTTTTGCATGTGATCATGCAAACAGCCACTTCTTTTTTCGATTTTAGCTAAATTCTATACAGACATTTAACGCATTCACACACGCATACACACGCCCATGGTCTTCAAATATGTAGAAGGTAAACGAAAGAAACAAATCAAACAAGTTTAGCCAAATAGACAAATAATCTTTATTCTAGACGACAAAATGAATGTCAGAAAGCATTCACTGTATTTTTAATTAAATCCCATATAATCCTAATTATTCTATAACAAAAATCTAAACATATAGAATGTCCTGGGTTAATTATAATAATCTTCAATGTCCTGATGTACCAAAAGTCTTGAATGTCGTTATGTACCACAATGGTATGATCCAGAATGTCTTTGAATGAGCCCACAATAATCCTAAAGTAATGCTTTAGTTATAAAAAAATTCAATTATGTACATAATAAAAGATCCCTTAAAATGAACCCATCCCCTTAATTATTATTTTATTTATTAAATTAGCTAAATTGGTATATTCTGTATGAAGGGAATAGTGTCCATCCATTATATATATTTATTCAGACAGCTAGTTATTTAATCGAATAATTTCATATTTTAGTCATCGCTTTATACGAACTAAAACACAGTGGTCGGTCACCCAACAAACTTCGATAATCACTATTACAAACTGTACTAAGCCACCATTACAAACTGTACTAAGCCACCATTACAAACTATCCTAAGCCACCATTACAAACTGTAGGAAGCCACCATTACAAACTGTACTAAGCCACATTACAAACTGTACTAAGCCACCATTACAAACTGTAAGCAGCCACCTTTACAAACTGTAAGCAGCCACCTTTACAAACTGTAATAAAAACCTCCATTACAAACTGTAATAAGACACCATTACAAACTGTACTAAGCCACAATTACCAACTGTACTAAGCCACCATTACAAACTGTACTAAGCCACCATTACAAACTGTACTAAGCCACCATTACAAACTGTACTAAGCCACCTTTACAAACTGTAAGCAGCCACCTTTACAAACTGTAATAAAAACCTCCATTACAAACTGTAATAAGACACCATTACAAACTGTACTAAGCCACAATTACAAACTGTACTAAGCCACCATTACAAACTGTACTAAGCCACCATTACAAACTGTACTAAGCCACCTTTACAAACTGTAAGCAGCCACTTTTACAAACTGTACTAAGCCACCATTACAAACTGTAATAAGCCACAATTACAAACTGTACTAAGCCACCATTACAAACTGTACTAAGCCACCTTTACAAACTGTAAGAAGCCACCATTACAAACTATACTAATCCTCCATTACAAACTGTACTAAGCCACCTTTACAAACTGTAAGCAGCCACTTTTACAAACTGTACTAAGCCACCATTACAAACTGTAATAAGCCACAATTACAAACTGTACTAAGCCACCATTACAAACTATACTAAGCCACCTTTACAAACTGTAAGAAGCCACCATTACAAACTATACTAATCCTCCATTACAAACTGTAATATTTCACCATTACAAACTGTACTAAGCCACCATTACAAACTGTTATAAGCCACCATTACAAACTGCAAGAAGCCACCAGTACAAACTATACTAAGCCACCATTACAAACTGCATTAAGTCACCATTACAAACTGTACTAAGCCACCATTACCAACTGTAATAATTCACTATTACAAACTGTAATAAGCCACCATTACAAACTATACTAAGCCACAATTACAAACTGTACTAAGCCACCATTACAAACTGTACTAAGCCACCATTACAAACTGTACTAAGCCACCTTTACAAACTGTAAGCAGCCACTTTTACAAACTGTACTAAGCCACAATTACAAACTGTACTAAGCCACAATTACAAACTGTACTAAGCCACCATTACAAACTGTAAGAAGCCACCATTACAAACTATACTAATCCTCCATTACAAACTGTAATATTTCACCATTACAAACTGTACTAAGCTACCATTACAAACTGTTATAAGCCACCATTACAAACTGCAAGAAGCCACCAGTACAAACTGTACTAAGCCACCATTACAAACTGCATTAAGCCACCATTACAAACTGTACTAAGCCACCATTACCAACTGTAATAATTCACTATTACAAACTGTAATAAGCCACCATTACAAACTATACTAAGCTACCATTACAAACTATACTAAGCCACCATTACAAACTGTAATAAGCCACCATTACAAACTGCAAGAAGCCACCATTACAAACTGTAATAAGCCACAAAAACAAGAATGAAAACACCAGAAGGTATCGAAGGATATCAATAGATATAATAATCATGAATTTTAACGGGTTTTTAAACTTTCAATCATAAGTAGAAAAAAACATTTGTAAAAGCTAACACGAAAAATTAAAACATGTATGGGAGGGAGGGGCCCTGTTTTGCAAAGAATATATTAACAGTTCTGAATGAGTGAGTTCACCGATCCAAGCTGTAAATTGTGACATTTCATCTTTACAAATATCACAATATTCTGTTTTTTAACCTAACTATAATTTAACAACAGGTATGAACTGGTTGAACCACCAGATGGCGTATTTGGATCCATAAGTCCAAATGGAAGGTGGAATGGACTCGTTGGACAACTGGAACGACAGGTTTATCTCATTTACGTCCTAATGTTCAAGACTATAATAATAAATATTTTTCTTCTTTCTTTAACCAGAAAACTGCTGTAATTTCCTACATGAAAACTGGGACTATACAATTGTATTGTTTATTTTGTAAGCATGCATGAATATAGATATACAAATGTATGTATGTATGTATGTATGTATGTATGTATGTATGTATGTATGTATGTATGTATGTATGTATGTATGTATGTATGTATGTATGTATGTATGTGTACTTACGTCACTCAGTGAAAGAAGTTAAACACTCTATATTTCCTGGATAGGAGATTGACATGGTAGTGGCTACGCTAACAGTTCAACCAGAGAGGAGAGGAGTAATTGATTTCACTTATCCGTTTTACTACGACTATACTACAGTTCTTTTGAAGAAGCCAGATACAGACAAAAACAAATGGAAAACACTTATAGAACCATTCCAGTGGCAAGTGCTCGTTTCAATTTGTGTGTCAGTTCCTGTGATGAGCTTCTTAGTCTTCGTCATGGAGAGCTACAACCCATACTATAATCATCCAGAGCGCCATGAAGCTAGGGAAGTTAACGGTGGTCTCCATTCCTTCGCGGCTGCACTGTGGTACATATATGGGGCACTACTCTGTCAGGGTAGGTTTAAAACAGCAAGAACGTTGTAGATATCAAATGTAGCCAAAACCTCTCTCTCTCTCTCTCTCTCTCTCTCTCTCTCTCTATATATATATATATATATATATATATATATATATATATATATATATATATATATATATATATAGTTCTATCAATTAAACTCGTAATTGTAATTTGATTTTACATTCATAAGACCAGAGTAATAAGAATAAAAATGTGACATGATTCAACTCAGTGAAATCAAATGAATACAACTGTGATGTGTTCTCTACTAGTCACTTTGTCTTCAATGGGATTTGATCGTTTGCAGTTTAAGCATTATAATTCTTGCTAAGTTTTAAACGTTGGGAAAGGTAATTAGCTTTCATTTCCATTAGTGGTAAGATATTGCTTATAATGTGCTAAACATTCCAATAAAAACCAGAAAAGCGAGAAAAGAACAAGTCATTGTCAAACATCAAATATTTTCAATACTGTGGTGAATTACATGTCATAATTGTCAATGAAACTTCAATGTCTTTCTAAATTGTCGGATCTTCGTCTTACAAAGGCTTTTCAAATTACGACGCATATTTAAAAAGAAAGTGAAAAATTTAATTAAAACATAAAATAAAATCCGTACATAACAATATTCTTTTTAATATGCATTTTAAAAGCACGGTCACACTCCATCGATTTTATTATAACGTTCAGAATATAATTTCGTGTCATAGTTAAAATCTAACGGTAGCAACGGTTGCAGTTGACTGGATCATAGCAACGGTTGTAGTTGACCGGAACATAGTAACGGTTGCAGTTTACCGGAGCATAGCAACGTTTCCAGATTTGTCACTATGCACTGTCAACGTTTTTGTGAAAGTCATCCAAATCATCTGGATGACAAAACGTAGTGAAAGTCATCCAAATCATCTGGACGACAAAACGTAGTGAAAGTCAGCCCTATCACCTGGACGACAAAACATAGTGAAAGTCAGCCAAATCATCTGGATGATAAAACGTAGTATACAGAAAAGAGCGCAACGGGTTGATAGTTGGAGAGGCTTGACGCATATCAAGTTATTGCTTATACATCTTTTGGAAATACAGGTTTAAAACTTGTAATGGATTAATTTAATTATCGTTGTTAGGTGGAGATCACCTTCCTGATTCACTCACCGGACGGACGATGGTCAGTTGCTGGGGATTGTTTTCGATAGTGGTTGTGGGAACTTACTGCGGAAACTTGATAGCCTTTCTTACTGTTCCAGTTGACAAACCACCATTTAACACTCTCAAGGAACTTATAGAACTAAAGGATGAATGGAAATGGGGTACTCAAGGTGGAACTTATTACGAAGTTTATTTCCAGGTAATTTATTCAGCTCGGTCATATAGGCCTAAGCCCAGATTTTAAATGAAAACTGATATCAGAATGTTCTAAATGTGAATTCTCGTAACTATTTGGAATTTTATGAAAACATAATTTAAAGAAACTATCTAAAAATCAATAGCTGTGTTAGAGTCTTGTCTTATATGCACTCTTTACACATAGCGATACGAATGGGTCATGCGGAATACTTCAACACACGCACACACACGCACACATTGAAATAAAACAACAATTTACGTACTATATATTTATATATATATATATATATATATATATATATATATATATATATATATATATATATATATATATATATAGCATTCTTCCAGGGACAGCATGGAAGAATGCTTGATAATAGTGGGCAGAATTAATATTTAATACCAACAATACATATCATACAGGTTAGAGAATTTTTAATTCGTACACTAATGAGATTCGAACCCAGATCCAAGGATACACTGCACCCATCGCCTTGCCTGCATACACAGACCCATATTCCCTTAGGACTAAACACATGTCGCCAAAAAATGATGCTGATTAATTGGAGTTATGCGCACTCGTGTGTAGCAGACTGGTTGGACGACCTGGTAATTAATTCTCATCTATCTACTCATTCCGGATTTCTATGAAATAAAGCATATATAATGAATTATAGAGAATTATAAATATACAACAGACAGAACGGAAAGTGCTATCCCTGAACTATATAGAAGAATGTTTGATAATAATAAACAGAATAAATATTTAATACAAATAATACTATAATACAGGTTAGAAATTTTTAAATTTATACCCTATGAAGAATTGAACCCATATACTGTGATTTTGATACTGGATACTAAACACCGTAAAGGTATATTTAATACAGATCAGATGCAAATGAATCTTCACATCAGAAAATACAATTTATCTACGTTCAGACTTGATCACAGGCAGTTATTGATGATCGACATATTTTATTAGCTAAACTATTAGTAACAGAGTTTTTCAAATCGATTTTTCAAATGTTTTCGAGTATGTTCTTGGGGTTGTGATAAGGCATTCATCTGTTTATTTTGATTTACATCCCTTTTTTAGGAATCGAAGATGAAAGAATACAGTGAAATTGGAAAAGGCATAATTGATTTCAACAAATCAGACCCTTCAGTTTTGTCCACCAGTATAGATTCCCATGTTGAAAAAGTCCGGGCAGGAGTCTACGCATTTATAGTAGACAAAACCTTTACAGAAATCATTGTTGCAAAGGAATGTTCCATGATGAAAATTAAAGAAGAGTTCCTTCCCTTGAAATACGCAATCGGCCTACCTAAGAACTCTCCCTATACCAAGATTGTGTCAGATGAGTACGTATTTGGTGTTGTTGTTGTTCTAGCCTGATTCGTTTTTGTTACTGGAGGACTATGTTGAATCTCTATAAGTTAATATAGTTATTGTATAGTTTTGGCAGCTTTTTGTGCGTACCGTCTCTGTTCCGTGCCGGTTTTTTTTAAGTCTCAGATCGTACCGTTTCTGTTCCGTGCCGTTCTTTTAGTCTCAGATCGTACCATATCTATTTCGTACTGTTTCAATCCGTCCATCGGTCTTTGCATCCATCGCCGTTCCATTTTGTAGCACCGTTTGGTTCCATTTCCCACCAATTTAAGATCTTCCAAGCGTTTCGCCACTTTAAATATTGGAATTCTCTCTCCCTTCCCCTTCTCTCTCTCTCTCTCTCTCTCTCTCTCTCTCTCTCTCTCTCTCTCTCTCTCTCTCTCTCACACACACATTAACACAGCTACATGTATCGATTCTTTCTCACACATTCCATCAACTGAGCAGAAATGTCAAAAATTAAATACTCAAAAGGCTGCTTTTTCTTTTGGTACAACTTTTCTATTGGAATCGGAATTCCTGCTCAATATCTTTATACTTGAGACCCATTGTCACCATAGTAACGAACTAGTTAGTAGTATCATTGTTTTTCTATGAGTGATATCTTATAAGTTCTTAGAAGTTCTTTGTTTATAAATAAAAAAAACATACGTTTAACCTATATATCTATTCATCCGTTAATCCATCATTTCGATAATTCATTCATCGATCAATGCTTGTGCATAGTAGAAGAACAAGGGAGGAACTGAGCGATAAATAGTTTAGTTATTGTTATTGTTATAGAATTTAACGCCATTTTTCAGCACAAGATAGGCTATACATGGCGGCCATTATTACTGATGGACAAAGAACTTGGAAAACCCGCGGAAAGAACCACCGACCCACGAGAAGCTACAGGCAAGCCTTCTCACATACCCACATTTGCCGAATCTGAGACTAGAACCCACGCAGACAGCGGTGAGATAGCCCCCAAATAGTTTAGTACTAAGTAGTGTATGTATGTATGTATGTATGTATGTATGTATGTATGTATGTATGTATGTATGTATGTATGTATGTATGTATGTATGTATGTATGTATGTATGTATGTATGTATGTTTATGTTGGATTTTGTATTGCTGCATTATGTGAATGTGAGAATCAAATATCAGTGCCTAGCGCCGACTGACCGGCCGACAAGCAGAGTAATAGACACAGCACTAGCGTTGCATTCTGAAAGTTAAAATAGATCATCGGCTGATGAAAGAAAGTCAATATCAGTTTCGGCCGAAACAGAAAGCAAACCGAAAGCTAACGTTTTGGCTTCGGCCGAAACAGAAATCTTATTATTTTTTTAATGAAAGTTATATATATCTGTGCAGGTATAATAATGAGTGTATAAAAAATATTGTTTTCTTTCATTAGTAATCAACATGTTTTAATCTCAGTACGAGGTTATTCACTTAGTATCACTAAGTCGGTAAGGCAATGTTGCACTAACATGTTCTAGTCGCATTCAGGATCAATCGCAATTATTGCGTGACATTTCTGTTTAGTATATATACTTTGACACTCACTGCACATTACACTATTTGAAATTGCATACTTCCATATAACAATAGTTCAAATCATGTATGTGTATTCGGGTCAGCGTAGAGTTTAGCACCGTACTGTACAGTTCTCAGCGTTCCCAATATCCACTAGTAACAACTGTTCAAGTCATTTATGTGTTAACGTATAGTGTACCGTTTCGTTCCGTGTCTTCTCGTTCCAAATTTTCATCGATACCGTTTCCTATCTTGCAAACAATTTTTCTATTACTGTAACTTTCTAAAATTCCACTCGCTTCTTACCATGGTTTCCACATTTGTCATTCTATCCAAACGTTTCATTGGTTATTTCGTCATGTTCGCTAGGACTTGCTAAATATTTTTAGGTTCGTTCGCAGCTTTTCTCAGATTAGATTTCTCATATAATTAACTATAAAGTCTACCGTTTACAAGATTGTCTTTGACGTCTATATAAAGCGATTCTGGCTTCTATGATCATCTTTAATTAGGCTGAATTGAATTATTTAGTTGCCAATTTATTAAATTTGCAACTAAACCAAAAAGTTTATAATTTCTTAAAAGGATTCTCATCAGTTGGGGACTCTAGTGCAACCTAGTTTAGGATAATGGAATTAAAGCATCGCTGAGGTTACTTTGCATGTGATTGGCCAATTATCAATATGACATGAAATAATGTGATAATTAATGTAAACCTTGTCAGCGAAGATAACGACTGGCTAGTGTTGAATACTAAAAACACGAAGAACACATGCTAGAAATGTAACAAAAGAATACCAACAGTTACGTTCTATATATCTTCTAATTTTTATAAATCATGGTCCTTTTCTGACCTTTGAAAATAAACTGTTTATGTCTATTCAACATGTTCACTTATTCAATAGAACCAATTCCTGTTAAAATACCTGTTTAATTGAAGAGCTTGAAAAGAGTGAACACATGCAGAGGTATATTAACTTCTCTACATTGAAAAATTCATTCCGTCATGAATATCACACAATATTTGAATATGTTTCCCTAGGAAAGTCGGGTATGTTTTATGATTTTTTTTATTATTATAGAAGATGATAACGTATTTAAATACTTTTGATTTTGTCCAAGCATACACAGTCTTCATTTAACCTTAGTAGATGCTCCATTTGTTCCTGTGCGTTTTCATACGTCAGTGTTTAGTATCTACAATTGTTACAATGTTCCCATCAAAACAGATTAAACATACTTTCCTTTTATGGCTAGAGTGAGGCACTATTATGTAGTAATGCCAGTGTGTGTGTGTGCGTGTGTGTGCGTGCGTGCGCGCGCGCATTCGTTTTTATTATTACACAATCAAATGTATAATTTCAATTGACTCGAAAATTAAAACAATTAATTAATTAATTTTAATTATTGTTAATAACTTTTTGGCGGGAAAAGCGTATTCATTATACGAAAGGTAATGTTGATGTTAAATAAGTAGGCATCAATGGAGAAAATGTGGATGTTAATTCGATCGGAATCAATGGTAATTAAGCATATAAATTAAATCTAGAAATATGGGACATGAAGAGATAACATACTTATGATAGCAATAATAATTCCCGTATTACTACTCGCACCTAACAGACGCACCTAAAGCGTCTGTCTGTAACGGATAATCAGATTCAAAGCGTATAAACGCTTCCCTAAAAACCTGCAATTTTAACATGGGTGCCCACCATAGCCTTACACCGCAGATCAATACTGGAATAAGTTTGTTATGATCTCTTTATTTCTGACCAATGCAATGGCACCAAGTTTCGCAATGGTAATAATATTGCAATTAATTTTTTCTGAATCATTTGTTTAGGATACTGTCCTTGCACGAGAGTGGTTTGCTTCAGATTTGGAAGCAGAGATGGTGGCCTAAATCAGGCTTGTGCCGTGAAGAACTCTCAACAGTTGCCAGACCGATTCGAGTGGTGGATGTTCAAAGTGCTTTTTATCTGGCCGTTATTGGGATTGTATTTTCTACTTTTGTGTTTGTAGTAGAACTGTGTATTCATTTCTTCAAGAAAAGGAAAGAAAGAAATATGTCAAACTTGGATAGTGACGTGGTTTCGAGACAAACCTTACAAACAGTACTTGAAATGAATTTTAATAACAAGAAACTTTAACCTAGCTGAGTATTGTTAAACTGAGTATTGTTAAACTGAGTATTGTTAAACTGAGTATTGGTCAACTGGGTATTGGTAAAATGAGTATTGTTAAACTGAGTATTGGTCAACTGGGTATTGGTAAAATGAGTATTGGTAAAATGAGTATTGGTAAACTGTCTGAGTGAAAGATAGAGCAAGAAAATAGAATGTAATGGGCACATTTCTTATTATTTGTTTTTCCTAACTTACTTTATATAGCATACAATTAAGATGTTGAAATTTTCATACAAACATTGTAGTTTTATTTGCATTAAAGAGATTAGCATATATTTGGATCCATACATTGTTATTTTCCTTTCTTCCTACAACAACCCATTTTAGAAATATTTAAGGCACACATCCTAGTAATGACATATCTGTATTGCTGAATCGTTGTATTGGCAGCTACTTGCTAAAAGTACCAAGGTATCATAAGATGCTCTGGTCTTATCAAACGGGTCCATTGATTGGGAATTGAAGGAATTACAGATAAACATGTGCTTTCGTTTTACAGCACGTGTTTTTTATAAGAAATGATTACATTTTGCTACAAAATATGACCTGACTTGAATAGATTGGATTATGCCATATCAAACACCGTATCGTAATAGAAGTTACTATTTATTATGCAAAATCAAATTAGTTTACAAAAATGCATGTAATCTTAAATTCATTTGGCCGTTTTAATTCTCACGTGGAATGCAACTGCAATAGTTTTAAAGTGGGGGAGGGGGTGGGAAAGAGAAAGAGAATATACCCCATACATAAAAGTGACGTAGGAACTAATTGTAGTTAATATCTAAGTCAGCTTTTTTCACCTCTGCTGGCAAAGTTATGTAGATGCTTGGAATCGCTGAACAAGATAAATGAAAACTAGTTAGATTTATGTTTAATTATCAATATTACATTTAATTTGTAAGTAAATCACTTTATGAAGCATAGTCTTTGATATCTGGCATCCTGGAACATGATATGTGCTCTGAATCTGAATATTAACTGAACATTGATAAATATTTGATCCGAGGTATTGCTTATGAAAATGCCTCATTATACGCCACAAAATCGAGAGCCTAATATTTTATAACAAATTTTGTCGATAAGCTTCATATGCTATACTTACAAAGAAGCACTATGTTAAACGAATAATACCATTGAATAAGTCAACAATTTATTTCGATGCTTTTCTTAACAGTTTACACATAGTTCGATTACTGAATTAAAAGTGAACCTCGCGCAGAAATACACGCTGACGCTGCTTTACTTCTATGGAGAGCCAGCGTACATGGCGTGATTCCCTTTCAGTACTGAACTAAACTAAGTTTATTATAAATGATAGATTAGCCATAGAAACACAAAGAAATATTGAAATTATGAAAAACGGACGCAGTTCATCAATGATAGTTGAATATTCCAGAAATATTACGTGTAAGGTTATACTGCTCGCTCTGATTGTCTCAAGTTCCTTGTCATCGTAGCGAATAAACTTGAAAGTACAGTGTGTATCATGGTTGTTGCCCGGGTATTATGGACAATCGGTCTTGGATAATACCGCACAAAACAGTATTTATATTTATTTTGGAATCGCACATGTTTCATTGATTACAAGTTAAGGATAAAATAATTCCAATCTTAATGGTTAAACTGTATTTTGTACTTGATTGTGATGTTGTTTCGTTCACTGATGCATTTTATAAACGGTAAGTACGACTCTCTCTCTCTCTCTCTCTCTCTCTCTCTCTCTCTCTCTCTCTCTCTCTCTCTCTCTCTCAATTTTCAATATCTTTCGTTTTATAAAACATGTTTATCTTCTATTACTTTTGGCAATGTTAATCTATTCATATCTCGTTAATTTACATGATATATTATTTTATTTGAATGAGAGCAAGATCTACTGATTGGCCAGCACTAATGTCAAGTAGAAATGGTTGCAGTCTATGTCGGCATCCGATTATTAAATTTATAATAGGTATGTTTGTTTCGCGGTCGGCAGAATAAGTTGTTCCTCAAACGCTGGCAGAAACTTAATGTATTTACCCGCAGTGAATAGATGTGCTTAATACTGCTGGGTATTGACCTGTAGCATTAACGTTACACTAGCGTCAGTATTTATGAAATATATTATTAATATAAAATATCGACTTTTTATGAAATATAAGTAAATATTTCAAGAGTGGATTTTATATTACCTGATGAATTCATATCGAAAGCAATTACAAGAAAGGCAAATAATAAGCTCACAAAGAACCTACTGAGTTGAAGAATTGTTTCAAAACAGAAATGTTAAGCTAACACAAAATCTGTAAGCAAGTTCAGCTACCGAATAATTATTTTACCCTGCCAATACTTTCACTTGCAATTTCTCACAATCGCAGCTGGGATTCCGAAACAAGAAAAGAAAATGAATTCGACTGGATATGGTGCCTAAGAAAATCTAACATAAACTAAGGAGACACCATCATGCCACATTTGCATAAAGAAAATCATTATCTGTACAGATTCCATACTTTTCAGGCAAATAACTACTTCAACGATCATTATTCATTCCCGAGCCTGTCAATGATACTGTTTGTGTATTTCTTTGTTTGGTATTATTATTCCCATTACTGTTGTTGTTATTATTATTATTCTTGGTGTTGTAGTTTCTATTATTGCGGTTATTATATTCATTAGAATGAAATTAACAAGTAAAAACAATTATGATGACCCCACTGTCTATATATTTATTAGGAAAACGGATGAAACGATTCCTTATAATTGTGCAAGTAAATACCAGCATACAAACCAAGACACACTACCTCCTACTTCCATTGAGAAATCTTCCACGATGTCTGGACATTACATACTCCTGATACATCCGGTCTTTTATTCTTCGGAGCCAAACAAATATATCCCAAGAAATATCGGTTTTTATGTATCTGTGGCTCAAACGGTTAGCGTGTTTGCTGAAAATGTGCCAGTTGGAAACAGAATTTATTTCACATGGTTTTTTTTTAAATGTCCTGAATTAAGCTCTTTAAGAATTATTTTGTGTATATTGTTGAGATTCTTTTCAATAGTTTTAGAGTTGGTGTTCTTAATAGCACCTCATTTGAACAAATGTTGGATATAACAAAAAAAAAATCAGTTAATGGTCATATTTTAACTACATTCTATGCATTGCTCGATTGTGCATTTACAAAAGACGAAACGGCACGTCGCTATTGCGGAAAAATAGACGTAGAAAGAATGTTTCAATATTTGACTAGGAAATGCATATTATACGCGTATCAACATTACCAAACAAAAACCAGGCTTACAATTTTTGTACAAGATAATCCGTTAATGAGAATAGAAGAGGAGAAATTGTTATTCATATTGTAGAAATAATGTTTAGTAATAATACATCACAAACTACTATGTATATAATGACTTTGTACTTTTAACTTATACAACGTTTCTTAAATAAAGAAAGAAAAAAGCGCATTTTCTGTCAACCGAAACCTTTGTGGGACGAGCCCACACAGGGACGATGACTAGTATTTTTGCACGTCATAAATCATTTCTTTCATCTGTTTTCTCCATCAGTTTAGTGAAGAAGAAGCAAAAATGATAAAATAATATATTTAAGATATTTCTTGCATGATTGTACAATGATTAAACTGCAGATATTAAAGTCATGTTACCTGGAGACATCCTCATGATAGACTAAGACTTTATTGCAGTAAGATGAAACTAAGTTTCAGCACATTAAAAAAATGCATCATTAAATACCAATATGAACATCACACGCCGTTAATTTCAGCCAAATATAAACGGCAGATGAATCAAAGCAAATAATTTCAGATAGAGATATCCAAGGTGGAAATACACATTCGAGACCATAAGTGTGCCAAGGTATCAAGATGGCTGAAAGAAGTCAGTTCTTTGGATATTAAATTATACCCTGTGATATCTGTATTATCCATATATCTGTTATTTCCGTGGTACTTAATTCAAGTAAAATTTGTGAACTCTAGGAATAACTTTATGTTTATGTCATAATACTACACTACAGATTAACTGCCCGTTTGAAGCGTGCCCTCGAATGCTGACAATGACCATTTCGGTCACTGTACCATTTTCTAATACTTTTTTGAGAAACTTTCTATGAGGTCTAGACATTACCGCCTCCAGATAAAAACGATCATTTCAACTTTGGAGACGAGCAATCGTAGGCCAGTTAATAATGGTTTTCACGTTTCTGTGTAACAATTGGTTAGCGCGTTCGACTGTTAACCGAAATGTTGGTGACACGAGTCCACGCAGGGACGATGAATAGCATTTTCTGCTTCATTATTCGTGTCTTTCTTCATTTGTATATCATGGTTCTGAACAACAAGTAAGCATAATTATTGATTATATTTGTATAAGACAATTTCATTGCATTGTTGATCAATGTTGAACTACAAAAGTTACTCTCATATGACGTTCAGCATACCGCCAAGCAATGGACCATTTCATGGAGACTTCGGCGAACATGGTAATTTGCTCGGAAGTTTGATAACGTGGCCTACGGTCAGCTTCTCCATAGGTGGTGGGCAAAATATGGCGGACGCTTCATCATCAGCATCATTTTATCAAACTACGTCAACATCGTTTATCGAGTTGAAAAATGACTATTCAACAGCAATGCTGCCGCAGATATTGACGAAATTTAATATTGGAACTATCGTGTCTTATTTTTGGAAAAACAAACAATACGAGAGAGTAGTTCTGAGCATTTTACTTCTGGACATGTACATGTAAGTAAGAAAACGGTGTCGAAGTAAACAAATTTAATCCTGACAATCAAAGAGCAGGTTATTCAAACTATTTATATGCATCCTAAACGTCACTGTAATAAGTGAATTTATGATCTGGTTTTGAATGTCAGTGAATAATTTACATGTAGATTTCAATCATTTAATTAGCTCCACTTGCTGGATTTGGAAAAAGCTCAATATCGGCGTCACTGGTATTTGATCTCTATAACGTTCACTGACAAGTACAAAACTATTTACCTATACTAATACATGTAAAATCATCTTATGGAATTTAATGCCACATCCTTGGTTGGAGCGACTTTGGCATCCTCTGACGTTACAAGTAGCGGCGATTTCTTACCGGATTATCTCTGAAATATTTCTAAACAAAACTGGACGCCAATTAGGAATGTACATGTACCCGTCAACGTTTGATAGCCTGGTGTATAAAGTGACTCGGGAGGTTATTCGGATAATTACGAAGTAACTCAGATAAATCCGGTATGAAATGGTCTATACCAATACTTTGCAACTTAATGCAGTGACTGAACAGATATATAGAAAGATGTTCAGATATAATATTACAAACTATTATGTTCCGTTATGATTATTACTGAACTTTATTGGTGGAAACGACAGCATCAGATTAAAAATACAAGTCATATCCATAAAACAGAATAATTACAGATTACAGATAATTACAGAATCATTATTATGACAGCAAACTTATTTTTAATTCTTATCCTGTATAGTAAACGTTTAAACCGAAATGTTGGTGATTCGAGCCCACCCAGGGACAATGAATAGCATTTTGTGATTTTCTAGAATCATTGTATTTTTCTTATTTGCGCGGTTTATAATATGGTCAACAAAACTTTCTAAACTCTAGAAATAATACAAAAACTTTTTAACTTCACGCAATGACTGAACAGATATATTGAATGATGTACAGATATAATATTACAAACCATTATATTCCATTATGATCATTACTTAACTTTACCGGTGAAAACGACAGTGTAAAATAAAATAACAACAATACATATCCATAAAACTGTATAATTACAGATAATTACAGAATCATTATAATGACAGTAAACTTAATTTTAATTCGTATCTTGTATTGCAAACGTTCAATGTAAAACTTACTTTCGCATCACCTTTACACCAAAGCCAAGCAAAAACACGTCTTTTCCACTTAGTGTAGTTTAAATATCATTATTACGTAACTTAAGCCGTCATCACGACACACGCACAACAAACAGCTTGGCATATAAACAAGTACTACTCCTCAAAGATTGATGTAGATAAAGTGAACATAAACGCTACATTAGATTGCCTCAAGCGCATTGTGCTGAATCTAGGCTATTCTAACATCGTGTTCCCTTCACGTAGATGAAGTTAGTAAACTTTCACGAGTACTCATCCTTCTCTGGTCCAGGAGTCACGTTCTTTCGAGCATTGAACCGAACAATTAGTTACCATGCGATGAGAGTTTGTAAGTCTATATGGCGCAATCGGTAAACGCGCGTTCGGCTGTTAACCGAAAGGTTGGTGGTTCGAGGTCACCCAGGGACGATCACATGTATTTTGCGTAGTATAATTGGTGTCTTTTATCATTTTTATGTTATAGTCATCAACAACAAGTAATCATAATCAGTTAACGAATTTGTTTAAGACAATTTTATTGCATTATTGTTTATTGTAGGACTACAAATAATACTGCCATACTACCTTCAGAGTACCTCCTAGCCATACCAATGCATTTAAACTTCATGCCATGAAGGAATAGATCTATAAACAAATATGTTCAGAAATTATATTAAACACAACTAAATGCTAATATGATCATTACTTTTTTTGCGGTGGAAAGTACATTCTAATGCTGAAAGAAGCAGGCATTAACCAACCAATTATATATATACCTATACTAATATATATATATTCAACGTGGACATAAATTCAATTTATGCGAAGCAAGATTTGTGCCATCTTTCCTTATCTGCTGATCGAAGTCAGTTTTATACAAATAGAATTATTCGCCATTTTTCTTACATCATATGTATTTCTCTTCTTTGCGGGTTTACAATATGTTGAAGTAAACTTTCTGAACTCTAGAAATAATTTGATGTTTATCTCATAATACTACACTACAGTTTAACTGACCATTTAAAGCGAACCCACGATTGCTGACAATGGCCATTTCTGTCACTGTACCAGTTTCTATTACTTCTTTTGAGAAACTTTCAATGAATTCTCGACATTACCTCCTCCAAATAAACACTGTCATTGCGAAATTCGAGACGATCAATCATTGGCCAATAAATTATGGTTTTCACGTCTCTGTGGAACAATCGGTTAGCGCGCTCCGCTGTTAACCGAAATGTTGGTGATTCGAGCCCACTCAGGGACGATGAATAGCATTTTGTGCTTCCTTATTCGTGTCTTTCGTCATCTGTATATCATGGTTCTGAACAACAAGTAAGCATAATAAATGAACATAGTTGTTTAAGTCAAATTTATTGCATTATTGTTCAATGTTCAACTACAAAAACTACTTTCATACTACCTTCAGATTTCTGCCTAGTAATACCAATACTTTTGTACTTCATGCAGTGAAGGAATAAATCTATAAAAAAAACTATGTTCAAAATACATATTAAACACAATTAAATTCCAATATGGTCATTACATTTTGCGGTGGAAAGTATACTCTAAGGCCGAAAAAACAAGGCATATCCATAACACCCAACAATTACAGATATATATTCAACGTGGACATAAATCCACGTTATGTGATGCATGTAGTGCGCCATAGACCCTTATATGCTTAACGAAGTCAATTTTCTACAAACTGAAGAATTCCCCATTTTTTTACAATCTATGTATTTCTCTTATTCGCGCGGCTTATAGAACGGCCATGTAAACTTTGTGAATTCTAAATATAACTTTATGTTTATGTCATAATATTACACTACAGATTAACTGCCCGTTTGAAGTGTGCCCTCGAATGCTGACAATGACCATTTCGGTCACTGTACCATTTTCTATAACTTCTTTTGAGAAACTCTCTATGAGGTGTGGACATTACCGGCTCCAGATCAAAACGGTCATTTCGACTTTGGAGACGAGCAATCATTGGCCAAAAAAATAATGGTTTCACGTCTCTGTGGAACAATCGGTTAGCGCGTTCGGCTGTTTACCGAAATGTTAGTGATTCGAGCCCACTCAGGGACGATGAATAGCATTTTGTGCTTCACTGTTCGTGTCTTTCGTCATTTGTATATCATGGATCTGAACAACAACTAAGCATAATTAATAATCATATTTGTTTAAGACAATTAGCAGCAGAGAGGGTGAATCCTACAATTTTCCGAGCGTCGATTCGGAAATCTGAGGCTTCCACCAAATAGTAAAAAAAATGGCGTCTATTCGATAAAATAAGATTTCCTTATATACGCCAACGTCGTTGTCATTCACCCTCTCTGCTGCTGGAACTTTCAGTTCTGGGTTAATAATTCTTTTACGAGTTCAACCAAATATTTGATCCAGTCTTTAGGACCTTACAAACAGACTAATCGCTAACACCTCATCTTGTAGATCAATCAAATTATTTGACTGGTCAGTGAGTCGGAAATTAATTCTTGTGAGCGAATTATTATGGCATCGCATGTGGACAGGATTAATTGGGTTTTCAATAATTAGGAATCCTGGAGGAGCTGTTGGTGCAAACGAATAAAGAATATATCCCTGCTGAGCTTGATTTGATTGCTCTAGATTAATTTGATAGCTTCCTTCGATTGCATCACATACTAAATTAAGCGCAATCACCGCTGAATATTTACATTGTGCGGGGCAATATGCCTACCTCCGCCATCTGGGTCATTATTATATTTAAGGAATGTAGTTGAATCTTGTAATTGTAATGTCTTGATAACATCACCAATATGTTCTTTCAGTCTTTCAGCTTTGTACCCGGGAAGCTTGAAATTACGTAGATTGTCTTCTGTGGTCTTGTAACTGGTTAGGAATTGTTGTTTACTGTCGCTGTTGTCATTAATTATTGTTTTAATAATTAGTTCATTGATATATTCCATGTCAGATACAAGCTGATTTATTATTTCAATGTGTTTTCGCGATTTTGTTTGCTGTAGTTGTTCTAGTTGTGTGTTATATAATTGATTAATTTCCTTAAAATAATCAATGACGTCACTTAGCGTAAATGAAATAGTAACAGATGAGTCGGCTGTTCTTTTAATGATAAAATCCCATTGCAATGTGTCTTTGTTGGTAAATATAAATCTATCGGCGAATTTTCCTTTTCTTATATCAGATAAATTATCTCGATAACTGGGATTGATTTCATGATATGATTGTACGTCCGTGGTTAAGTCAGTGGTGGTTCCGGGTGGTTTTTCAGGCCATCCTAACACTGTTCTTAACGAGCTGTTATAGATATCTACAATGTATCCCTCTGTGCTTATTTCGATCGACGACGAGAGCGTCGGTTCATGAAGTTTAATAGCTATGCTTGATTCATTTCCAGTAATTGATTTTATTCTACGCTGAATTTCAGCATCGATTTGCTCAATTTGGTACGACCCAGTTGGTAACGAAACAGTTTCCCACTCTGGAGTGCCATCGGGTTTATTCTTATACGAGAACACCAGTGCGTTATTGGGTTGCTGACCACCAAATGCAACAGATCTGATATTAGGCCAGCTATGATATACTCGTAATTTTGCCAGCGCGATCTCACGAACTGGAATCGGAGAAGGGAAGTTCACACTAAATTCGGGGTTTGTTGATGTTATTGATATCATGCTTGTTCGTATCGGAGTGGTATTCTCCGCGATTCGTTGAAGCAGTTGCAATTCGTTGAATTGTAGTGACATTATTATTAACGCTGTCTTCAATTTCCAATTTCAACATCGCGGAGTTATACAACTGGGTCATCGTGGAAAATTCAACATCGGATATGAACGAATTATCAATCGCGTGTGAGATCAATTCGGATAATTTCGAGTACGCGTCAAATACAACCCGATACCGAGCTGTATAATCACTGAGTTTTTTCTGAGAACACGATGATAACTTTTTAGTTATCGCGGTGGCGACTGCCGCAATTATTGTTGCCGCGGAGATAGCAATTGGAACTGCAATCGGCGCGATCATGATCACCGTCGACAAAATAACTCCCGCGCTGGCCATCACACCGGATACCGAGTACACAGTTACATCGATGGCGGTAATTCTTCTACGGTATTTTTTCATTTTTTCACGATAGCGCTCAGAAAGCGACGCTAAGTTCGCGGAAAATTCTTTTACGGTGTCGAATCGATATTGCGACGATGACAAAGTCATTGTTGTTATTTTAAACCTGATAGTGTTTTCAATTATCCTATTATTGAAACGGTTTTAGGATCGGATGAGGGGACACCGGATACAAATTCTATTATCCAGGGTAGTGACTCCCTAACCACAGACTCGTCGGAATTCTCTATGGTAATTGACAACGGAATTGGTATATAGGGTGGAGGCATTGGTATTTTATCGAGTATATACGTCAGCGTGTTAACACCGCGGATATTTGTCATGCTGAAATGCAAATTAAATTTATGGCGATGTATTATTGTAAATCGGTAGCAACCTGGTACACCAGTATGTCTATGGCCAACACGAAGATAATTTATTTTTCCTTGGATCCAATCAAGAGTTCCACTATCAACCGTGTATACAATGTTGCTAACGACGCCGATGTTGTGTGGAATTTTTACTTTATCGGTAACCGCGCTAATTTCAGCGAGAGTCATACCTGCCACAAGTGGGTTTCCAAAAAACTTATTGACAATTTCGTCGGTGGGTTTTTGTTCGTCAAGCGCGCGTTTAATTTCCGCGAGAGATATAGCCGCGTTAAGCGGGGTTCCAAAAAACTTAACAATGACGTCGTTGGTGGGTTTTTTTAGCGCATTAATATCGTCAATGACATCGATAAGTTTTTTGACGGTGTCATGTTTCATTATCGTTCCATCGCGGTTACCAAAAAATGTAGCCAAAAGGAGGTTGATTTTCAAACCTTCTTGGATTAGATAATGCGCGTTGAGTCGATCGTATGTCGTATTGATATTGTAACTTTTAGAGCCCTCAAAGAAATTTTTAGCCATTTCACTGATGGGTTTTTGTTCGTCAAGCGCGCGTTTAATTTCCACGAGAGACATAGCCACGTCAAGCGGGGTTCCAAAAAACTTTTTCAAGGCGTCGTTGGCGGGTTTTTGTACCGTCTCGAAATCTTCTTTTAGTTTAAGAAGATCATTGACGATATCGAGATATTTTGCCTTGATTTCGTCAAGACTCATTATTTTATTCGTGCTCGTGTTATAAAAGAATAGCGTCAGAAGGTCATTGATGACAGCGAGAGACATACTAACCACAGGTGGGGCTCCAAAGAACTTACCAACGATATTTCTTCGAAAAGCATTATAACCCCGAAGATGATCATCCAGCTCACGGCCGTGGGCGGCAATCGCGTCGGTGATCGTAGACACAAGTGCGCCTGGTTTAAGTCGTCCACCGCTGGAATACAGCGCAATAGAGTTTTCAGCGGCGTCGTGTTGTCGTTTTAAAATGTCATCCAATGACACATCACTGGATTTCAATTTACCCTGGCGATCTTGAAATACATCTATTTCGTTCGGGTCAACACTTACTAAATTTAACGTCTCAGCAATTTCATCTTTAATTATTTTTTTTACATCCTCGATAGAACCCGCAGATGGTTTCGACATTGACAGAGATTGTCCCCAGATATTAATCATTATTGTTAGCGCAACTTGTATTTTCAATTTATTGATTCTCTAAAATTACCCTGCAATTTCCCACTCGTGTATTCGTTTACAACCAAATGAGGTGGTTTCTGTGACGATGAAATCTCCGCGAGGACATTTAATACCTCACGGCCACATATCGGTGGATCATTTAATTGTTGTGTTGGCAGCGTGGAATAAAAAATCGGAATTGATTGATTCTTTGAATTTATATACCGCATAAACTCGCTCGGTGGGGTTAACCCATATGAATCGAAATAAACAATCCCACGTGGATCAATCGCGTATGCAACCCAGTGAGTTCCCGATCCGTTACTGTTATCAAGATTGATGATACCGGTTTCAACGCGTTTAGGTTTTCTCGGTAATTGATCTCTCATAAAAACCCCTCTGAAGTTTTTTATCGCTAGTTTTTAGTAGCATCAATTAAATCAAAATTGGACATAGGGAGAATTAGGCTTTCAACTAATAAACCGTTCCTGGTAGTCTTAGACCCGATCCGTGAACGGATCTCCCGCTGTACCATGAATACGGGGTTCCTGGTAGTCTTAGACCCTTTCCCTTTTTTTATATCCTTTTCCAGTTGCCTTTTGCAACGCCATCCCTGCCGCGGTCCCAACGGCCCCCAACGCTGCCGCTTTCGCCACTGCTGGGGCAGCCGCTGCAATCAATGCTGGTATTGCAGCTAATAATGGAAATATACCACCTGATTTTATCATGTTCGCGACTGCAGCCTTTGAAAATACAATTTGAACCCCTCGCCGTTTCTTTAGCGCATCATTGAAATGTTTTATTTGACGATCCGTCAATGATATTTTATGTGTACCGCCGGACATCTGCGCTGGTTTCAACGTTATTGTGGTTCCACATTCTTTAGCGGATTTTGATCGCAATTTCTTGACCTGACCATCAGTCAGCTTGACACTAATAACACTATATGTCATTTTATTGTAAAACACATTTATGCTTTCAATTGATCTAATTGGAAACTCTTCAAGTTTCATTTACATATTTTCCACTGGTGCATCAACTACTCTCATTCGTCCGCCAACCCCTTCTAACAACATTGATTTGTCGCTGAGAATAACAGCAACCGCTCTATAATCAACACCACCAGGATCTATACGAGCCCTAAAATGTATGTCAACAACGGATTGTCTCATTAAATCAAGATGTTCCAGCGAAAAGTAATAAATCGGATACAAGTTCTTAAAATCGAGTTGCGATATTTGCAAACCGGTATCAACGTTTTGATCACGACCCATATATGACAGCATCCGATGATACACACGTGCTATTTGGTTATTGTTATAATTAAGCTGTATATCCTCAGATGGTTCTTGTTGTCCGTTTATTCTCAGTGAAACCTCACTTACCCCTAATCGATCAAATATCATATGACTGCGTTCTTGGAAGCCTGGTCGATTCCGATTCTGCAGCGCTATAAATATATGACGTGGAGCTGAAACGCCTTGTTTGGCTGCTAAGTGCCATGTAAATGTACCATTAACATCATCCTGTTTGACATCAGTTGTTGTTGTTAGCCAACTTATCAATGATTTGCCACCTGTGTCCATAAATGAAAGTAGCCGCTCTTCCGTGGTAATTGATGGGGTCATTACTGGCATCCACAATACTATTTTACTCAAAACAACTTTACCATCAACGGTACCAGTACGCCAAATTGCATCATTGTCATTACCTTTTCGCACTAACGCGATTGTGTGTTTGGCTCCATAGATGACTTTTCTGACATTTCTGCAGAATCCAAATATGTGATGGAGTGGAATCGCACATGAAAAATATCGCTGCTGTTCGTGCAATGCTAATTTTCGTGTTGCAAATCCTAAATTGAAATTACCATTAACGCCTCCGAGAATGTCAAAATCAGCGCCTGGTCTGGCTCGACGTTCTGGATTAGCCGCTTCTTGTTGATTGGCAACTGAAGTGTCTTGCGGTGTTAACACTTTAATGTATTGAAGGTGGTCAGCGTTATCAGTAGTATCCTTTGCAAACATCATAGACGGACCAGCCGACCTTGTATAATCATCGGAGTATCTTGCTAGCCCGATTATTGTTGTTGCAACATCAACTTCACGGTCTATTAATTCAATTTCTTTTCCATCAATGAGATATCTTGCACTTTCAAATAACGCCATTATGCCATTATTAACAAAACCAACTCGGACATTTGCGTTATCTGCATATGGGGTATCAGCTGCAACATTTGTTACGAGTTTTCCCTCTACTTCGATAAATGCTTCACATGGCAAAAAGTATCTACTGGTATCTTGAACTTGAAGTTCAATTCGCGATCGTAGGTCGGGTTGTATTGCATGATAGGAATAGTATTGATAATCGCGGACGGAATCATCTTTGCGCACTTGGGCTTCCATATCAAGAGCGGGATCAGCTGTTCGTTTAAACATTTTATTAAAATACTAGTGTTTTCAATTGGAAACGCTAGCGTTTTAACTTTTTGTAATCATCGTCGTTGAAAATTCTTCGAATTTCTTTTTTGTTTCAAACCACTTCCTGCTATTTCGTTCATGATAGCGCTATCTGTTACCGGTGAAGCCGGAGTCACCGAAGCAGCCAACGACGCTAGTTTTTCTTCCACTACGCTATTTATTGCTTTGCTGATTTTTGCGGGCATCACTGTAGTTGATGGCAGCACTAGTGGTTTCACCACCGACTTAGTCATTCCTGGTTTCTTTCGCACCAATGATGCTATTTTATCTTTCGTGGCAGAAAATGCCTTTCCGGCAAGATTTCCAACGAAATCTTCGATTTTGCTGGTTCCCTTATCACGAATTACATCAATGGCCTTCATTGATAATTTTTTAGCTAATGGCGCCACTTTTGGGGCCATTCTTGTAAATAGCCCCGCAATGGTATTACCGAAACCATCTCCGTAATATGCTCTATAAACAGGTAATCGTGAGTTCACCACGTAGACGTTTACGGGTTTATCATGGTTTTAGTGTATGATCATCTTGTTATAAAACTAGTAGTTTTTCAATTAGTGATTAATCGCTGTAATAACCATGAGCGTCTTTGTGATTTTGAACTAATTCAGCAATGAGTTCTCGATATACATTAATGTCCATGATACCGCCGGCAAATAATCGTCTACAGATATCAGCTGCTTCATTAATTATCTCGACGGAGTTGTTTCCGGCTCGCTTCCCTCCGATGAGAACCTCTAACCGTGATATATCACTGAGAATGTTACCGGGACAAGTAACTAGACCACTACCTGAAATTACTGGCGATTTCTGAGATTTAGAAAATCCCTCCCCACTACTTTAATCAAGTGCTTCCTCCAGTTTTTCTAAATCCGTTTTTTGTAAATAACTAAAAGGATCATCATCATCTCGATCAGATGGTCCAGGCGAAGGTCCAAGCGAAGCTTGTGGTGGTAGTTGTTGTTGAGATTTTTCTTGTTTAGCAGGTGAAAAAGATATTTTTTTGCAGGGTGTTGTCGCGGCCGCTGAAGTCTTTGTGGTTTTCCTTGTGATTTTTGTTCTTCATATTGTTTATACACTTTACCCACTATTTTGAGATATTCAATATATGACGTATTGTCGCTGTCAATTTTACTTGTTTTAGTTTTAATTTTGTAAAATATATCAGCCCAATGTTGTATACCTCTTACATACTTGTGCTGTTCTGGTTTTAACATTTTTTTTCTGTTTTCATAGGTCGTAACAACAAGTGCAGGAAACTCTGCTGCTTCAGTCTTATCAATTTCTGCTAACCCTTCTTCGTTAAATCGCGCGCGTAATTCATCTACTATTTTATCATTGGTCTTTTTCGGACCAGGTGGGTTTTTTTTGTAACAACGCTGATGTCTTTTCAGTTTCCGCTGCTATCTTTTCAAGCACACCAAGAACAGGCACTTCTCGTCGCTTGCCTTCCTCAGGAATATCCCCAAATATTGCTCGTTCAGTTGCTGTTTTCACATCGCTGGTCGCCTTAGTTACCGGGGCGAACAGTTGTTCACTTGACACAGAAAAGTCAGTCTGCGCTTGTTGTCGTTGTTGAAGTTTCTCACGAAGTCTGTCTCGAACCGGTATAAACTTTTTAATTGCTGCTAGCCGCTCTCGGGCTAATCTAGTTGTAAGCGATTCACCTACCATATAGTGTTTGTGAACTGAGTTTTCAAATGTGAAACTATCACAATTAAAAGCTGAGTTATTAAATAATGTACCATCAAGCTAACGTATCCATCTCCGACAAGGTTAAACTGTACGACGCTATCCGCGAATGTTTCAGAAACAACATCGCTGAGGGTTTCAAAATTGTAATATCTGAGAACGGAAATGAACGATTTTTATTAACGACGCGGCAACAACAACAACTACGTGAAAATGGAGGCGTCGCGGTGATTACTTGCTACCACGACCAGATCATCCAGTACGCACATAGCTGCATGAGTAAACCCAAACTGCTGAGTATCATTTCAGGAGAAAATCCTATGTAGTTACAAAAAACGCTAAAAAAAAATAAATTTTTTTATAGTAACGCTCACGTGGTTAGGATACTGGTTTTTCCTCGTTTAATATTTTTCTAAGATCACGAACCTTAGAACTAATTTCAGCTCGTTTTTGATACTCTTGGCCGAGCTTTTGACGTATTGCTTCAACGGTGCTAAATAGCGTTATAAATACATCAATATCGTTACCGTACAAACAAGCATAGATGGACTTTTGAATTCCTTTCACGAGTCTGTACATCTTAGGTAAAACATAACGACCCTTACTAGACTGATGCTCAATGTCTTCATATTCCGAGGTAATCTTGTCACAGTCGAGATCTTTAGATAATATTATTCCTCGATTCTTTAAAATTGAAATTTCAGCAATTATAGAATTTACATCTTTGATATCCATATTTTTATAGTATACTGTATCTCTAATTATTAAAAAAAAATGTAACACTCATTTGGCAATCTCACTGGCGCCCTATGACGTCAGAGAGACCCAGAGGTTACTTAATTAACTTAATTAAGTCCATGTATATGCTGTACTGAAAACCCCATTTGGAACCCCTTTCGCGTCAAATAACGTGAAAGAGACCCAGAGGTATGTGACAACACGTATCTTTGGAACTCCTTGGGTGCCTTCGCATCCATGTAAGCCCAAGGGAACCCGAAACATACATCTCCGGCGGGAGGCCTAACGTGGCAAACACCATCTTAGACCGCCCAGAAGATATGCTTGAGGTGACGTAATACATGTACTTAATTACCTTAATTAATGGACGGCACAATGCCATATATGTCTCCGCTCGAGTGTTGCGGCAGACTTTAGGCATACATATACTTAATTAAGGATGGTATTATTCAATGAAACGATTGATGTGGGACGGCACAATTCCATATATGTCTCCGCTCGAGTGTTGCGGCAGACTTTAGGCATACATATACTTAATTAAGGATGGTATTATTCAATGAAACGATTGATGTGGGACGGCACAATTCCATATATGTCTCCGCTCGAGTGTTGCGGCAGACTTTAGGCATACATATACTTAATTAAGGATGGTATTATTCAATGAAACGATTGATGTGGGACGCACAATTCCATATAAGGATGGTATTATTCAACGAAACGATTGATGGTAATGATGTGGGACGGCACAAGACAGCACAAACATGAAACGACGGGGCATTTTTTCTACGGCCAATCCAATCGATCAAAAGCAACCAAACTAAATTAACCCGGTTGCATGATTGACAAAAGACAACCACACGCCCGTGTTAATGGCGTTGGTTAGTTTTGATCGGTCGGAATTGGCTTTCGAAAGCCCCAAGCTTATTACGAGCCGTAATGTATATAAGGCGACTGATACAGCCGCGTCTTTCACGAGTGTGTTATTTTATTTCCTTGAATTACTTATTAATGCTGTTTCACAACATTTAAAACAGACAGATATTTTAAATGAAGCACTAAACAAAATAATACAGTTGTTAAATAACAGCGTATATTCCCTGTTCTAATTCTCTAGACGAGTACATTATCGATTAAATCACAAAGAGCTGTATATACAGAGGAATTTTAACCACGCCCACCTACGTCAATGAATGGGAAACACTAGTATTTTTCCGGCTGAGCTAACATAGGTATTTTGCGCTGGATTATAAGAACGTCTTTACTAAATGGTCTAAATAAATACAACTGTTGAAATAATTGCAGTTTTAGCCCAAACGACAATAAAACGTTTTAGAAACTGTTAAAAAAATACAACTATACTGAAACTATGTATTCATTACAGTCACGTGTGCGGCGCGCCTTTTCAAGGTATACAGGTAAATAGCAGACGACTCACTTCCTTTGACGTCATAATACAAGGGAACTTAGTGAGTAGTGTTATGAGTGACGGCGGATTTATCCATAAAGGATTTATCTCCCTTGAATCGTTTCAGATGTATACGAATTTTATTTTATGACCATTTTTTTTAGACAGAGCAGTTTTAATTATATTTTCTGAAACAAATCGTATTGTCAGTGTGGTTACTTAGAAGTGATGAAAATGTCAAAGTATCTACTGGCTTCATTTATTGATTGAAAGTTTCTCTCTTCATTATTTTCTAAATCAAACGATTTGACCCCCCTAGGGCGTTTTGCATGTTTGCCAGTTCCACCTAATTTTGCATTCCGACTTTGTGAGACGGCTTGAAGATTCACAAGACAATTATCAGTCTTGTTATTATTGATATGATCAATCACAAATCCGTCTTCGATTAATCCGTAAAATGCTTCATAGATGGCTCTGTGACAGAGATATTTCTTCTTCCCAGCTGTAAACATCAAATATCCCATATTATTTACCCATCCAATCGGTTCTCTTAGTCTGCGGTGCCTGACAACACCATCACTGGAGGCTTCGTAATTAACAAGCACTGGATGAGGTCTGAAATCTTGGCTCATTTGTATAATAATACTATTTGTCTAATTTATTATAAATCTCTGGATATAATCTTGAGGGGTTTTTATGATTTTGTCCTTGATTTTATCAAGGACGCTAGGGTCAATGACTGCATTTTTTATTCGTTTGTCATAATAGCGTTTTAGTTCCCTGTATCGTTTGCCGCCGCAACTGAGACATAATTGTGATTTTCCCCTTACCCCAACCCCACATTGGAGGCATGGGAGTGGACCGAAAGAACCGTTGCGAACGCTTTGTAAATGATACCCACAGAATTCGCTTCTGCATGATTTGTTACACGGGGTTGTTGATCCAATCATAAGCCACTTGCAGTGATTCATTATACTATATTTTTCTATTTAAATACTTGTTTTAATTATAACATGGAGGAGTTCAAGAGATTATCGAAAATTAAGCCTTGCAAAAATGTTAAATTCAATCTCGATAATGAGTTCAAGAGATTATCGAAAATCAAGCCTTGGAAAGATGCTAAATTCAATCTTGATAAGGAGTTCAAGAGATTATCGAAAATCAAGCCTTGGAAAGATGCTAAATTCAATCTCGATAAGGAGTTCCAAAGATTATCGAAAATCAAGCCTTGGAAAAATGCTAAATTCAATCTTGATAAGGAGTTCCAAAGATTATCGAAAATCAAGCCTTGGAAAAATACTAAATTCAATCTCGATAAGGAGTTCCAAAGATTATCGAAAATCAAGCCTTGGAAAAATACTAAATTCAATCTCGATAATGAGTTCAAGAGATTATCGAAAATCAAGCCTTGGAAAAATGTTAAATTCAATCTCGATAATGAGTTCAAGAGATTATCGAAAATCAAGCCTTGGAAAAATGTTAAATTCAATCTCGATAATGAGTTCAAGAGATTATCGAAAATTACGCCTTGGAAAAATACTAAATTCAATCTCGATAATGAGTTCAAGAGATTATCGAAAATTACGCCTTGGAAAAATACTAATTTTAATCTCGATAGAGTCTCTGATATACCAAAACGTCTAATCGGTGATAGAACTATACTGGGTAAAATCAGGGAGTGTTTTAATGAATTCTACCGAGACGGTGCAGCATACTGTTGGTCGACATTTCGAATTATTGATGAAGATGTCAATGTACCCAACATCGATGCTACTATGAACGATGAAAGAGCAGCTGAGATAATTTCACACCTTGGCGAGCCAACGGGGGGGGGGGGATTCCAAGGGTGTAAAATCCAAAGGGGAAATTCAAAGATGGAAATCCAAAGGTAAATTGTAAAGCAATTCCCAAACAAGGAAAATCAAAGATGGAAATCCAAAGGTAAATTGCAAAGCAATTCCCAAACAAAGCAATCCCCAACAGAAGTATTTTTTGAGAATAAAATTCATTATCGAAGTCGAAGGCAAATGGATTATCAGGGATAAATTTGAACCAATCCTCAAGAATAAAAAAACTGTCATTGTGAGTAGAGATTCCAAACCAGGAATTCTAACTGGAATCGACAAACCATACTACGAGAGATCTTATCCCGTAACAGCAATTGTTTATGAGTTATATCCGTTAAATAATAAACCCGATATCGCAAAACTAGCTCATATGAAATATTCACCGTTGACTTCGTCAAGGCTCAATTGTGTAGCAACACGGGTAATGGAACACTTCACAAATGCATCCCGAGGAAATAAACTAACTGATCTGCGACCGAAATGGGAACTGACAGTGAAACAGCACGGTGCAAAGATTTCTGATATAGCTAAATTAGAAACATCATTAAGATTCCCAATAACCGTTATGACGATAACCGGAGAAGTTTTATACGAACCGAATTATAACAAAAATGGAGCGCCAATACAAATTATTGATCATAACAAACACGCGTGGACACCTGGCGGTAACAATATTTCCACGAGAACGAACCGTGAGATATATCCCCCAAGAATTCGTCGGGGATGTTTTTTATAATGAAAAATTATTCGATGCTATTCACACGCTGTGTAAAGATGATCCTGTGTCAGTGTGGTTACTTAGAAGTGATGAAGATCCCGAAATAGGATTTGATCAATTTGTAAGACCAAATGGTGAATTATATCGCGTTGAAGAATTAGATAACAGAATGAGAAAAATCGCTAGTGATTTTTCACCGGAGAGTTTCCATGAAAAACTACTCACGGATAGTTTTACTATTCCATCAGTGGTAGCTCACTTGGCAAGAGAAAAAACTCATGGCGTCCAACACAAAGTGATCTTCTCGAGGATGTTAAATTGAGTTGCGTCAAATTTAGTCATGGAGGACTGTGGAATACAAAATACTCACGTGATGGTATGATTTCAATTGATATATCCGTGTGTTATCCTGGAAGTTTTCTCGGGTATGGGAAATGTGCTGAGTACTTTAACGATTTGGACCCCCACGCATGAAATGACTCGTGTTGCGATTAATGGACCATTACCTGATTTTGATTTAACCGGATTCGCTCGTGTGATATCATTCGAATTCGCTACAGGGTTACATCCGTGTAGTTATCTTTGGCTTGGTAGACACCTATCTGAAAAGGCCTGGATACCAATAGTGTTACTACGATATATGATTGATTGTGGTATGCTAATATCGTTGATTATTTCCGAAGCTATTATATGCTATCGAGGTCAGAAAGAAGTTTGGCTACCACAACCCGATCTAGATCGTATAATTAGTGAACAGCGAAAACAGTTTCCTGCTTTCAGCGAGGAAGAAGTCATGAATTGGTCTAAGAAGTTATTTGAAATTAAAAGCGGACAAGCAAAAGATTTTGGACGAAGAATAATCGGTAAATTTACCCAGGGTGGAAGATACGACAATGCAAAATATTCCTCGCGGTTGATCATAGACATCGCTGAATACGATTTTATTGTAACGGATTTAACGAAACAGGGAAAACTTGTAAATCGTAAAGACGCTTTCCTATCCGATGGAAGACGATTAGGTACAATTGTTACCTATTGTGATGGATATATTAAACAATATACGCATTTGAGAAGTTCTATGCTAGCTTATGCTTCTATCAATTTATTTTCGATGATAAATAGATTTCCTAATAACGCAGTTAGAGTAGCCACTGATTCTATGCATATCCACGAGAAATACAAATCAGATGTAGCTAATTTCACAGATCCGGAGGCAAATTGGGGATGTTGGAGATTTAAAAAGGAGACGCTACATGAGTATTGTGAATCGGCAGATGTTACCATGGATGAAAAGTACTTAAAGTTTGATGAGATTCAATCCGAATTTTCTAATGCACCACCGGTATCTGATCCAATATGTAGATACAAGACAGTTTATTTAAACGGTTGTGGTGGGTCAGGAAAGACAACTCGTGCAATTGAATTATACCGCGTTTCAAAATCAAACATGATTGTCCTAACACCTACTCACAGACTCGCCAGAGAGATGATAAAGCGAGGGGTAAATGCCTATACTTATCATAGTTTCTTTCGATGGAAAGGCGATGAATGGACTCCTGATCGAATGGGTGATAAATTCATTCCTGAAATCATAATTTGGGATGAAATATGCACAGTATCGTTGAAAATATTACAAACCTTTCTTGAGTGGTTGTTATTGAAAAATACAAAAGTCGTCATGTGCGGTGATCATGGCCAACCACCAATTACATTACAGCCGGATAAAATCCAATGTGAAATAGCGCGTGAAATAATTTCAAAAACTCCCATAAATGATTTTTGGGAAACGTGGAGACCAAATGATTTGATAATTGCAAGTAGAAAAATAGTCAGAGACATACTTCAGATGAAGTTATTTGAATTGAATAAAGAAAAATTTGCAACACTTCCAGTACCGTTGTGTTATAGGCCTTCGGATACACGAAAACAGAATATAGAAGTTGATATTCCAGGACAAAGTGAAAAACAAATTCTCGTGTTAAATGATATTGTGCTGGTTGATATCAGCGTCGTTGAAGATGCATTGCGTGCTAATAAATCCCCATGGACGCTAGGATACGCAGCGACGATACATTCTTCACAGGGATTGACTATATCGGATACAATTGTTTGGATGGTGGATAATCACATCGAATGGTCGAATTTAGTCTATCTTGCAGTATCCAGAGTACGAAAAATAAATCAACTTCGAAGAGTTGTCCTGGATGATAATGACACTACAATGGATGATGCTAGCATCGTTGATGTTAAAGTTATTGATAAAAAACTCTCCGGTTACAAACAACAAGACAAAAAAAAAAACAACGAGAATTTGACATTGATGCTGAATTAATAATTACGCTGAAGCAACAACAGAATAATCACTGCGCGAGTTGCAATTGTATAATGCGTTGGCAGTATTCGGATAAAGATCCTCGCCAATTTACCGTAGACAGAAAGAATAGCAGCATTGGTCATGTCAGAAACAATGTGATGTTGACTTGTCTTGAGTGCAACAGACGAAGGGGTGCTAGTTAAGACCACGCGGTGGTAATTGAGTATCCTCGTGAATTACCTGTAGTTGTTGTCGAGTAAATCCTCGCTGAGGAGCAGTTGAATCCAGTTTATAGATTGGAGGTCTACCAGTAGATCGTGTTATACCGGATATCTTATGCGTAGTGACGCTCCAACTAGGATCGGTAGCTCTTTTTTTACCACCCTCAAGCTCTCCTGGTTCGTATAAATACCTAATAGTGACATTACTACCAAGAATTGGTTCTTTGAAATCTTTTTGTGAAATTCCTTGGATTTCCATTTTTGGTATAGACGCTTTCTTAATCGCGTTGACAGGTTTCATGTTAATTGTTCGAGTAATCTCGTTATTGAGCGCGGTAATCACAGCTGGTAATCTCTTAACCCATTCACGGGATCTTTTATCCTGAATAAACTCCTTCGCGTATTGATATCCAAATAACCGTTCAGCAAGAGTCCGATTAAATCGTTCAACAATTGCCTGATCGCGATGTAGCGCAGTATGCCTTCGTCTGATGGTGACATTGTGATGTTTCATCGCTGATAAAACATCGCCTTGAAATTCCTTACCAGGATCAACCTGCAATAGATTTGGCCAGCGTAGTGGGCCTCGTCGATAGATCCTTTCAAATGCAGAAGCAACTTCAGGTGATGATTTTGTTTTTAATGGTTCTGCTTGTTTGTATCGACTCGCAACGTCAACTACGGTTAGCGCGTATTTGTAACCGTTGTCATGTGGTAAAAACAATAAATCAGCTTGATGAACTTCATTGGGTCCGGTAACATCAAAATGCGAGAAATTGATTTGTTTAGGCGGTGGTAGATAAATCTGCCATAGTGCCTGTTTGGATAACCAATTAGCCGCAGTGGCCTTTTTCACTTTTGCGGCGTTGGCGAGTTTCTTGATTGCAGCGTTACCCCTCCAGTATCCTTTTGGAGAATAATAAATAGATTCCATATTATTAATTACCAGCACCCATCATCAATTTGCCTTTCATAGCTGATTTTACCAACCACGAAGCCAACTTTTCTTTAAAAGATTTATCAGGAATAGCATTTAACGCATGAATTAATTTCACATCCGCGAGATGCCTGTTTTGCAGATTGCTGCTTTTATATGCAACATCATGAGCATGACACGCCTTATCAATGGCGTTTATCGGATACTCGCCGGATCGGGGTTGATTTTGATCATCAAGTCTGATATCTAATCGTGTTCCGGGACCACAGTAGCTATATCCTGGAAGGTGCTTTTCTCCCGGGTACTTTGCCCATGGGGTTCCAGGGAGCTTTGCAAATTTGGCTGCGATATCACCTCCTCGTTTTTTTTTAAATCATCATTTCCTGCAGATCTCATAGACACAAATCTAAATTTCTTTGTACCACATTGCACGCATTTACCAGAAAGCGCTGATCGGTTATTTCTAGTTGTAATCGTCGTCAAGTCATCTGTGCCAGTACGCGTTTTACACTTCACACAATATAGATCCATAATTTATGTATAGAAATATGGATATAATTGATTTTTCAGCGACTAAAGCAAGAGAACCGGTTAAGCATCATGCAGCGCTACCAAACTCTATCCGCGCAATTATAATCGGGCCATCTGGATCCGGTAAAACGCAATTGTTGCTCAATTTAATAATGAGATGGATGAAATGGGATAAGTTGTATTTAGTTGCTCCTAGCGTAGATGATCAACGATGCTATGAAGTGCTAAAAGATTTTAACGAGAATGCATCAGAAATTAAGGGTGAAAACGCCATTGATTTTATAACTGATATTGACGAGGCGCCATCCGTGGATGACCTTGATGGGAACATTAACAATTTAGTCGTATACGACGATGTGATGTTAGACAATCAACAAAACCCAGCTAGAATATTTTCCCGAGGCAGGCATAAAAACACCGACGTGATATATGTCACTCAACGATACACTCAGATTCCAAAAGTGATTAGAGACAACTGTAACTTACTGTGTGTATTTAACGGCGTTGATACTCATACTCTTAGAAATATTTGGCAGACATGGTGCTCTGATATGGACTTCAATCAATTTAAAATTTCTTTAGTAACGCTCAGTCGACTCCGCACGGATTTATAACAATAAATTTACATGATCCTCGGACACGATATCGTATCGGACTCGATCAAATATTTGGTTGAACTCGTAAAAGAATTATTAACCCAGAACTGAAAATTCCAGCAGCAGAGAGGGTGAATGACAACGACGTTGGCGTATATAAGGAAATCTTATTTTATCGAATAGACGCCATTTTTTTAACTATTTGGTGGAAGCCTCAGATTTCCGAATCGACGCTCGGAAAATTGTAGGATTCACCCTCTCTGCTGCTCAATTTGATTGCATTCTTGTTTAATGTTGAACTACAAAAGTTACTTTCACATGACCTTCAGAAAACTACCAAGCAATACAAATACTTTTCAACTTCATGCAATGACTGAAAAGATATCTTGAATGATGTACAGATATAATATTACAAACCATTATATTCCATTATGATCATTACTTAACTTTACCGGTGAAAACGACAGTGTAAAATAAAATAACAACAAAACATATCCATAAAACTGTATAATTACAGATAATTACAGAATCATTATAATGACAGTAAACTTAATTTTAATTCGTATCTTGTATTGTAAACGTTCAATATAAAACTTACTTTCGCATCACCTTCAGACCAACGCCAACCAAAAACACGTTGTGGTTTGTATTTATAATACAATGTATTCATTTTCTTTCTGTGATAACCAGTATATCTTCATTATTTCAATTATGCATTGATACCATATTTAAGATAAATTGTAAATACCCAATTTTTACTTTTTTGATAATACACAGAAAAGAAAGCTTTTGTGGGAGCAACTTTCTGTTTCATACACAAATACCATCCACAAATACCAATACAATACTATACATTACTTTTAGTTTAGTTACATATATCATTCATGTATCATAATGGTTGTTTTTTTAGGATACTTAACTCAAATATTCCCTTTTATGTATGTATCACAAATTTTTTTTGTTAGTATACTTTCTCAAATGGGTTGATAAAACTTTTAGACTTTTCCATCAACTTCAGACAAGACTGAATCCCTTAAAATAAAATTTTGAAATGTGTAAATACTAATGTTGAACTTGGGAATCTTTGGTTTTGTATCAAAATAAATTATCATTTATCTTGGTTATTAAGACCTGAATGATAATGCTTCAAGAAATAATAATAATAACTTATTTAAAGGGGTGACTAATTTAGTCAAAGACTATTCTCCCTTCAGGCCCTTTAACTAAAATACATACAGCATGATGAGGAACATATCAATAACAAAAAAATAGACATATGCCAACAAACAATTTACAACAAAAATATTATTCTAAATAAAACAAACCAGATTTTAACAAAATGTACAATCTTTACCAACTGCAAACTATTAAACTAATATAGAATGATACATTTCCAGGTAAATCCTTAGATGTGCATCTACCAAAATATTTGTAAACAAGTAAATATACATAATTTTTTTTTAAAAAAAATGTAGTACACAGATGCCATATCTGATTATGATGTGGTTATATCAGACACAGCAGGAATTTGTATCCTATGAATTGTTGGTCCAGATGTAGAAGTTGTGGCCATGTCTTCTGTGACATTTTTCTGATGTTTTCCTTGCACTGCCATTCAATTCATTACCTAATATAGCAAGGGAAAATAAATGTTTTATTAGACACAATAATATGATATACTTTACAAATAATAATATGCATAATATATACTTAACTGTATTGCATTACTTTCATTTACAGCCATCACCATTTACATTATATATAAAAAAAAATTATTTAAAAAAAAAAAAAAACAGAAGTGACTGCTTGCCTCTAAATCAAGTCTTATGGTTGCGAGCGAAAATGATGATCATTAATACCCCTTTAATGGCCTTAAAAATAGCAGCAGCTGTGTACGTACATGCGGTTTTCAGGGATATTGTTGCAGGGCTGTGATATTTTATTTCAAGCTAAATGGAATAATGCCAGTTTATATAAAATATGTTATTTTAAGAGTTTTGATAAAGAGTTAACAATACAGATATAAAATAGCGGTATAAAAACTTGACTGTTCATTGCAAAATTGAGACTCACCATGACACCAGTATCCAGCAAGAATTTGGCGACCTCTGGATTAGTTTCCAGGCTCAAAGTGGACTTCTTTTTATTCCATCGTTCATGCTGGTCACCAATACATATGCGTGTGCTGCCATAATTTGCCTAAAGAGCTTTTTTTCCCCCTCCTTTCAGAATCTAAGTTTTGGTTTTCGATCTAGTTGTGAACACGCCATTATTTTTGTAAACACGTGTTTGCGCATGGCTAAAATTCTTAATCTTCGGGAGAGGTCAACACAGAGGTTACATGAATATAGGCGTGGCAAACAGCGAATTTTTGTCTGCAGACAATAATTCAAAATCGCGTTTCTTATCACAAAATTTCCGATACTAGCCTGATTTCAGCCTCAGAAACAGCCTGAATCGTAATTATTCATCTAATTAAGTAATTGTGAACTGAAAAAATAAATATATAATTTCATTCGTTTTTACTTAGGTTGTATGCCTTTAAGCCGTCAACACGATACACGCAGAACAAACAACATGGCATAAAAACAAGTACTAAACTCCAAAGATAGATGTAGATAAAGTGAACATAAACGCTACATTAGATTGTCCACAGCGAATTGTGCTGAAGCTAGGCTCTTCTAACATCGTGTTCCCTTCAAGTAGATGAATTTAGTAAACTTTCAAGAGGACTCATCCTTGTCTGGTCCAGGAGTCACGTTCTTTCGAGCATTGAACCGAACAACTCTTTTATATTCAGATACTATTATTGTATCTATACTTCATTTACCGGCATACATCACGGATGAAGAGATTAGTATAAAGCTAAGAGAATACGGAGTGCAACTCCTTTCTCCCATTCAACGCAGATATTATCCTGGGACTAATGTAGCTGATGGTACCCGCTACGTAAGATGTAAATTCCCACAACAGATAAAATCTCTGCCTTACAGTCTTAAATTTGAGACTGTAAATGGTCAGCAATACTACAGAGTATTGCACGACAATCAAGTAAAGGTATGTTCGAGATGCCTAGATCCGGGACATGTTATGAAAGACTGCCCTGATTTTATATGTTATAAGTGTGGCGAGCAGGGTCATGTAGCGAAGAAGTGCACTAGGCAAAGATGTGACAGTTGTGGAAGTTTTCCTCTAATGTGTACATGTAGGATATGCGACAAATGCCACAAAGAGGCACAATCATGTACGTGGCACAGAGAGGATATTGCAGAAATTCATTCTCAGGTTGATGATGTTACGAGGGAAGAAATATTGGAAATACAACATGACGCTGATGATAAAGAAGAAATAGAGAATGCAAAACAACATGATGAGAGTGGGGAGAGTGGAGAGGAAAATGGCAGAAGCAATGTTGATGTGACTAATGAAGAAATAGAACCTGAGGAGGAAGGAAACAACAATCAAACTATTAGTTGTCGATCGGTGACAGATTCAGGTGATGACAGGATGGTGGTTGAAGACTCTATTAAAGTAACAAACGATACAAAGAATTGTGATGAAAACGGTACTAATATAGACGATTTCAAAGTGGTAAAAAGGAGGAGGAGAAGGTATAATCCAGTACCTAACATGAAAATGAATAGCATGCGACGAACACCTATTACGAAATGATAAAGCATTTAACAATATCTAATATTTTCAATAGACTCATCATTATCATGGCTTTAAATATTATATCTCTAAATGTAAATGGCTTGCGAGATTTGACTAAATTAAAGTCCGTTTTAGAAATATTTAAAGAGAAAAGAGGCCATATTTTATTATTGCAAGAAACCTTTTGGGATGATGAGTTTGCTGAAAGTATCAGAGAAAATAAAATTTGGAATGGTGACATATTTTATAGTAATGCTGACAATAAGAGGGCAGGTGTTGCTGTTCTGGTAGTGAGAGAATTAAAAAATCAAGATACACAAGTAATGATTGAAAAGGGTAGACTTTTACATCTTAAAATAGCTATTGATGATACAGTGATAGATTTAATTAATATATATGCTCCAAATGTTGTGAAGGAAAGGCATGACTTTTTCATGAAACTTAAAACATATTTACATAGTAATACTAGTGAAAACACTATCTTGGCTGGTGACTTTAATACATCTTTAAAAGGAATTGATTGGCATAACAAAACCCTACAAATTGATAATATAGCTGTTCGTGAGCTTTATAAAATTATTTTTGATAGAAATATTTCCGATGTATGGAGATCACGAAATCCTGGCACTCGTATTTTCTCCAGAAAACAAGTTGTACAAGGCGAAATAAAGCAGAGTAGGATAGATTATTTTTTGATTTCCTCAAAATTGCACCCCAGTGTGGAAAACATCTGTTATGCAGATACATCCTTTAGCGATCATTCGTTCGTATACCTCAAACTAAATACATGTAAAGTGCAAACAGGTCCTGGATTATGGATACTAAATAACAATGTTCTTTGTGAGGAAGATTATGTAAAGAGAGTGAAATCAATTCTTTCTGAGGCAAAAACTGAAGAAATGTATTTCAGTGAACCACTCATTTGGTGGGATAATGTAAAATACAAAATTAAAAAATTTTCCCAAGTATACTGTACAAGAAGAAATAAGGATAGATTAAAGAATATTTTAGATTGCAAAATAATTTAAAATCATTTTCAGAAAAAGTTGCCAATAAAGAATTATATAATATTAACAAATATGAAGAACTAAAACATCAGTTAAGTGACTACGAAACTGAATTGTGTCGGGGTGCTATATTGAGATCTAAGGCGAAATGGGCGATTGAAAGCGATAGAAATACTAACTACTTTCTTAATCTTGAAAAATCTCGACACAAGACAAATGTAATAAATGACTTGATTGATGACGACGATGTAATTATTTCAAATACAACTGAAATCTTAGATGAAATACATCAGTTTTATAGTCATTTATATTCTTCTGTAACTATTGACGATAATTGTACAGATTCACTTTTAAATTTTGTACATTGTTCTGCACCTAATGAGGATAAAGATATGTGTGATGCCATAATAACAATTGATGAATTACATACAGCTATAACCGATATGACAAAAAACAAAAGCCCGGGCCCAGACGGATTGACAGTAGAGTGGTATTGTAAATTTTATGATTGTATATATGATATTCTGTTGCACATTTTTCAGTGTGTTAAGAATGACAATATTATGTCGAGATCAGTGAGATTTGGGGTTATATCGCTTATCTATAAAAACAAAGGAGATAATAGAAGGTTGAAAAATTGGCGCCCTATAAGTCTACTTAATGTAGATTATAAAATTTTGGCAAGGATTCTGTCTGCACGTTTGAAAAGGGTATTGCCCAAAATTATATCTGTAACTCAGACATGTTGTATAGTTGGGAGAGATATTGCTGATAATATAGTTACTGTAAGAGATATTATAGAAATGGCTGAGAGGGACAACCTTGAAGGATAGGTCTTAAGAATTGATCAAGAAAAAGCGTTTGACAGAGTGAGCCACTCATATTTAATTTCTATCTTACGAAGGTTCCGGTTTGGTGACAATTTTATTCAGTGGATAAAGATATTTTATACGGAAATTAAAAGCAGTGTTAAATGCAATGGGCATCTAACGAAACCCTTTCTAATTAAAAATTCTGTTCGACAAGGTTGTCCTATATCAGCAGTGTTATATGTATTAGTAGCAGAACCCTTAGGGTTAGCTATCAAAGCAAATCCTTATATCAAAGGTATTCCAATCCCACTATTGAGTAATACAAGCAAAATCTTTCAACATGCAGATGACACAACCTTAACATTAGCGGACACACAATCCATTCATCAATCTTTCAATGTACTTGACTTGTATTGTAAAGGATCTGGTGCAAAAGTGAACAAAGATAAAACAGAACTTCTTTGTATTGGGTCTGGCAAACTCTCTGATAATTATTGCAAGCAATTACAAATTCAAATTTGTGATCAAGTCATCTTAATTTTAGGAGCTTATGTTGGAAAATGTGGAAAGTTATGTGAGCAGCTTAACTGGAATGATAGATTGTCTACAATTAAAACCTTGCTGCAAATGTGGACACAGAGATATCTGACAATACAAGGAAAGGTTGCAGTGGTTAATACCTTATTAGTTTCCAGAATATGGTACATAGTGTCAGTTCAGCCTCTACCGGATACGATTGCTGATGAATTGAAGAAATTATTTCTCAAATTTATCTGGTCAGGAAAGTCACATTTGGTTCACTATTATACCATAATTGGTGAGAAGCAGAACGGCGGACTACAATTAACTGATATAAAGATGAAAATGTATGCATTCAGACTAAAATTTAAAACGATACTTTGATGTGAATTGCCATGCTATGTGGAAAACTACCTTTGATTACTTTTTATCTACTGTTATGAACATGAAGTTGACGAAAGATTTGTTTAACATGTCCTTAAACAAGCAACAACTGAATATCCTCCCTATATTCTATAGAGAAATGTTTTATGCATGGGACAAACTTAAAAATAATATCCACATAAATATAGATGTGAGGAATGTATTTGAACAACCTCTCTTTTTTGAATCCTAATATTACATGTGCTGGTAAAACGCTGTTTTTCGCAGAATTCATAGAAGCAGGAATTGTTCGTGTTCAGGACATTGCATATGAATTTGTACCTGGATTATTACCTTATACAGCTATTCAAGAAATGATATACGAATCAAGTCCTGATATCAAAACTGAAAAGATAAAACAAGACTACAATTGCATAATAGAAAGTATACCATTAGGCTGGAGAAATATTCTTGCAACAGAATCAAAACTCACTGTAACCAATGGCAAAAATTGTATGTATTTCAAAGTTGATACTAAATTGTATGACCTCTGTTTATGTACATCACAAATATTTTACATGTTTTTATGTAAATTGATATTTCAAGAACCAGCTTCTGTTACCTTTTGGAGTCAACTATTTAGTTTGGAAAAGATTAACTACTGGAAATTGATTCACTTACCTTTCAAGACCCCAGATTGTGTAGATTTGGATTACAGAATAATACACAATAGAATATTTACCAAAGAAAGACTGAAATACTATGGCAAAATTGATGATGACGTATGTCCAGTATGCCAGTTGGAAACAGAAGATTTATTTCACATGTTTATGAAATGTCCTGAATTAAGCTCTTTTATGAATTATGTTGTGTATATACTTGAGATCCTTTTCAACAATTGTAGAGTAGATGTTCTTAATAGCAACTCATTTGAACAAATGCTCATGATAGGTTATGAGAAAAAAACAAAATCAGTTAATGGTTATTTTATGAATTACATTCTAAGCATTGCTCGATTGTGCATTTACAAAAGACGAAACAGCATGTCGCTATTGGGTAAAAAAATAGACGTAGAAAGATTGTTTCAATATTTGACTAGGAAATACATATTGTACACGTATCAACATCACAAAGAAAAGAATCCATCTCTGTTTACAAGATATGTTTTACGAGATAATCCGTTATTGAGAATAGTAGAGGAGAAATTGTTTATCCTATTGTAGAATTAATGTTCTCTAATGTAGCATTACAAACTACTATGTACATAATGATATTGTACTTTTAACTTGTATATTGTATACAATGATTTTTGTTAAATAAAGAAAGAAAAAAATAATAAAAGTGCGTTCAGCTGTTAACCGAAAGTATCATAGTCCTGAACAGCAAGTAAGCATCATAAATGAACGTATTTCTTTAAGACAATTTTATTCCACTATTGTTAATTCTTGAACTGCAAACATTATTATCATACAATCTTCTGCCTAGCCATGCCAATACTTTTGAACTTCATGCCGTGAAGGAATTGATCTATAAACTAATACGTTAAACAGAAATATCAAACACAATTAAATTCCAGTATGATCATTAATTTTTGGCGGTGGAAACTACACTCTAAAGCCAAAACAACAAGGCATATCCATAAAACCAAACATTTACAGATATATATTCAACGTGTACATAAATCCAAGATATACGAAACGACAAGTGTGCCATAGTGCCTTATATGCTGAACGAAGTCAGTTCTCTACAAACTGAATTATTCCCCATTGTTATTACATCACATTTATTACTAGTATTTGCGTGGTTTATTACATGCTCAAGTAAACTTTGTGAACTGTATAAATAACTATATCTTTATGTCATAACACTCCACTACATATCAACTGATCCTCTGAAGTGAAACCTCGATTGCTGATAATGGCCATTTCGGTCACTGTACCACTTTCTTTTACTTCTTTTGAGAAACTTTCTATGAGGTCTCTACATTACCAGATACCAGATAAAATCGATCATTTCGACTTTGAACATTAAATAATGTTTTTCACATCTCTGTGGAACAATCGGTTCGGCTGTTAACCGAAATGGTAGTTTTTCGAGTCCACCAAGGGACGATGAATACCATTCTCTGCTTCATTCAGAATACCGCCAAGCAATACCAATACTTTTCAACTTCATGCAGTGACTGAAAAGATATATAGAAAGATGTTCAGATATAATATTACAAACTCTTACATTCCATTATGATCATTACTCAACTTTATCGGTGCAAACGACAGCATAAGATTAAAAATACAAGGCATATCCATAAAATAGAATAATTACAGATTACAGATAATTACAGAATCATTATTATGACAGGAAACTTAATTTTAATTCGTATCTTGTATTGTAAACGTTTCAATATAAAACTTACTTTCGCATCACCTTTAGAGAAAAGCTAAGCAAAAACACGTCTTTTCCACTTCAATGAGTTCCAATGTCATCATCACGTAATATAAGCTGTCAACACGATACACACAGAACAAACTACATGGCATATAAACAAGCGCTAATCTTTTGAGATAGATGTAGATAAGGTGAAAATGAACGCTACATTAGATTGCCTACAGTAAATTGTGTTGAATCTAAGCTATTCTAACATCGTGTTCCCTTCACGTAGATGAATTTAGAAAACTTTCACGAGGATTCATCCTTGCCTAGTCTAGGAGTAACGTCTTTTTGAGCATAGAACTGAACAATAATTAGTGACCCAGCTAGAACAGTATACAAGTCTCTGTGGCGCAATCCGTTAGCGCATTCGGCTGTTAACCGAATGGTTGATGGTTCGAGCCCACCCAGGGACGATAACTTGTATTTTGCATCGAATCATTCGTGTCTTATTTCATTTGTGTATCATAGTCCGGAACAAGTAAGCATAATAAATGAACGTATTTCTTAAAGACAAATTTATTGCATTATTTGTAACTACAAATATAATATTCATATAGCCATCTGCTTTGCCATACCAACACTTTTGTACTTCATGCCGTGAAGGAATAGATCTATAAAAAGATATTACAGAAATTAAATAATATTAAACAAAATTAAATTTAAGTATGATCATTACTTTTATGCGTTGGAAACCACACTCTAAGGGCAAAAGAACAAGTCATATCCATAAAAGCAAACAATTACAGATATATATTTAACGTGTACATAAATCCAAGTTATACGAAACAACAAGTGTGCCATAGTGCCTTATATGCTGAACAAAGTCAGTTTTCTACAAACTGAATTATTCCCCATTGTTCTTACATCATATGTATTTCTCTTGTTTGCTTGGTTTATTATATGCTCAAGTAAACTTTGTGCACTCTAGAAATAACTTTATCTTTATGTAATAACACTCCACTACAGATTAACTGACATTCTGAAGCGAAACCTCGATTGCTGTTTAATGGCCATTTTGGTCACTATACCACTTTCTTTTAATTCTTTTGAGAAACTTTCTATGAGGTCTCGACATTACCGCCTCCAGATAAAATCGATCATTTCGACTTTGGCCATTAAATAATGGTTTTCACGTGTCTGCGGAACAATCGGTTAGCGCGTTCGGCTGTTAACCGAAATGTTGGTGATTCGAGTCCACCAAGGGACGATGAATAGCATTCTCTGCTTTATTATTTGTGTCTTTCGTCATTTGTATATCATGGTTCTGAACAACAAATAAGCATAATTTATGATCATAAATGTTTCAGACAATTTGATTGCATTGTTGTTAAATGTTGAACTACAAAATTTACTTTCACATGACCTTCAGAATACCGCCAAACAATACCAATACTTTTCAACTTCATGCAGTGACTGAAAAGATATATAGAAAGATGTTCAGATATAATATTACAAACTATTATATTCCGTTATGATTATTACTCAGCTTAGTCGGTGCAAACGACAGCATAAGATTAATACAAGGCATATTCATAAAACAGAATAATTACAGATTACAGATAATTACAGAATCATTATTATGACAGGAAACTAGCAACAGAGGGGGTGAATCCTACAACATTTTTCGAAAAAATCGATAAACCCCTCAAAACGGCAAATAGAGCCTTCCTACGAAATCTCATGTTTTAACCAATAAAAAATAAAGTCTCTGCTTGGCAAATGGAGACTTAGCGATTTTTCAATCATCAGGGTCGCAGCGATGTTGTCATCACCCCCTCTGCTGCTATGGGTTAATAATGAAAATCACTACGACGAAAGTCCTTAGGACTTTACAAACAGACTAATTTGTAAAACCTCATTTTGTAGATCCATTAGATTATTGGACTGGTCAGTGAGTTTAAAATTGATTCTGGTTAATGAATTATTATGACATCGCATATAGACTGGATTAGTTGGATCCTCGATTATTAGAAATCCTGGAGGAGCTGTTGGTGCAAATGAATACAGAATATATCCTTGTTGAGCTTGATTTGATCGTTCGAGATTTATTTGATAGCTTCCTTCGATAACATCGCATACTAAATTGAGCGCAATCACCGAGGATATATTCACATTTTGAGGAGCAATATGCCTGCCGCCACCATCTGGGTCATTATTATGTGTCAGGATTTTTATTTCCGGTGATGTTGTTTTTTCCACGCATCATGAATTATTTTAAAACCAATATCGATGGCATCATTGAGAGATTTTTGTAGTTCTGGTTCGTTATATCCTGGTAGATCGAATGTGGAAATATCTTCTTAGCGTATATTATACTTCGTTGCAAATTCTATTTTCGTATTAGGATTTGAGTCAAGGAATACCTCTTGAATGATTTGCACATTAAATGTTTCCACGTCACTGATGATTTTGTTACATGTTTCTACGACGCTGATAAATTCATCTCGGGTTAGAATACCGGATTAAAGAGATGGCAACAACAATGAAAAATCATTATTCATCACTGTGAAATTTTCAGTGATTTTATCCTGTCGAGTTATGTAATATTCCCCCCCCCCCATCTTTTTCAGTGAAAAAATTCAATTTGGTGTAATCGCTATAGCTTTTTACTGGATTGTCAGATTTTATCCTGTCGGTGATATAATCAGATTGTTGTGGTTCAGGTGGTAAATTAACGGTTTCTCCCCGGGGTGGGATTTTAGGCCATCCCAGTACGGTTCTAATAGAACTCTGATAGATATCTACGACGTATCCCTCTGTGTTTATTTCAATGGCAGATGATAGCGTCGGCTCATGAACCGTTATAGCTATTTTTGATTCTTTTCCAGTAATCGATTTTATTCTACGTTGCAATTCAGCATTGATTTGTTCAATTTGGTATGATCCGGTTGGTATCGAAACAACGTTCCAGTCTGGGGTACCGTCGTCTTTATTCTTATACGAGAACACCAGTGAATTATTGGGTTGTTGACCACCAAATGATTTTGATCTGATATTAGGCCAACTGTGATACACTCGTAGTTTTGCTAGCGCTGTCTCCTTCACGGGGACTGGGATAGGGAAATTCACACTGAATTCTGGATTCGTTGATGTTATTGAGATCATGCTTGTTTGTACTGGGTTTGTGTTCTCCACTATTCGTTGAAATAATTCCTGCGGTGTTGTCATTGTTATTATACTGTTGTTGTATTTCTAATTTTGACATCGCGGAATTATAAATACTGACCATCGCTGAGAACTCACTATCTGATATTAATGTATCATCGAGTGACGACGATATCATCGAGGATAATTGCGAGTATGCGGTTGATACAACATGAAATTGAATTAAGTAATCTTGCAGTTTACTCTGGCTACATGATGATATTTTTTTGTTATCCCGGTTGATATACCCGCGATTGTAGCCGCCGCAGAAATGCAAATTGGAACTACGACCGGGGCAATCATTGTAACCGATGCAAGTATTATTCCGGCGCCAGCGAGAACGCCTGACACCGAGTACATGGTAACATCAACTGCGGTGATTCTTCGTCGGTTTTTTTTAATTTTTATTTGATACTCCTCGGCGAGGGTTTTGAGTCTAGTTTGAAATTCTCTGACCTGATCATAGCGATATTGAGATACCGAAGGTACCGTCGGCGATGTCATTTGTGATGACATTTTATTTTTAAATCGTCTACGATTTCAATTGAAACCGTTATTTACTTAAATCCGCTACGAATTCCACATACCACGTTGTTGAAACCCTAACCAAATTTTTATCAGTAGATGTTATCGTGAACTTTTCAGTTGTATCCTTATCGATGATCGTTGAAATTGTATTGTTGATCCCGGATGAACTCGACGATGAATATTAAATTGAGTCGTTGTCACTAGTGTTAATCGATAAATACCTTTAACGGTTGCAGTGATATCTAATTTGTTGTTTGTAGGTGTCCACGCAAATGATCCGTGTTGGATCGTGTATACTACATTGTTGGTTTTCTCATGAGGAATTTTCGTTTTTTCAATGATTGTTATCATCCTCGTTGCATCACATTTGAATGCTTCGATGAAGTTTTTCGTCTCATCGATGGATTTTTTAATATCAGGGAGTTTTATTTCAATTTTATCCAACGGGGTTCCAATAAATTTATCCACGATGTTTCTACGAAAATTTGAAAACTGTTTTCCGTGTTCTTCAGTTTTAGATTGAAGTGTTGCTAGTTCCAACACAGAATTTTTTAACTCATCGTTGAGAGTTTTTAATCTATCTGTAATCGTCGAAATAAGTACACCCGGTTTGAGTTTACCCTGATCGGAAAATAACGCGATAGTATCCTCGATTGAGTTTCGTTGTTTAACCAAAATATCATCCAACGACACATTACTAGTTTTCAATTTGCCCTGACGATCTTGAAATACAACTATTTCATTAGGATCAACACTTGTTAAGTTCAACGTCTCAGCTATTTCATCTTCGATTATTTTTTTATATCACCGGCTGCAGACATTCCTGCAGTGCCATCGGCACCGGGTTTCTTCAGCGCTGATAAAGATCTCCCCCAAATATCAATCATGCTATTTTATACATCTCTCTCTAAAATCTTTGATTTCCAGCTATTACTAGTGTATTCATTTACGACAACATGTGGTGGTTTTCCCATTGGGTTACCCAAGGAGTTGGAAATAGCGTCAAGGACATTTAATACTTCGCTGCCGCATATTGGTGGATCATTCATTTGTTGTGTTGGTAGCGTAGAATACCAGTGAGGAGTTTTTAAGCGGTTTATGTAACGCATAAATTCTTTAGGCGGTGCTAATCCATATGAATCGAAATAGACGATTGCACGTGGATCAATCGCGTATGCAACCCAGTGAGTTCCGGACCCGGTGCTGTTATCGAGATTAATAATACCGGTTTCAACGCTGTTTGGTTGTGCCGGTAACTGATCTTTCATAAAAACGCCTCTGAAGTTTTTAATCGCGAGTTTTTTAGCAGCATCGAGTAAATCAAAATTGGACATAGGAACCATCGGTTCCTCAATCGAAGATTCCCGAGTTAGTAAACCGGTCCTAGTCTTAGACCCTTTCCGCTGTACCATGAAAACGGGGTTCCTGGTAGTCTTAGACCCTTTCCCTTTTTATATCCCTGTCCAGTTGCCTTCTTTAGTGCCATTCCTGCTGCAGTACCAACGGCTCCTAACGCCGCTGCTTTAGCCATCGCTGGGGATGCTGCTGCAATCAAGGCCGGAATCGCAGCTAGCAACGGGAATATACCGCCAGTTTTAATCATATTTTTGATAGCAGCCGCAGAGAGAGTGATCTGAACGCCTTTTTATCCTTGAAAGCATCATTGAAGTGTTTCACTTGACGAGTTGTCAGCGACAACTTATTCGACCCGCCAGTCATTTGATTGGGTTTCAGCGTGATAGTGGTTCCACATTTTTAGCTGATTCCGATTGCAATTTTTTGATTTGACCAGGAGTTAACGCAACACTAATAACACTGTATGACATTATACAATAACATATTGATTCTAATGGAAAAATCCGAAGTATTTTAATTACATGTTTTTGGAAAACACTACATATTTTCCACTGGTGCATCAATAAGTCTCATTCGTCCGCCAACTCCTTCTAACAACATCGATTTATCACTGAGAATGACAGCAACCGCTCTATAATCAACACCACCAGGAGCTATACGAGCCCTAAAATGTATGTCAACAACGGATTGTCTCATTGAATCAAGATGTTCCAGCGAAAAGTAATAAATCGGATAGAGGCTTTTGAAATCAAGTTGCAATATTTGTAAACCAGTATCAACATTTTGATCACGACCCATATATGACAGCATCCGATGATATACACGTGCTATGTGGTTAGTTTCGTAATCAAGCTGTATATCCTCAGATGGTTCTTGTTGTCCGTTTATTCTCAGTGAAACCTCTTGACTCCTAACCGATCAAATATCATATGACTGTGTTCTTGGGAGCCTAATCGACTCCGATTCTGCAGCGCTATAAATATATGACGTGGAGCTGAAACGCCTTGTTTTGATGCCAGGTGCCATGTAAATGTATCAGCAACATTATCCTCTTTGGCATCAGTTGTTGTTGTTATCAACTTATCAATGATTTGCCACCTGTGTCCATAAATGAAAGTAGCCGCTCTTTTGTGGTAATTGATGGGGTCATTACTGGCATCCACAATACCAATTTAGTTAAAACAACTTTACCATCAGCAACACCATTATCACGCCAGATTGCATCATTGTCATTGCATTTTCGCACTAACGCGATTGTGTGTTTATCTCCGTAAATAACTTTTCTAACATTTCTGCAGAATCCAAACATATGATGCAGTGGAATTGCGCATGAAAATTGTCGACGCTGTCCTTGCAACGTTGCTACTCGTGTTGCAAACCCTAGATTGAAATTGCGATTAATATCTACGAGATCAAAGGTACCAGCCGGCCTAGTATATCCGGCTGGTGCTGGATCAGCTGCGGTATCTCGTGTTGCTTTTACCCTAGTATGATTAATGTTATCAGCGTGATTATTAATATCCTTTGCAAACATCATAGATGGACCAGCCGATCTTGTATAATCATCAGAATATCTTGCTAGCCCGATTATTGTTGTTGCAACATCAACATCACGGTCTATTGATTCAATTTCCTTTCCATCAATGAGATATCTTGCACTTTCAAATAACGCCATGGTGCCATTGTTGACGAAACCAACTCGGATATTTGGGTCATCTGCATATGGTGTATCAGCTGCAGCATTTGTTATGAGTCCTCCCTCAATTTCAATAAACGCCTCACACGGTAAAAAGTATTTACTGGTATCTTGAACTTGAAGTTCAATTCGCGATCTTAGGTTGGGTTGTATAGCATGATAGGAATAGTATTGATAATCGCGGACAGAATCATCTTTGCGCACTAGGGCATCTAAATCAAACGCCGGATCAGCTGGGTTTTTTTAACATTATTATTATTATTCACATTAGTGTTTTCAATTTTGAAACTCTTTGTAATCATCATCGTCGTTGAAAATTTTTCGAATTTCTTTTTGGTTTCAAACCACTTCCTGTTATCGCGTTCATAATAGCGCTATTTTGTACATCAAGTGATGGAGTCACCGGTGTAGCCACTAATGATGCTAATTTTTCTTCCACTCCGCTATTTATTGCTTTGCTGACACTTGCAGGCATCACTGTTGTAGATGGCAGTACAACTGGTTGCTTTTTTCGTCGTCGCACCAATGATGTTATTTTATCCTTTGCTGCAGAAATGCCTTTATGGCAAGATCTCCAACAGCACTAATACCCTTATCACGAATAACATCAATTGCTTTCATTCCTAATTGTTTAGCTAACGGCGCCACTTTTGGAACCATTCTTGCAAATAACCCTGCAATGATATCACCGAAACCATCTCCGTAATATGCTCTATAAACAGGCAATCGTGAGTTTACCACATAGACGCTGGTTGGTTTATCATGGTTGTAGTGTATGATCATCTTATTGTAAAAACACTAGTGTTTTCTAATTACTAGTAATTCAAATGATATTTATCTACGGATTTTCATTGCTAGCAATTTCCAATCCAAAGAATTTTCGACTTAATCGCTGTTAAAATCAGTATGATTTTCCGCTAACTCGTTAATGAAATCTCGATATGTTTTGATATCCATTATACCGCCTTGAAATAACCGTCTACAGATATCAGCTGCTTCATTAATTATTTCCGGTGAGTTTTTTCCAGCTCGAAACCCTCCGATGATAACATCTAATCGTGATATATCACTGATAACACTACCAGGACATGAAACGCTAGCGTTTCCAACTATACCACTCCCCATAAATTCCTTCTCATCGTATGGCTGTCTTATTTGCAGTTGAAATTTTCTCTTGAAGTCTCTGTATTCCTTCGTCCTTCTATCTAAACCTCCCGTATTTATTTCATACACTATATCAGCCCATTCATTATGTGACATTCTATAATCCATATAATTGTCCGTGAAAAACTTCTCTTGTGAAAATTCACCTAAATTGTCTATATCCTCATTAGAATTAGTTGTTTAGCTTTATCGGTAAATAGATCCGCTAATTTCTTTGATTTAGGTAGTCCACTAACTAGTCGTTGTCGTTCTATATCCTGAGGAAGTGTTTTTAATGATTTTTTTGTTTGTTTAGTTCTTTTTGCTATTTTTCTAACACAGGGAGAAAAGACTCTTCTTGTTTAGAAATTGCTGATGTTACATTCTCAGTTGCGCTAATTATCGATTTAAATAACTGTTGTGTATCAGTAGAAAAATCAGTTTGTAAACTCTGTCTAGCTTGCAGTTTATTCCTTACAGAGTCGCGAATTGGTATAAATCTCTTAATTGCATCTAGTCGCTCACGAGCCAATCGAGTCGTTAATGCTTCATTGACCATTATTTGAAATTGTAAACAATTTTTCATTTGTAAAACAATTTTTCGATTTGAATTCCCGAACCCGACCTAACAGTCAAAAACATTTTTCAGTCAATTGGTGATTTTTAACACCAGCGTGGAAGTCTTGCTCCACTTTTCCATTGAACTAATCGGAACCATCCATTAACGGTCCATCGATTTTTTTTATTCGGTGTGAAATATTTTTATTTTTTATTCAGTGTGAAATATTTTTTATTCAGTGTGAAATATTTTTATTTTTAATTCAGTGTGAAATATTTTTTATTCAGTGAAATATTTTTATCTTTTATTCAGTGTGAAATATTTTTATATTTTATTCAGTGTGAAATATTTTTAATTCAGTGTGAAATATTTTTATTTTTTATTCAGTGTGAAATATTTTTTATTCAGTGTGAAATATTTTTTATTCAGTGTGAAATATTTTTTTTTATTCAGTGAAATATTTTTTATTGCTGTGAAATATTTTTTTTATTCAGTGTGAAATATTTTTATTTTTTATTCAGTGTGAAATATTTTTTTAGTGTGAAATATTTTTTATTCAGTGTGAAATATTTTTATTCAGTGTTTTTAATGCATTTTCACTGATTTTTTGACAGTTTTGGTGGTTTTCAGTTGAAAATCTCTTTGAGATTTTACGGTCAAATGGTCGATTTTGCATGAAAATTCTCGTAGAGAAAAGCTGTTAGGATTCATTTTTGATGATTTTTGACCAAAAAATCGATAATTTCAATTTAAAAAATGCTAGAAAATGACAAAAACAACTAAAAATCATCAATAGTTTCAGTCGGGTAAAGTAGTCGATTTTGCATGAAAATTCTCGTAGACAATTTCGATTAGAATTCAATTTCGACCATTTGTCAAATCGTTCATTTTCTTGAATTAACGCCCGTATATTTCTAATTTTAGAATTAACATCCTTTTTCAATTCATATTCCCTACCCAATTCTTTTCGTATTCCTTCCACGATAGTAAATAACGGGACAAACACACTTACGTCACTGGAAAATGCAGGAGAGTCCCAAATAGAATTCTGAATTTTTTTTATTAACGCATATTTCTTTGGTAGCATATACTTGTTATTCATAACACCATATTCTATATCCTGAAAGTCAGACATAATTTGATCAGGATTTAAATTGTCAGATAGTTTAATATCCTGACTTTTCAATTTTGAAATTTCAGCAATAATGATATTCATATTTTCAGAATTCATATATGATAATACAAATTTCTAATTTATTTTTCAAAAATAAACTCTGTCTGTGATAAGGGGTTTGTCATCTTAGTACGTTCAGAGATATTTTTATACAATTATATACAATTCTGTGAACCCTGTCCGTGATAAGGTGTTTATCATCTTAGCACGTTCAGAGACATTTTTACATATAAGACAGCACATCTCATAGGGTCCGATCAGGTGTCTTCACATCTAACCAGACCCAGAGTTATCACGAAACATATTCCCCTAAGAGTGAATCTAACTCGTCCAATAACGGGTTAGAATCACAAGAGGGTATTTTAGTAATGGACATACATGAAAATCCCATTTGGAAACCCCTTTCGCGTCAAATAACGTCAAAGAGACCCAGAGATTACATATACGACAACACATCTTTGGAACTCCTTGGTTGCCTTCACATCCAAGTAAGCCCAAGGGGACCCGAAACATACATCTCCGGAAGGGAGGCCTAAGGTGACAAACGTCATCTTAGACCGCACAGAAGATATGCTTGGGGTGACGTCACAACATATACTTAATTAACTTAATTAAGGGTGAATATATTCAATGAAACGATGATGGAATTTGTGATGTAATGATGTGGGACGTCACAATGCCGTATAATCTCCACTCGAGTGTTGTGGCAGATGTTAGGCATAACATGTACTTAATTAACTTAATTAAGGATGGATATATTCAATGAAATGATGATGGAATTTGTGATGTAATGATGTGGGACGGCACAAGACAGCACAAACATGAAACGACGGGGTGGATTTTCTACGGCCATCCGACCAATCAAAACTAACCCATGAAATTAAACCCGGTTGCATGATTGAGAAAAGACAACCACCCCCACGTTTCAATGGCGTGGGTTATTTTTAATCGGTCGGATTGGCCTTTGAAAGCCCATACCTTTCATATAGTATATAAGGTGACGTAATACAGCAGCGTCAATCCACAGGGTGTGTTATTTTTATTTCCTTGAATACTTGTCAATGGTGTTTCACAGTATTTAAATGAGACCGAATATTTGAATTAAACACTAAAAAAAGAATACAATTGTTTGAAAACACTTTATATTTGATTTCTTTTCTTACAAAACAGATAATTAATTATGCCCGCTGAATCACAATCTAAGAAAGATAACCTATAAACAAGTTGACACAATCTAAGGGAGATAACCCATAAACAAGTTGACACGATCTAAGGGAGATACCTCGTTTAGTTATATTTAAGGTTATGAAAGAGTTATCTCCCTTGGTGTTATTAGACATACGAAAATCGAATTTTTTGTTCAATATTTTTAGAAAAAGCCGAATTTTGTACTCGTTCTGCTACTCTTTGTACTGAGGGTAAACAAATATAAAAATAAATACTGGCTTTATTCATATATTTGAATACAATTTCTTCGTTAGTAACAGTATCAAATGATCTTATAGGCCTCGCTTTTTTCGAGTATTTTCCAGTGTTTCCTCGTTTTAAATTCTCACTTTGTGAAATAGCCTGTAGATTTGATAAAGAATTATTCTGAGAATCGGAATCAATATGATCGATAACAAAATCATCCCTGATTATTCCATTAAACACCTCGAAGACGAATCTGTGACAATAATAATTTTTCTTCCCAGCACTAAACATCAAATACCCTCGATTAGTCACAAATCCAACTGGCTTCTTCAATCTGCAGTGTCTCACAACACCATCACGGGATGCTTCATAATTAACAAGCACGGGGTGAGGTCTGAACTCTTGGTTCATTTGTATAATAATGCTATTTGCCTAATTTATTATGTGCTTTAATTATAAGTCTCTGTATATAATCCTGAGGGGTCTTTATGATTTTGTCATCGTTTGGGTCAATGACGTTATTTTTTATTCGTCTGTCATAATAGCGTTTTAGTTTCCTGTATCGTTTGCCGCCACAACTGAGACATAATTGTGATTTTCCCCTTACCCCCACCCCACATCGGAGGCACGGGAGGGGGCCAAGGGAAAAGTTGCGAACGCTCTGTAAATGATACCCACAGAATTTGCTTCTGCATGATTTGTTACACGGGGTTGTTGATCCAATCATAAGCCATTTGCAGTGATTCATTATATATAAATTTCTGATTTAAATACTTGTTTTAATTATATGACTGAGGAATTCGAGAGATTATCAGCAATTAGGCCCTACAAAAATATTAAATTCAATCTCGATAGAACCATCAAAGATGTGCCAAAACGGGCAATAAATGATAACAGCTTGATAAAAAAATTCGTGACTGTGTTGTTGAATTTAAGCGTGATGGAGCATCTCATAGCTGGTCAACATTTCGAATTGATGGTGTTGTTGATGCCACCATGAACGATGAAAACGGAGCTACGATAATATCACAACTTGACAACAAAAAGTATTTTTTTTAGAGTGAAATTCATTATCCGTGTAGAATCATCCGTTTGGATTATACGAGACAAATTTGAACCAATTCTCAAAGACAAGAAAACAGTCGTTGTTAGCCGTGATTCTAAGCCGGGTCTGTTGACTGGAATTGACAAACCATATTATGAACGAGCATACCCTGAAACAGCAGTTGTTTATGGGATATATCCGTTAAATGAAAAACCTGATATAGGAAAACTAAAACCAATGAAATACTCGTCGTCAGTGGCTTTGCCACTCAATTGTGTAGCAGAACGAATAATAGAATACTTCACAAATGCGTTGCGTGGAAATAAATGGAAATAAATTGACCGATCTAAGACGCAAAAAAAATAAATGACTGGGAATTAACAGTTAGGAAGAACGGAGCAACTATTAGCGATATAGCGAAATTAGAAACATCACTGAGATTTCCAATAACCGTTATGACGATAACCGGAAAAGTATTATATGAATCAAAATATAATAAAAATGGAGCCCCAATTAAAATTATTGATCATAACGAACACGCATGGACGTCCGCGGTCACAATATTTCCACGGAACAGAACAATAAAGTATATACCCGAGGAATTCTTGGGAGAAGAATTTTCCAGGGATGGTTTTCTCGTTGAAGAGAAACTATTCGATGCTATTGCGTATTTGAGTAAAAACGACCCCGTGTCGGTGTGGTTACTTCGCAGCACTGAAAACGACACGGATACGTTTGATCAGTTTATAAGACCAAACGGTGAATTATACCGCACTGAAGCGTTTCACAACAAGATGGAAAAAACAGCTAGTGGGTTTTTAACAATAGGGGAAGCCACCGATGAACAATTATTGACAAACTGTTTTACAATTCCATCGGTTGCAGCTCATTTTGCAAGAAAGAAAAACACATGGAAACCAACACGAACTGAATTCTTGCCAGATATTGAGGCTAGTTGCCTTGAATTTAATCATGGCGGTTTATACAATAACAAATACGACCGTGCAAGTATCATTTCAGTTGATATGGTTGCTTGTTATCCAGCGAGTTTTCTTGGTTATGGAGAGTGTACTGAGTATTTTAAACGATTTGGACACCCCACCCATGAAATGACTCGTGTTGCGATTAATGAACCACTGCCTGATTTTGATTTAACCGGTTTTGCTCGTGTAGTATCATTTGAATTCACAGCAGGACTTCATCGTTCTTGTTATATTTGGATTGGTAGACACATGTCTGAAAAGAAGTGGCTGCCAATAGCGTTATTACGGTTCATGATTGATACAAAAATGTTAATTTCGTTGACAGTCAGTGAAGCAATTATATCATATCGGAAACAAACTAATGTCTGGTTGCCAGAACCAGAAAGTCTTGATAGTATAATTGACGAATCCAGAAAACATATTCAGGCAGATGAAAAATATATCATTGAATGGTCCAAACGTGTATTTAATCAACGAAACAATGAAGCAAAATATCTCGGCAGAAGAATAATTGGAAAATTCACTCAAGGTGGCAAATGTGACTATAAAAGATATTCTTCACGGTTGATTATAGATAAAACCGAATATGACTTTGTAATTGCAGATGCAGTATCTAAAAACATATATGTGGATCGCAAGGACGCTTTGTTGTCCAATGGAACAAAATTGGGTACAATTGTTACTTACAGTGACGGTTACAGTTCTCCGTATACACATTTGAGGTCGTCTATGCTGGGTTATGCTTGTATTAATTTATTTTCAATGATAAATAGATTTTCTTACACTGCAGTTAGAGTTGCAGTTGATTCATTTTATATTGACAAAAAGTACATCAACGAGGTGACTAAATGTACTAGCGGTAGCAACGAACACTGGGGTACATGGAGAATTAAAAAGGAAACACTGCGTGATTATTCTGAATCAGCAGATGTTGAGATTAAAAACAGTTACTTACAAGGAGATAATTTATCAGAACGGTCTAATGCACCACCGATATCAGATCCGATTTGTAGATATAAAACAGTTATTTAAACGGCTGTGGCGGGTCGGGAAAAACGACTCGGGCAATTGAATTATATCGAGGGAAAAATCCTACGGATTTCACAAATATGATTGTGCTGACACCAACACATAGATTAGCGCGAGAAATAAAACAACGAAACGTCGACGCTTGCACTTATCACAGCATTTTTCGATACAAGGGTGATGAATGGACCCCTAAAAGAATGGGTGAGAAATTTATCCCTAGGGTTATTATTTGGGATGAGATATGTACGGTTTCGGTAGATGTATTAAAAATGTTTCTTGATTGGTTACTGCGCGCGAATAAGAAAGTAATAATGTGTTGCGATCATGGCCAACCACCACCATTTGTCGGTTTATCCCCGCATGATTGGTTGAAAGGGTTTGTTGACTATTATGAAGAAATTGATACTGATTATAGAGAACTTGATGAACAATTGCGTGAGGTCAAGAAATTAATTAGATTACAGCCTGATAGAATCCAAAGTGAAATGATCAGAGAAATAATTCCTGAAACTCCCATGGAGAAATTTTGGGAAGCATGGAGACCAAATGATTTTGTAGTGACAAGTAGATAGTCAGAGACACACTTCAGAGAAAGTTGTTTGAATTACACAAAGAAAAATTTCCAACGCGCCCAGTGCCACTGTGTTATAGGCCCTGTGAAACACGAAAACAAAATATCGAAGTTGATATTCCAGGACAAAGTGAAAAGCAAATTCTCGTATTAAATGATATTGTGCTGGTTGATATCAGTGTTGTCGAAGACTCATTGCGTGCTGATAAATCGCCATGGACACTGGGTTATGTAACGACGATACATTCCTCACAGGGATTAACCATCGCGGATACAATTGTTTGGATAGTCGATAATCGCATTGAGTGGTCAAATTTAGTCTATCTTGCAGTGCCTAGAGTACGGCGAATAAATCAACTTCGAAGAATTGTTTTCGATGATGACACCACAATGGATGATATTGATGTTAAAATTATTGATAAAAAACTCTCCGGTTACAAACAACAAGACAAAAAAACCAAAGAGAATTTGATATTGATGCTGAATTAATAATCACTTTGAACCAACAACAGAATAATCACTGCGCAAGATGCAATTGTATAATGCGTTGGCAGTATTCGGATAAAGATCCTAGCCAATTTACCGTAGACAGAAAAAATAACAGTCTCGTTCATGTCAGAAACAATGTGATGTTGACTTGTCTTGAGTGCAATAGACGCAACGGCGCTAGTTAAGACCATGCGGTGGCAATTGAGTATCGTCGGGAATCACTTGTAATTGTTCGCGTGTAAAACCCCGCTGAGGGGCAGTTGAATCCAATTTATAGATTGGAGGTCTACCAGTTGATCGTGTTATAGTATATATTTTATGCGTAGTGACACTCCAAATAGGATCAGTAGCCCTTTTTACCACATTCGAGATCTCCTGGTTCATATAAATATCTCACGTTGACATTGCCAAGAATTGGCTGAGAAACGCTATCCCGCTGTGGTTGTGGTATATACTTTTTTTTATTGCGTTGTTAGGTTTCATATTGATTGCTCTGGTAATCTCGTTATTTAGCGCTGCAACTACCCCTGGTAACCTTTTGACCCATTCACGAGATCTTTTTTCTTGGATGAATTCTTTTGCGTATTGATATCCAAATAACCGCTCAGCAAGAGTCCGATTGAATCGTTCAACAATTGCCTGATCGCGATGTAGTGCAGTATGTCCTCGTCGTATTGTGACATTGTGATGTTTCATTGTTGATAAAACAGCGCCTTGAAATTCCTTGCCAGGATCAACTTGTAAATAGATTTGGCCAGTGTAGAGGGCCTCGTCGATAAATCTTTTCAAATGCAGAAGCAACTTCAGGTGATGATTTTGTTTTTAGCGGTTCTGCTTGTTTGTATCTACTCGCAACATCAACTACGGTTAGCGCACACTTGTAAACACCATCATGTGGCAGAAATAATATATCAGCTTGATGAACCTCATTAGGGACGCTGACATCAAAATGCGAGTAGTGAATTTGTTTAGGCGGTGGTAGATAAATTTGCCATATAGCCTGTTTGGATAACCAATTAGCCGCAGTGTTTTTTTCACTTTTGCAGCGCTAGCCAGTTTATTGATTGCAGCGTTACCCCTCCTGTATCCTTTCGGAGAATAATAAATAGATTCCATGTTGTTATTAATTACAGGCACCTAACATCAATTTGCCTTTCATAGCTGAATTTACCAACCATGAAGCCAATTTTTCTTTGAAAGATTTATCAGGAATAGCATTTAATGCATGAATTAATTTCACATCAGCTAGATGCCTGTGTTGCAAATTGCTGCTTTTATATGCAATATCATGAGCATGACACGCCTTATCAATAGCATTTATCGGATACTCGACGGGTCGGGGCTGATTTTGATCATGAAGTCTGATATCTAATCGTGTTCCGGGGCCACAGTAGCTATATCCTGGAAGGTGCTTTTCTCCGAGGTACTTTGCCCATGGGGTTCCAGGGAGTTTTGCCAATTTGGCTGCGATATCACCTCCTCGTTTTTTTTTTTAAAACATCTCCGGATTTCATAGAAACAAATATAAACTTTTTTATATCATATGTTGCACATCTACCAGTAAGTGCTGATCTGTTATTTTTAGTTGTAATCGTCGACACATCATTTGTGCCAGTACGCGTTTTACACTTCACACAATATAGATCGATAATTTATGTATAGAGATATGAATATAATTGATTTTTCATCGACTAAAACAAGAGAACTAGTTAAGCATCGTGCAGCGCTACCAAACTCTATCCGCGCATATATAATCGGGCCATCTGGATCCGAGAAGACTCAATTGATGCTCAATTTAATAATGAGATGGATGAAGTGGGATAAGTTCTATTTAGTTGCTCCTAGCGTAGATGATCAACGATGCTATGAAGTGCTAAAAGATTTTAATGAAAACGCTTCAGAGATTGCCGGCGAGTGTATTATCGAATTTATAATCGATATTGACGAGGCACCATCAATAGAAGACCTCAATGGAAGTATCAACAATTTAGTTGTATACGATGATGTAATGTTAGATAAACAAAAAAAACCAGCTAGAATATTTTCCCGAGGCAGGCACAAAAACACTGATGTGATATATGTAACTCAACGCTACACTCAGATTCCAAAAGTAATCAGAGATAACTGTAATATTCTTGCCGTATTCAACGGCGTTGATACACATACGCTACGAAATATTTGGCAGACATGGTGTCCTGATATGGACTTCAATCAATTTCGAAATTTCTTTAGTCATACTCAGTCGACCCCACACGGGTTTATAACAATAAATTTACATGACCTTCGAACACGATATCGTATCGGACTTGATCAAATATTCGGTTGAAATCGTAAAAGAATTATTAACCCATAGCAGCAGAGGGGATGATGATTGAAAAATTGCTAAATCTCCAATTGCTAAACAGAGACTTTATTATTTTTTTTTTGCTTAAAACATGAGATTTCGAAGGAACGCTCTATTTGCCGTTTTGAGGGGCTTATCGATTTTTTCGAAAAAAGTTGTAGGATTCACCCCCTCTGCTGCTAAACTTAATTTTAATTCTTATCTTGTATTGTAAACGTTTCAATATAAAACTTACTATCACATCACCTTCAGACAAACGCTCAGTAAAAAGACGTCTTTTCCATTTAGTGTAGTTCCAATATCATTATTACGTAATTCAAGCCGCCAACACGATACACGCAGAACAAACAAGGCATATAAACAAGCGCTAATCTTTTGAGATATATGTACATACATTGAACATAAACCCTACATTAGATTACCTAAAGCAAATTGTGCTGAAGCTAGGCTCTTCTAACACAGTGTTCCTCTTACGTAGATGAATTTAGAAAACGTTCACGAGGACTCATCCTTGCCTAGTACAACAGTTACGTTCTTTCGAGTAGAGAACCGAACAATTAGTGACCAAGCGAAGACAGTTTGCAAGTCTCTGTGGCGCAATCGGTTAGCGCGTTCGGCTGTTAACTGCAAGGTTGGTGGTTCGAGCCCACCCAGGGACGATCACATGTATTTTGCGTAGTATAATTGGTGTCTTTCATCATTTTTGTATCATAATCATGAACAACAAGTAATCATAAGAATTTAACGAATTTGTTTAAGACAATTTTATTGCATCATTGTTTATTGTTGGACTACAAATATTACTGCCATACTGCCTTCAGAGTACCTCCTAGCCATACCAATGCATTTGTACTTCATGCCATGAAGGAATAGATCTATAAACAAATATGTTCAGAAATTATATTAAACACAATTAAATGCTAATATGATCATTACTTTTTTGCGGTGGAAAGTACACTCTAATGCTGAAAGAAGAAGGCATAAACCAACCAATTATATATATATGTTCAACGTGGACATAAATCCAATTTATGCAAAGCAAGATTTGTGCCATCTTTCCTAATCTGCTGATCGAAGTCAGTTTTATACAAATAGAATTATTCGCCATTTTTCTTACATCATATGTATTTCTCTTCTTTGAGTGGTTTACAAAATGTTTAAGTAAATTTTATGAAGTCTAGAAAAAATTTGATGTTTATCTCATAATACTACACTACAGATTAACTGACCATTTGAAGCGAACACACGATTGCTGACAATGGCCATTTCTGTCACTGTACCAGTTTCTATTACTTCTTTTGAGAAACTTTCAATGAATTCTCGACATTACCTCCTCCAAATAAACACTGTCATTGCGAAATTCGAGACGATCAATCATTGGCCAATACATTATGGTTTTCACATCTCTGTGGAACAATCGGTTAGCGCGTTCCGCTGTTAACCGAAATGTTGGTGATTCGAGCCCACCCAGGGACGATGAATAGCATTTTGTGCTTCCTAATTCGTGTCTTTCGTCATCTGTATATCATGGTTCTGAACAACAAGTAAGCATAATAAATGAACATAGTTCTTTAAGACAAATTTATTGCATTATTGTTCAATGTTCAACTACAAAAACAACTTTCATACTACCTTCAGATTTCCGCCTAGCAATACCAATACTTTTGTACTTCATGCAGTGAAGGAATAAACCTATAAAAAAGTATGTTCGAAATACATATTAAACACAATTAAATTCCAATATGATCATTATTTTTTGCGGTGGAAAGTACACTCTAATGCCGAAAAAACAAGGCATATCCATAACATCCAACAATTACAGATATATATTCAACGTGGACATAAATCCACGTTATGTGATGCAAGTAGTGCGCTATAGACACTTATATGCTTAACGAAGTCAATTTTCTACAAACTGAATAATTCCCCATTTTTTTAACAATCTATGTATTTCTCTTATTCGCGCGGCTTATAACACGGCCATGTAAACTTTGTGAAGTCTAGATATATCTTTATGTTTATGTCATAATACTACACTACAGGTTAACTGCCCGTTTGAAGTGTGCCCTCGAATGCTGACAATGACCATTTCGGTCACTGTACGATTTTCTATAACTTATTTTAAGAAACTCTCTATGAGGTGTGGACATTACCGGCTCCAGATCAAAACGGTCATTTCGACTTTGGAGACGAGCAATTATTGGCCAAAAAATAATGTTTTTTACGTCTCTGAGGAACAATCCGTTAGAGCGTTCGGCTTTTTACCGAAATGTTAGTGATTCGAGCCCACTCAGGGACGATGAATAGCATTTTGTGCTTCATTGTTCGTGTCTTTCGTCATTTGTATATCATGGTTCTGAACAACAAGTAAGCATAATTAATAATCATATTTGTTTAAGACAATTTGATTGCATTCTTGTTTAATGTTGAACTACAAAAGTTACTTTCACATGACCTTCAGAAAACTACCAAGCAATACAAATACTTTTCAACCTCATGCAATGACTGAAAAAAATATATTGAATGATGCACAGATATATTACAAAACATTATATTCCATTATGATCATTACTTAACTTTACCGGTGAAAACGACAGTGTAAAATAAAATAACAACAATACATATCCATAAAACTGTATAATTACAGATAATTACAGAATCATTATAATGACAGTAAACTTAATTTTAATTCGTATCTTGTATTGTAAACGTTCAATGTAAAACTTACTTTCGCATCACCTTCAGACCAACGCCTAGCAAAAACACGTCTTTTCCAGTCAGTGTAGTTTAAATATAATTATTACGTAACTTAAGCCGTCAACACGATACACGCAGAACAAACAACATGGCATATAAACAAGTACTAAACTTCAAGGATAGATGTAGATAAAGTGAACATAAACGCTACATTAGATTGCCCACAGCGAATTGTGCTGAAGCTAGGCTCTTCTAACATCGTGTTCCCTTCACGTAGATGAATTTAGTAAACTTTCAAGAGGACTCATCCTTGTCTGGTCCAGGAGTAACGTTCTTTCGAGCATTGAACCGAACAATTAGTGACCATGCGAGTACACTTTTGCAAGTCTCTGTGGCGCAATCGGTTAGCGCGTTCGGCTGTTAACCGAAAGGTTGGTGGTTCGAGCCCACCCAGGGACGATAACTAGTATTTTGCATCGCATAATTCGTGTTTTTCTTCATTTGTGTATCATAGTCCTGAACAGCAAGTAAGCATCATAAATGAACGTATTTCTTTAAGACAATTTTATTGCACTATTCTTAATTCTTGAACTGCAAACATTATTATCATACAATCTTATGCCTAGCCTTGCCAATACTTTTGAACTTCATGCCGTGAAGGAATTGATCTATAAACAAATACGTTAAACAGAAATATTAAACACAATTAAATTCCAGTATGATCATTAATTTTTGGCGGTGGAAACTACACTCTAAAGCCAAAACAACAAGGCATATTCATAAAACCAAACATTTACAGATATATATTCAACGTGTACATAAATCCAAGATATACGAAACAACAAGTGTGCCATAGTGCCTTCTATGCTGAACGAAGTCAGTTCTCTACAAACTGAATTATTCCCCATTGTTATTACATCATATTTATTACTCGTATTTGCGTGGTTTATTACATGCTCGAGTGAACTTTGTGAACTGTAGAAATAACTATATCTTTATGTCATAACACTCCACTACAGATCAACTGATCCTCTGAAGCGAAACCTCGATTGCTGATAATGGCCATTTCGGTCACTGTTCCACTTTATTTTACTTCTTTTGAGAAACATTTAATGAGGTCTCTACATTACCAGATACAAGATAAAATCGATTATTTCGACTTTGACCATTAAATAGTCTTTTTCACGTCTCTGTGGAACAATCTGTTAGCCCGTTCGGTTGTTAACCGAAATGTTAGTTATTCGAGTGCACCAAGGGACGATGAATAGCATTCTCTGCTTCATTATTCGTGTCTTTCGTCATTTGTATATCATGGATCTGAACAACAAGTAAACATAATCAATGAACATATGTGTTTCAGACAATTTGATTGCATTGTTGTTAAATGTTGAACTACAAAAGTTACTTTCACATGACCTTCAGAATACCGCCAAGCAATACCAATACTTTTCAACTTCATGCAGTGACTGAAAAGATATATAGAAAGATATTCAGATATAATATTACAAACTCTTACATTCCATTATGATAATTACTCAACTTTATCGGTCCAAAAGACAGCATAAGATTAAAAATACAAGGCATATCCATAAAACAGAATAATTACAGATTACAGATAATTATAGAATCATTATTATGACAGGAAACTTAATTTTAATTCGTCCCTTGTATTGTAAAAGTTTCAATATAAAACTTACTTTCGCATCACCTTCAGAGAAAAGCTAAGCAAAAACACGTCTTTTCCACTTCAATGAGTTCCAATGTCATCATTACGTAATATAAGCTGTCAACACGATACACACAGAACAAACTACATGGCATATAAACAAGCGCTAATCTTTTGAGATAGATGTAGATAAGGTGAACATGAACGCTACATTAGATTGCCTACAGTAAATTGTGTTGAATCTAGGCAATTCTAACATCGTGTTCCTCACAAGTAGATGAATTTAGAAAACGTTCACGAGGACTCATCCTTGCCTAGTCCAACAGTCACGTTCATTCGAGTAGAGAACCGAACAATTAGTGTCCAAGCGAGGACAGTTTGCAAGTCTCTGTGGCGCAATCGGTTAGCGCGTTCGGCTGTTAACCGAAAGGTTGGTGGTTCGAGCCCACCCAGGGACGATAACATGTATTTAGCGTAGTATAATTGGTGTCTTTCATCATTTTTGTATCATAATCATGAACAACAAGTAATCATAAGAATTTAACGAATTTGTTTAAGACAATTTTATTGCATTATTGTTTATTGTTGGACTACAAATATTATTGCCATACTACCCTCAGAGTACCTCCTAGCCATACCAATGCATTTGTACTTCATGCCATGAAGGAATAGATCCATAAACAAATATGTTCAGAAATTATATTAAACACAATTAAATGCTAATATGATCATTACTTTTTTGCGGTGGAAAGTACACTCTAATGCTGAAAGAAGAAGGCATAAAACGACCTTTCATATATGGTCTTAAGGTCTCTCTCCACTGTTCCGCGCCAGGTCTCTTTGGGTCTGCCACGGTTCCTTTTCCCCTGTGGGGTCCATCTCAGTGCCACCCTTGGTAGTGAGTCAGAAGGCATTCTGCAGACATGTCCGAGCCATCTCCATCGCCGAGTTGGAATGATCTCAGAGATGGTGCTTCCACCCGCTCTGTGCCGAAGTTCCTCATTTGAGATCGTGTTTGGCCAGAAGATCCTCATGATGCGTCGCAGGCATTTGGTTTGAAACACTTCGAGTTTGTGTTCTATGTTCGCAGTGGACTTCCAACACTCTGAGCCGTACAAAAAGGATCTAATTTATGCGAAGCAAGATTTGTGCCATCTTTCCTTATCTGCTGATCGAAGTCAGTTTTATACAAATAGAATTATTCGCCATTTTTCTTACATCATATGTATTTCTCTTCATTGCGTGGTTTACAATATGTTTAAGTAAACTTTCTGAACTCTAGAAATAATTTGATGTTTATCTCATAATACTACACTACAGATTAACTGACCATTTGAAGCGAACCCACGATTGCTGACAATGGCCATTTCAGTCACTGTACCAGTTTCTATCACTTCTTTTGATAAACTTTCAATGAATTTTGATTGCATTGTTGTTAAATGTTGAACTACAAACGATACTTTCACATGACCTTCAGAATACCGCCAAGCAATACCAATACTTTTAAACTTCATGCAGTGACTGAAAAGATATATAGAAAGATGTTCAGATATATTATTACAAACTATTATATTCCGTTATGATTATTACTCAACTTTATCGGTGCAAACGACAGCATGAGATTAAAAATACAAGGCATATCCATAAAACAGAACAATTACAGATTACAGATAATTACAGAATCATTATTATGACAGGAAACTTAATTTTAATTCTTATCTTGTATTGTAAACGTTTCAATATAAAACTTACTATCGCATCACCTTCAGACAAGCGCTAAGTAAAACGACGACTTTTCCATTTAGTGTAGTTCCAATATCATTATTACGTAACGTAAGCCGCCAACACGATACACGCAGAACAAACAAGGCATATAAAAAAGCGCTAATCTTTTGAGATATATGTACATAAATTGAACATAAATCCTACATTAGATTACCTAAAGGGAATTGTACTGAAGCTAGGCTCTTCTAACATCGTGTTCCTCTCACGTAGATGAATTTAGAAAACGTTCACGAGGACTCATCCTTGCCTAGTCCAACAGTCACGTTCATTCGAGTAGAGAACCGAACAATTAGTGACCAAGCGAGGACAGTTTGCAAGTCTCTGTGGCGCAATCGGTTAGCGCGTTCGGCTGTTAACCGAAAGGTTGGTGGTTCGAGCCCACCAAGGGACGATTACATGTATTTTGCGTAGTATAATTGGTGTCTTTCATCATTTTTGTGTCATAGTCATGAACAACAAGTAATCATAAAAAGTTAACGAATTTGTTTAAGATAATTTTATTGCATTATTGTTTATTGTTGGACTACAAATATTACTGCCATACTACCTTCAGAGTACCTCCTAGCCATAACAATGCATTTGTACTTCATGCCATGAAGGAATAGATCTATAAACAAATATGTTCAGAAATTATAATAAACACAATTAAATGCTAATATGATCATTACTTTTTTGCGCTGGAAAGTACACTCTAATGCTGAAAGAAGAAGGCATAAACCCACCAATATTATATATATATATTCAACGTGGACATAAATCCAATTGATGCGAAGCAAGATTTGTGCCATCTTTCCTAATCTGCTGATCGAAGTCAGTTTTATACAAATAGAATTATTCGCCATTTTTCTTACATCATATGTATTTCTCTTGTTTGCGTGGTTTACAATATGTTGAAGTAAACTTTCTGAACTCTAGAAATAATTTGATGTTTATCTCATAATACTACACTACAGATTAACTGACCATTTGAAGCGAACCCACGATTGCTGACAATGGCCATTTCTGTCACTGTACCAGTTTCTATTACTTCTTTTGAGAAACTTTCAATGAATTCTCGACATTACCTCCTCCAAATAAACACTGTCATTGCGAAATTCGAGCGATCAATCATTGGCCAATACATAATTGTTTTCACGTATTTGTGGAACAATCGGTTAGCGCGTTCCGCTGTTAACCGAAATGTTGGTGATTCGAACCCACCCAGGGACGATGAATAGCATTTTGTGCTTCCTTATTCGAGTCTTTCGTCATCTGTATATCATGGTTCTGAAGAACAAGTAAGCATAATAAATGAACATAGTTGTTTAAGTCAAATTTATTGCATTATTGTTCAATGTTCAACTACAAAAACTACTTTCATACTACCTTCAGATTTCTGCCTAGCAATACCAATACTTTTGTACTTCATGCAGTGAAGGAATAAATCTATTAAAAAAAGTATGTTCAAAATACATATTAAACACAATTAAATTCCAATATGGTCATTACATTTCGCGGTGGAAAGTACACTCTAATGCCGAAAAAACAAGGCATATCCATAACACCCAACAATTACAGATATATATTCAACGTGGACATAAATCCACGTTATGTGATGCATGTAGTGCGCCATAGACCCTTATATGCTTAACGAAGTCAATTTTCTACAAACTGAATAATTCCTCATTTTTTTACAATCTATGTATTTCTCTTATTCGCGCAGCTTATAGCACGGTCATGTAAACTTTGTGAAGTCTAGATATAACTTTATGTTTATGTCATAATACTACACTACAGATTAACTGCCCGTTTGAAGTGTGCCCTCGAATGCTGACAATGACCATTTCGGTCACTGTACCATTTTCTATAACTAGTTTTGAGAAACTCTCTATGAGGTGTGGTTATTACCGGCTCCAGATCAAAACGGTCATTTCGACTTTGGAGACGAGCAATCATTGGCCAAAAATAATGGTTTTCACGTCTCTGTGGAACAATCGGTTAGCGCGTTCGGCTGTTTACCGAAATGTTAGTGATTCGAGCCCACTCAGGGACGATGAATAGCATTTTGTGCTTCATTGTTCGAGTCTTTCGTCATTTGTATATCATGGTTCTGAACAACAAGTAAGCATAATTAATAATCATATTTGTTTAAGACAATTTGATTGCATTCTTGTTTAATGTTGAACTACAAAAGTTACTTTCACATGACCTTCAGAATACTACCAAGCAATACAAATACTTTTCAACATCATGCAATGACTGAAAAGATATCTTGAATGATGTACAGATATAATATTACAAACCATTATATTCCATTATGATCATTACTTAACTTTACCGGTGAAAACGACAGTGTAAAATAAAATAACAACAATACATATACATAAAAACTGTATAATTACAGATGATTACAGAATCATTATAATGACAGTAAACTTAATTTTAATTCGTATCTTGTATTGTAAACGTTCAATGTAAAACTTAGTTTCGCATCACCTTCAGGACAATGCCAAGGAAAAACACGTTTTATTCCATTTTGTGTAGTTTAAATATCATTATTACGTAACTTAAGCCGTCAACACGATACAAGCAGAACAAATAACATGGCATATAAGCAAGTACTAAACTTCAAAGATAGATGTAGATAAAGTGAACATAAACGCTACATTAGATTGCCCACAGCGAATTGTGCTGAAGCTAGGCTCTTCTAACATCATGTTCCCTTCACGTAGATGAATTTAGTAAACTTTCAAGAGGACTCATCCTTGTCTGGTCCAGGAGTCACGTTCTTTCGAGCATTGAACCGAACAATTAGTGACCATGCGAGTACACTATTGGAAGTCTCTGTGGCGCAATCGGTTAGCGCGTTCGGCTGTTAACCGAAAGGTTGGTGGTTCGAGCCCACCCAGGGACGCTAACTTGTATTTTGCATCGCATAATTCGTGTTTTTCTTCATTTGTGTATCATAGTCCTGAACAGCAAGCAAGCATCATAAATGAACCTATTTCTTTAAGACAGTTTTATTGCACTATTCTTAATTCTTGAACTGCAAACATTACTATCATACAACCTTCTGCATAGCCATGCCAATACTTTTGAACTTCATGCCGTGAAGGAATTGATCTATAAACAAATACGTTTAAAAAACATATTAAACACAATTAAATTCCAGTATGATCATTAATTTTTGGCGGTGGAAACTACACTCTAAAGCCAAAACAACAAGGCATGTCCATAAAACCAAACATGTACAGATATATATTCAACGTGTACATAAATCCAAGATATACGAAACAACAAGTGTGGCATAGTGCCTTCTATGATGAACGAAGTCAGTTCTCTACAAACTGAATTATTTCCCATTGTTATTACATCATATTTATTTCTCTTGTTTGCTTGGTTTATTATATTTTCAAGTACACTTTGTGCACTCTAGAAATAACTTTATCTTTATGTCATAACACTCCACTACAGATTAATTGACATTCTGAAGCGAAACCTCGATTGCTGGTTAATGGCCATTTTGGTCACTATACCACTTTCTTTTCCTTCTTTTGAGAAACTTTCTATGAGGTCTCGACATTACCGCCTCCAGATAAAATTGATCATTTCGACTTTGGACATTAAATAATGGTTTTCACGTGTCTGCGGAACAATCGGTTAGCGCGTTCGGCTGTTAACCGAAATGTTGGTGATTCGAGTCCACCAAGGGACGATGAATAGCATTCTCTGCTTCATTACTTGTGTCTTTCGTCATTTGTATATCATGGTTCTGAACAACAAATAAGCATAATTTATGATCATATTTGTTTCAGACAATTTGACTGTATTGTTGTTAAATGTTGAACGACAAAAGTTACTTTCACATGACCTTCAGAATACCGCCAAGCAATACCAATACTTTTAAACTTCATGCAGTGACTGAAAAGATATATAGAAAGATGTTCAGATATATTATTACAAACTATTATATTCCGTTATGATTATTACTCAACTTTATCGGTGCAAACGACAGCATAAGATTAAAAATACAAGGCATATCCATAAAACAGAATAATTACAGATTACAGATAATTACAGAATTATTATTATGACAGGAAACTTAATTTTAATTCTTATCTTGTATTGTAAACGTTTCAATATAAAACTTACTATCGCATCACCTTCAGACAAGCGCTAAGTAAAAAGACGACTTTTCCATTTAGTGTAGTTCCAATATCATTATTACGTAACTTAAGCCGCCAACACGATACCCGCAGAACAAACAAGGCATATAAACAAGCGCTAATCTTTTGAGATACATGTACATATATTGAACATAAACCCTACATTAGATTACCTAAAGGGAATTGTACTGAAGATAGGCTCTTCTAACATCTTGTTCCTTTCACGTAGATGAACTTAGAAAACGTTCACGAGGACTCATCCTTGCCTACTCCAACAGTCACGTTCATTCGAGTAGAGAACCGAACAATTAGTGACCAAGCGAGGACAGTTTGCAAGTCTCTGTGGCGCAATCGGTTAGCGCGTTCGGCTGTTAACCGAAAGGTTGGTGGTTCGAGCCCACCCAGGGACGATCACATGTATTTTGCGCAGTATAATTGGTGTCTTTCATCATTTTTGTGTCATAGTCATGAACAACAAGTAATCATAAAAAGTTAACGAATTTGTTTAAGATAATTTTATTGCATTATTGTTTATTGTTGGACTACAAATATTACTGCCATACTACCTTCAGAGTACCTCCTAGCCATACCAATGCATTTGTACTTCATGCCATGAAGGAATAGATCTATAAACAAATATGTTCAGAAAGTATAATAAACACAATTAAATGCTAATATGATCATTACTTTTTTTGCGCTGGAAAGTACACTCTAATGTTGAAAGAAGAAGGCATAAACCAACCAATATTATATATATATATTCAACGTGGACATAAATCCAATTGATGCGAAGCAAGATTTGTGCCATCTTTCCTTATCTGCTGATCGAAGTCAGTTTTATACAAATAGAATTATTCGCCATTTTCATATGTATTTCTCTTGTTTGCGTGGTTTACAATATGTTTAAGTAAACTTTCTGAACTCTAGAAATAATTTGATGTTTATCTCATAATACTACACTACAGATTAACTGACCATTTGAAGTGAACCCACGATTGATGACAATGGCCATTTCTGTCACTGTACCAGTTTCTATTACTTCTTTTGAGAAACTTTCAATGAATTCTCGACATTACCTCCTCCAAATAAACACTGTCATTGCGAAAATCGAGCGATCAATCATTGGCCAATACATAATTGTTTTCACGTCTTTGTGGAACAATCGGTTAGCGCGTTCCGCTGTTAACCGAAATGTTGGTGATTCGAGCCCACCCAGGGACGATGAATAGCATTTTGTGCTTCCTAATTCGAGTCTTTCGTCATCTGTATATCATGGTTCTGAAGAACAAGTAAGCATAATAAATGAACATAGTTGTTTAAGTCAAATTTATTGCATTATTGTTCAATGTTCAACTACAAAAACTACTTTCATACTACCTTCAGATTTCTGCCTAGCAATACCAATACTTTTGTACTTCATGCAGTGAAGGAATAAATCTATTAAAAAAAGTATGTTCAAAATACATATTAAACACAATTAAATTCCAATATGGTCATTACATTTTGCGGTGGAAAGTACACTCTAATGCCGAAAAAACAAGGCATATCCATAACACCCAACAATTACAGATATATATTCAACGTGGACATAAATCCACGTTATGTGATGCATGTAGTGCGCCATAGACCCTTATATGCTTAACGAAGTCAATTTTCTACAAACTGAAGAATTCCCCATTTTTTTTTACAATCTATGTACTTCTCTTATTCGCGCGGCTTATAGCACGGCCATGAAAACTTTGTGAAGTCTAGATATAACTTTATGTTTATGTCATAATACTACACTACAGATTAACTGCCCGTTTGAAGTGTGCCCTCGAATGCTGACAATGACCATTTCGGTCACTGTACCATTTTCTATAACTTCTTTTGAGAAACTCTCTATGAGGTGTGGACATTACCTGCTCCAGATCAAAACGGTCATTTCGACTTTGGAGACGAGCAATCATTGGCCAAAAAATAATGGTTTTCACGTCTCTGTGGAACAATCGGTTAGCGCGTTCGGCTGTTTACCGAAATGTTAGTGATTCGAGCCCACTCAGGGACGATGAATAGCATTTTGTGCTTAATTATTCGTGTCTTTCGTCATTCGTATATCATGGTTCTGAACAACAAGTAAGCATAATTAATAATCATATTTGTTTAAGACAATTTGATTGCATTCCTGTTTAATGTTGAACTACAAAAGTTACTTTCACATGACCTACAGAATACTACCAAGCAATACAAATACTTTTCAACTTCATGCAATGACTGAAAAGATATATTGAATGATGTACAGTTATAATATTACAAACCATTATATTCCATTATGATCATTACTTAACTTTACCGGTGAAAACGACAGTGTAAAATAAAATAACAACAATACATATCCATAAAACTGTATAATTACAGATAATTACAGAATCATTATAATGACAGTAAACTTAATTTTAATTCGTATCATGTATTGTAAACGTTCATTGTAAAACTTACTTTCGCATCACCTTCAGGACAATGCCAAGGAAAAACACGTTTTATTCCATTTCGTGTAGTTTAAATATCATTATTACGTAACTTAAGCCGTCAACACGATACACGCAGAACAAACAACATGGCATATAAACAAGTACTAAACTTCAAAGATAGATGTAGATAAAGTGAACATAAACGCTACATTAGATTGCCCACAGCGAATTGTGCTGAAGCTAGGCTCTTCTAACATCGTGTTCCCTTCACGTAGATGAATTTAGTAAACTTTCAAGAGGACTCATCCTTGTCTGGTCCAGGAGTAACGTTCTTTCGAGCATTGAACCGAACAATTAGTGACCATTCGAGTACACTATTGGAAGTCTCTGTGGCGCAATCGGTTAGCGCGTTCGGCTGTTAACCGAAAGGTTGGTGGTTCGAGCCCACCCAGGGACGCTAACTTGTATTTTGCATCGCATAATTCGTGTTTTTCTTCATTTGTGTATCATAGTCCTGAACAGCAAGTAAGCATCATAAATGAACCTATTTCTTTAAGACAGTTTTATTGCACTATTCTTAATTCTTGAACTGCAAACATTACTATCATACAACCTTATGCATAGCCATGCCAATACTTTTGAACTACATGCCGTGAAGGAATTGATCTATAAACAAATACGTTTAAAAAACATATTAAACACAATTAAATTCCAGTATGATCATTAATTTTTGGCGGTGGAAACTACACTCTAAAGCCAAAACAACAAGGCATAGCCATAAAACCAAACATTTACAGATATATATTCAACGTGTACATAAATCCAAGATATACGAAACAACAAGTGTGGCATAGTGCCTTCTATGCTGAACGAAGTCAGTTCTCTACAAACTGAATTATTTCCCATTGTTATTACATCATATTTATTTCTCTTGTTTGCTTGGTTTATTATATTTTCAAGTACACTTTGTGCACTCTAGAAATAACTTTATCTTTATGTCATAACACTCCACTACAGATTAACTGACATTCTGAAGCGAAACCTCGATTGCTGGTTAATAGCCATTTTGGTCACTATACCACTTTCGTTTACTTCTTTTGAGAAACTTTCTATGAGGTCTCGACATTACAGCCTCCAGATAAAATTAATCATTTCGACTTTGGACATTAAATAATGGTTTTCACGTCTCTGCGGAACAATCGGTTAGCGCGTTCGGCTGTTAACCGAAATGTTGGTGATTCGAGTCCACCAAGGGACGATGAATAGCATTCTCTGCTTCATTACTTGTGTCTTTCGTCATTTGTATATCATGGTTCTGAACAACAAATAAGCATAATTTATGATCATATTTGTTTCAGACAATTTGATTGCATTATTGTTAAATGTTCAACTACAAAAGATACTTTCACATGACCTTCAGAATACCGCCAAGCAATACCAGTACTTTTCAACTTCATGCAGTGACTGAAAAGATATATAGAAAGATGTTCAGATATAATATTAAAAACTCTTATATTCCATTATGATCATTACACAACTTTATCGGTGCAAACGACAGCATAAGATAAAAATACAAGGCATATCCATAAAACAGAATAATTACAGATTACAGATAATTACAGAATCATTATTATGACAGGAAACTTAATTTTAATTCGTCCCTTGTATTGTAAACGTTTCAATATAAAACTTACTTTCGCATCACCTTCAGAGAAAAGCTAAGCAAAAGCATGTTTTTCCCACTTCAGTGAGTTCCAATGTCATCATTACGTAATATAAGCTGTCAACACGATACACACAGAACAAACTACATGGCATATAAACAAGCGCTAATCTTTTGAGATAGATGTAGATAAGGTGAACATGAACGCTACATTAGATTGCCTACAGCAAATTGTGTTGAATCTAGGCTATTCTAACATCGTGTTCCCTTCACGTAGATGAATTTAGAAAACTTTCACGAGGATTCATCCTTGCCTAGTCCAGGAGTAACGTCTTTTTGAGCATAAAACTGAACAATTAGTGACCCAGCTAGGACCGTATACAAGTCTCTGTGGCGCAATCCGTTAGCGCATTCGGCTGTTAACCGAAAGGTTGGTGGTTCGAGCCCACCCAGGGACGATAACTTGTATTTTGCATCGCATCATTCGTGTCTTATTTCTTTTGTGTATCAGTCTGGAACAAGTAAGCATAATAAATGAACGTATTTCTTTAAGACAAATTTATTGCATTATTTGTAACTACAAATATTATATTCATATAGCCATCTGCCTTGCCATACCAATACTTTTGTACTTCTTGCCGTGAAGGAATAGATCTATAAAAAGATATGTACAGAAATGAAATAATATTAAACACAATTAAATTTAAGTATGATCATTACTTTTATGCGTTGGAAACTACACTCTAAGGACAAAAGAACAAGGCATATCCATAAAACCAAAAAATTACAGATATATATTTATACTCTCTGACATTCCTGAAGCAGAGGAGGACCTTGACATCAATTGCAACGACATCACTGTTGAGGAGGTCAAGCAGACCATTCACAAGCTGAAGAATGGAAAGGCACCTGGCGATGATGGAGTGTGTCCCGAGATGCTGAAGGCAGAAGACACAGAGATTCCGAAGCTTCTTTGCCAGATTCTCCTAAAGATATGGGATAGTGAAAAAGCACCAAATTACTGGAAAACCGGAATCATAGTTAAACTTCCCAAGAAAGGGGATCTGGGAAACTGCAACAAACTGGCGAGGAATCACATTGCTATCCCTCTGCAGTAAGATCTTTAGCCGCATCATTCTTCAACGCATCACAACAGCTGTGGACGGCATCCTACGCCAGGAACAAGCAGGCTACAGGAAAGGCAAATCTTGCATCGACCACATCTTCACACTGAGGCAGATACTTGAGCAGTCTCATGAATGGAATGGATCCCTTTATGTGGTCTTTGTGGACTTTGAGAAGGCCTTCGGCAGCCTGCACCGAGACTCTATGTGGAGGATCCTACGACATCATGGCATCCCCAAGAAAATTGTCAATGTCATCAGGTCCCTGTACGAAAACTCTGAGTGCAGAGTAATCCACAACAACCAACTCACTGAACCATTCAAGGTGGAAACCGGAGTGAAGCAAGGATGCATTCTCTCTCCAATTCTCTTCTCACTGGCCATTGACTGGATCATGCGCCGCACCACAGAGGGCAAGAGGCATGGAATACAATGGACATTGACCTCAATGCTGGATGACCTGGACTATGCCGACGACATCGGGTTGCTGGCAAGCAGACACCAGGATATTCAACAGAAGACACAACAGTTGGTACAGACAGCAAATAACATAGGTCTTCGAGTCAACATAGGGAAGACAAAAGTCTTGAGGAAGAATACTAGAGTGGGCAACCCAATCACCATCAACGACCAGCCTCTGCAAGAACTAGACGATTTCACTTCCCTGTGTAGTAAGGTCGCCACGGATGGAGATAGCACAAGGGAAGTCGCCACAAGAATCGGCAAGGCCAACCAGACCTTCGCAATTCTGAAGCCCATATGGAGGACAAGAAACCTCAGTGTCCACACGAAGATCCGTATCTTCAAGAGCAACGTGTTCAGCGTCCTTTTGTACGGCTCAGAGTGTTGGAAGTCCACTGCGAACATAAAACACAAGCTCGAAGTGTTTCAAACCAAATGCCTGCAACGCGTCATGAGGATCTTCTGGCCAAACACGATCTCAAATGAGGAACTTCGGCACAGAGAGGGTGCAAGCACCATCAATGAGATCATTTCAACTCGACGATGGAGATGGCTCGGCCATGTCTGCAGAATGCCTCCTGACTCAGTACCAATGGTGGCACTGAGATGGACCCAACAGGGGAAAAGGAACCGTGGCAGACCCAAAGAGACCTGGTCGCGAACAGTGGAGAGAGACCTTAAGACCAGAGGCCTCACCTATCAGACCGCCCCTGCAATAGCTGCCGAGAGACGGAAATGGTGCTCCCTTGCTGTTGCCTCAAGCACCAGACGGCGCAGAGAGGATTGATTGATTGATTGATTGATTCAACGTGTACATAAATCCAAGTTATACGAAGCAACAAGTGTGCCATAGTCCCTTATATGCTGAACAAAGTCAATTTTCTACAAACTGAATTATTCCCCATTGTTCTTACATCATATGTATTTCTCTTGCCTAGTCCAACAGTCACGTTCATTCGAGTAGAGAACCGAACAATTAGTGACCAAGCGAGGACAGTTTGCAAGTCTCTGTGGCGCAATCGGTTAGCGCGTTCGGCTGTTAACCGAAAGGTTGGTGGTTCGAGCCCACCCAGGGACGATCACATGTATTTTGCGTAGTATAATTGGTGTCTTTCATCATTTTTGTGTCATAGTCATGAACAACAAGAAATCTTAAGAAGTTGACGAATTTATTTAAGACAATTTTATTGCATTATTGTTTATTGTTAATGTGAAGCAAGATTTGTGCAATCTTTTCTTATCTGCTGATCGAAGTCAGTTTTATACAAATAGAATTATTCGCCATTTTTCTTACATCATATGTATTTCTCTTGTTTGCGTGGTTTACAATATGTTGAAGTAAACTTTCTGAACTCTAGAAATAATTTGATGTTTATCTCATAATACTACACTACAGATTAACTGACCATTTGAAGCGAACCCACGATTGATGACAATGGCCATTTCTGTCACTGTACCAGTTTCTATTACTTCTTTTGAGAAACTTTCAATGAATTCTCGACATTACCTCCTCCAAATAAACACTTTCATTGCAAAATTCGAGACGATCAATCATTGGCCAATACATAATGGTTTTCACGTCTCTGTGGAACAATCGGTTAGCGCGTTCCGCTGTTAACCGAAATGTTGGTGATTCGAGCCCACCCAGGGACGATGAATAGCATTTTGTGCTTCCTTATTCGAGTCTTTCGTCATCTGTATATCATGGTTCTGAACAACAAGTAAGCATAATAAATGAACATAGATGTTTAAGACAAATTTATTGCATTATTGTTCAATGTTCAACTACAAAAACTACTTTCATACTACCTTCAGATTTCTGCCTAGCAATACCAATACTTTTGTACTTCATGCAGTGAAGGAATAAATCTATAAAAAAAAAGTATGTTCAAAATACATATTAAACACAAATAAATTCCAATATGGTCATTATTTTTTGCGGTAGAAAGTACACTCTAATGCCGAAACAACAAGGCATATCCATAACACCCAACAATTACAGATATATATTCAACGTGGACATAAATCCACGTTATGTGATGCATGTAGTGCGCCATAGACCCTTATATGCTTAACGAAGTCAATTTTCTACAAACTGAAGAATTCCCCATTTTTTTTACAATCTTTGTACTTCTCTTATTCGAACGGCTTATAGCACGGCCATGTAAACTTTGTGAAGTCTAGATATAACTTTATGTTTATGTCATAATACTACACTACAGATTAACTGCCCCTTTGAAGTGTGCCCTCGAATGCTGACAATGACCATTTCGGTCACTGTACCATTTTCTATAACTTCTTTTGAGAAACTCTCTATGAGGTGTGGACATTACCTGCTCCAGATCAAAAAGGTCATTTCGACTTTGGAGACGAGCAATCTTTGGCCAAAAAATAATGGTTTTCACGTCTCTGTGGAACAATCGGTTAGCGCGTTCGGCTGTTTACCGAAATGTTAGTGATTCGAGCCCACTCAGGGACGATGAATAGCATTTTGTGCTTCATTGTTTGTGTCTTTCGTCATTCGTATATCATGGTTCTGAACAACAAGTAAGCATAATTAATAATCATATTTGTTTAAGACAATTTGATTGCATTCCTGTTTAATGTTGAACTACAAAAGTTACTTTCACATGACCTTCAGAATACTACCAAGCAATTCAAATACTTTTCAACTTCATGCAATGACTGAAAAGATATATTGAATGATGTACAGTTATAATATTACAAACCATTATATTCCATTATGATCATTACTTAACTTTACAGGTGAAAACGACAGTGTAAAATAAAATAACAACAATACATATCCATAAAACTGTATAATTACAGATAATTACAGAATCATTATAATGACAGTAAACTTAATTTTAATTCGTATCATGTGTTGTAAACTTTCAATGTAAAACTTACTTTCGCATCACCTTCAGGACAATGCCAAGGAAAAACACGTTTTATTCCATTTCGTGTAGTTTAAATATCATTATTACGTAACTTAAGCCGTCAACACGATACACGCAGAACAAACAACATGGCATATAAGCAAGTACTAAACTTCAAGGATAGATGTAGATAAAGTGAACATAAACGCTACATTAGATTGTCCACAGCGAATTGTGCTGAAGCTAGGCTCTTCTAACATCGTGTTCCCTTCACGTAGATGAATTTAGTAAACTTTCAAGAGGACTCATCCTTGTCTGGTCCAGGAGTAACGTTCTTTCGAGCATTGAACCGAACAATTAGTGACCATGCGAGTACAGTTTTGCAAGTCTCTGTGGCGCAATCGGTTAGCGCGTTCGGCTGTTAACCGAAAGGTTGGTGGTTCGATCCCACCCAGGGACGATAACTTGTATTTTGCATCGCATAATTCGTGTTTTTCTTCATTTGTGTATCATAGTCCTGAACAGCAAGTAAGCATCATAAATGAACGTATTTGTTCAAGACAATTTTATTGCACTATTCTGAATTCTTGAACTGCAAACATTACTATCATACAACCTTCTGCCTAGCCATGCCAATAATTTTGAACTTCATGCCGTGCAGGACTTGATCTATAAACAAATACGTTTAAAAAACGTATTAAACACAATTAAATTCCAGTATCTTTATGTCCTAACACTCCACTACAGATCAACTGAGCCTCTGGTTCTGAACAACAAATAAGCATAATTTATGATCATATTTGTTTCAGACAATTTGACCGCATTGTTGTTAAATGTTGAACTACAAAAGTTACTTTCACATGACCTTCAGAATACCGCCAAACAATACCAATACTTTTCAACTTCATGCAGTGACTGAAAAGATATATAGAAAGATGTTCAGATATAATATTACAAACTATTATATTCCGTTATGATTATTACTCAACTTTATCGGTGCAAACGACAGCATAAGATTAAAAATACAATGTATATCCATAAAACAGAATAATTATAGATTACAGATAATTAAAGAATCATTATTATGACAGGAAACTTAATTTTAATTCTTATCTTGTATTGTAAACGTTTCAATATAAAACTTACTATCGCATCACCTTCAGACAAACGCTAAGTAAAAAGACGACTTTTCCATTTAGTGTAGTTCCAATATCATTATTACGTAACTTAAGCTGCCATCACGATACCCGCAGAACAAACATGGCATATGAACAAGCGCTAATCTTTTGAGATATATGTACATAAATTGAACATAAACACTACATTAGATTACCTAAAGCGAATTGTGCTGAAGCTAGGCTCTTCTAACATCGTGTTCCTCTCACGTAGATGAATTTAGAAAATATTCACGAGGACTCATCCTTGCCTAGTCCAACAGTCACGTTCATTCGAGTAGAGAACCGAACAATTAGTGACCAAGCGCGGACAGTTTGCAAGTCTCTGTGGCGCAATCGGTTAGCGCGTTCGGCTGTTAACCGAAAGGTTGGTGGTTCGAGCCCACCCAGGGACGATCACATGTATTTTGCGTAGTATAATTGGTGTCTTTCATCATTTTTGTGTCATAGTCATGAACAACAAGTAATCTTAAGAAGTTAACGAATTTGTTTAAGACAATTTTATTGCATTATTGTTTATTGTTGGACTACAAATATTACTGCCATACTACATTCAGAGTACCTCCTAGCCATACCAATGCATTTGTACTTCATTCCATGAAGGAATAGATCTATAAACAAATATGTTCAGAAATTATATTAAACACAATTAAATGCTGATTTGATCATTACTCTTTTGCGGTGGAAAGTACACTCTAATGCTGAAATAAAAAGGCAAACACCAACCAATTATATATATATATATATATATATATATATATATATATATATATATATATATATTCAACGTGGACATAAATCCAATTCATGCGAAGCAAGATTTGTGCCATCTTTCCTGCTGATCGAAGTCAGTTTTATACAAATAGAATTATTCGCCATTTTTCTTACATCATATGTATTTCTCTTGTTTGCGTGGTTTACAATATGTTGAAGTAAACTTTCTGAACTCTAGAAATAATTTGATGTTTATCTCATAATACTACACTACAGATTAAATGACCATTTGAAGCGAACCCACGATTGCTGACAATGGCCATTTCTGTCACTGTACCATTTTCTATTACTTCTTTTGAGAAACTTTCAATGAATTCTCGACATTACCTCCTCCAAATAAACTGTCATTGCGAAATTCGAGACGATCAATCATTGGCCAATACATAATGGTTTTCACGTCTCTGTGGAACAATCAGTTAGCGCGTTCCGCTGTTAACCGAAATGTTGGTGATTTAAGCCCACCCAAGGACGATGAATAGCAGTTTGTGCTTCCTTTTTCGAGTCTTTCGTCATCTGTATATCATGGTTCTGAACAACAAGTAAGCATAATAAATGAACATAGTTGTTTAAGACAATTTTATTGCATTCTTGTTTAATGTTGAACTACAAAAGTTACTTTCACGTGACCTTCAGAATACTACCAAGCAATACAAATACTTTTCAACTTCATGCAATGACTGAAAAGATATCTTGAATGATGTACAGATATAATATTACAAACCATTATATTCCATTATGATCATTACTTAACTTTACCGGTGAAAACCACAGCGTAAAATAAAATAACAACAATACATATCCATAAAACTGTATAATTACAGATAATTACAGAATCATTATAATGACAGTAAACTTAATTTTAATTCGTACCTTGTATTGTAAACGTTCAATGTAATACTTATTTTCGCATCACCTTCAGGACAATGCCAAGGAAAAACGCGTTTTATTCCATTTCGTGTAGTTTAAATATCATTATTACGTAACCTAAGCCGTCAACACGATACACGCAAAACAAACAACATGGCATATAAACAAGTACTAAACTTCAAAGATAGATGTAGATAAAGTGAACATAAACGCTACATTAGATTGCCCACAGCGAATTGTGCTGAAGCTAGGCTCTTCTAACATCGTGTTCCCTTCACGTAGATGAATTTAGTAAACTTTCAAGAGGACTCATCCTTGTCTGGTCCAGGAGTCACGTTCTTTCGAGCATTGAACCGAACAATTAGTGACCATGCGAGTACAGTTTTGCAAGTCTCTGTGGCGCAATCGGTTAGCGCGTACGGCTGTTAACCGAAAGGTTGGTGGTTCGAGCCCACCCAGGGACGATAACTTGTATTTTGCATCGCATAATTCGTGTTTTTCTTCATTTGTGTATCATAGTCCTGAACTGCAAGTAAGCATTATAAATGAACGTATTTGTTTAAGATAATTTTTTGCACTATTCCTAATTCTTGAACTGCAAACATTACTATCATACAACCTTCTGCCTAGCCTTGCCAATACTTTTGAACTTCATGCCGTGAAGGAATTGATCTATAAACAAATACGTTTAAAAAACATATTAAACACAATTAAATTCCAGTATGATCATTAATTTTTGGCGGTGGAAACTACACTCTAAATCCAAAACAACAAGGCATGTCCATAAAACCAAACATTTACAGATATATATTCAACGTGTACATAAATCCAAGATATACGAAACAACAAGTGTGCCATGGTGCCTTCTATGCTGAACGAAGTCAGTTCTCTACAAACTGAATTATTCCCCATTGGTATTACATCATATTTATTACTCGTATTTGCGTTTGCATGCTCAAGTAAACTTTGTGAACTGTAGAAATAACTACATCTTTATGTCATAACACTCCACTACAGATTAACTGACCCTCTGAAGCGAAACCTCGATTGCTGATAATGGCCATTTCGGTCACTATACCACTTTCTCGTACTTCTTTTGAGAAACTTTCTATGAGGTTTCGACATTATAATATGAACGCTACATTAGATTGCCTACAGCAAATTGTGTTGAATCTAGGCTATTCTAACATCGTGTTCCCTTCACGCAGATGAATTTAGAAACCTTTCACGAGGATTCATCCTTGCCTAGTCCAGGAGTAACGTCTTTTTGAGCATAAAACTGAACAATTAGTGACCCAGCTAGGACAGTATACAAGTCTCTGTGGCGCAATCCGTTAGCGCATTCGGCTGTTAATCGAAAGGTTGGTGGTTCGAGCCCACCCAGGGACGATAACTTGTATTTTGCATCGCATCATTCGTGTCTTATTTCATTTGTGTATCATAGTCCGGAACAAGTAAGCATACTAAATGAACGTATTTCTTTAAGACAAATTTATTGCATTATTTCTAACTACAAATATTATATTCATATAGCCATCTGCCTTGCCATACCAATACTTTTGTACTTCTTGCCGTGAAGGAATAGATCTATAAAAAGATATGTACAGAAATGAAATAATATTAAACACAATTAAATTTAAGTATGATCATTACTTTTATGCGTTGGAAACTACACTCTAAGGACAAAAGAACAAGGCATATCCATAAAACCAAACAATTACAGATATATATTTATACTCGCTGACATTCCTGAAGCAGAGGAGGACCTTGACATCAATTGCAACGACATCACTGTTGAGGAGGTCAAGCAGACCATTCACAAGCTGAAGAATGGAAAGGCACCTGGCGATGATGGGGTGTGTCCCGAGATGCTGAAGGCAGAAGTCACAGAGACGCCGAAGCTTTTTTGCCAGATTCTCCAAAAGATATGGGATAGTGAAAAAGCACCAAATGACTGGAAAACCGGAATCATAGTTTAACTTCCCAAGAAAGGAGATCTGGGAAACTGCAACAACTGGCGAGGCATCACATTGCTATCCCTCTGCAGTAAGATCTTTAGCCGCATCATTCTTCAACGCATCACAACAGCTGTGGACGGCATCCTACGCCAGGAACAAGCAGGCTACAGGAAAGGCAAATCTTGCATCGACCACATCTTCACACTGAGGCAGACACTTGAGCAGTCTCATGAAAAGAACGGATCCCTTTATGTGGTCTTTGTGGACTTTGAGAAGGCCTTCGACAGCCTGCAACGAGACTCTATGTGGAGGATCCTACGACATTATTGCATCCCCAAGAAAATTGTCAATGTCATCAGGTCCCTGTACGAAAACTCTGAGTGCAGAGTAATCCACAACAACCAACTCACTGAACCATTCAAGGTGGAAACCGGAGTGAAGCAAGGATGCATTCTCTATTCAATTCTCTTCTCACTGGCCATTGACTGGATCATGCGCCGCACCACAGAGGGCAAGAGGCATGGAATACAATGGACATTGACCTCAATGCTGGATGACCTAGACTATGCCGACGACATCGGGTTGCTGGCAAGCAGACACCAGGATATTCAACAGAAGACACAACAGTTGGTACAGACAGCAAATACCATAGGTCTTCGAGTCAACGTAGGGAAGACAAAAGTCTTGAGGAAGAATACTAGAGTGGGCAACCCAAACACCATCAACGACCAGCCTCTGCAAGAACTAGACGATTTCACTTACCTGGGTAGTAAGGTCGCCACGGATGGAGATAGCACAAGGGAAGTCGTCACAAGAATCGGCAAGGCCAACCAGACCTTCGCAATTCTGAAGCCCATATGGAGGACAAGAAACCTCAGTGTCCACACGAAGATCCGTATCTTCAAGAGCAACGTGTTCAGCGTCCTTTTGTACGGCTCAGAGTGTTGGAAGTCCACTGCGAACATAGAACACAAGCTCGAAGTGTTTCAAACCAAATGCCTGCGACGCATCATGAGGATCTTCTGGCCAAACACGATCTCAAATGAGGAACTTCAGCACAGAGCGGGTGCAAGCACCATCTCTGAAATCATTTCAACTCGGCGATGGAGATGGCTCGGCCATGTCTGCAGAATGCCTCCTGACTCACTACCAAGGGTGGCACTGAGATGGACCCCACAGGGGAAAAGGAACCGTGGCAGACCCAAAGAGACCTGGCGACAAACAGTGGAGAGAGACCTTAAGACCAGAGGCCTCACCTATCAGACCGCCCCTGCAATAGCTGCCGACAGACGGAAATGGTGCTCCCTTGCTGTCGCCTCAAGCACCAGACGGCGCAGAGAGGATTGATTAATTGATTGATTGATTCAACGTGTACATAAATCCAAGTTATACGAAGCAACAAGTGTGCCATAGTGCCTTATATGCTGAACAAAGTCAGTTTTCTACAAACTGAATTATTCCCCATTGTTCTTACATCATATGTCTTTCTCTTGTTTGCTTGGTTTATTATATGTTTAAGTAAACTTTGTGGATTCTAGAAATAACTTTATCTTTATGTCATAACACTCCACTACAGATTAACTGACATTCTGAAGCGAAACCTCGATTGCTTTTTAATGGCCATTTTGGTCACTATACCACTTTCTTTTACTACTTTTGAGAAACTTTCTATGAGGTCTCGACATTACCGCCTCCAGAAAAAATCGGTCATTTTGACTTTGGCCATTAAAAAATGGTTTTCACGTGTCTGCGGAACAATCGGTTAGCGCGTTCGGCTGTTAACCGAAATGTTGGTGATTCGAGTCCACCAAGGGACGATGAATAGCATTCTCTGCTTCATTACTTGTGTCTTTCGTCGTTTGTATATCATGGTTCTGAACAACAAATAAGCGTGATTTATGATCATATTTGTTTCAGACAATTTGACTGCATTGTTGTTAAATGTTGAAATACAAAAGTTACTTTACATGACCTACAGAATACCGCCAAACAATACCAATACTTTTCAACTTCATGCAGTGACTGAAAAGATATATAGAAAAATGTTGAGATAAAATATTACAAACTATTATATTCGTCATGATTATTACTCAACTTTATCGGTGCAAACCACAGCATAAGATTAAAAATACAATGTATATCCATAAAACAGAATAATTACAGATTACAGATAATTACAGAATCATTATTATGACAGGAAACTTAATTTTAATTCTTATCTTGTATTGTAAACGTTTCAATATAAAACTTACTATCGCATCACCTTCAGACAAACGCTAAGTAAAAAGACGACTTTTCCATTTAGTGTAGTTCCAATATCATTATTACGTAACTTAAGTCGCCAACACGATACCCGCAGAACAAACAAGGCATATAAACAAGCGCTAATCTTTTGAGATATATGTACATAAATTGAACATAAACCCTACATTAGATTACCTAAAGCGAATTGTGCTGAAGCTAGGCTCTTCTAACATCGTGTTCCTCTCACGTAGATGAATTTAGAAAACGTTCACGAGGACTCATCCTTGCCTAGTCCAACAGTTACGTTCATTCGAGTAGAGAACCGAACAATTAGTGACCAAGGGAGGACAGCTTGCAAGTCTCTGTGGCGCAATCGGTTAGCGCGTTCGGCTGTTAACCGAAAGGTTGGTGGTTCGAGCCCACCCAGGGACGATCCCATGTATTTTGCGTAGTATAATTGGTGTCTTTCATCATTTTTCTGTCATAGTCATGAAAAACAAGTAATCATAAGAAGTTAACGAATTTGTTTAAGACAATTTTATTGCATTATTGTTTATTGTTGGACTACAAATATTACTGCCATACTACCTTCAGAGTACCTCCTAGCCATACCAATGCATTTAAACTTCATGCCATGAAGGAATAGATCTATAAACAAATATGTTCAGAAATTATGTTAAACACAATTAAATGCTAATATGATCATTACTATTTTGCGGTGGAGAGTACACTCTAATGCTTAAAGAAGAAGGCATAAACCAACCAATATATATATATATATATATATATATATATATATATATATATATATATATATATATATATATATATATATATATATATATATATATATATATATATTCAACGTGGACATAAATCCAATTGATGCGATGCAATATTTGTGCCATCTTTCCTTATCTGCTGATCGAAGTCAGTTTTATTCGCCATTTTTCTTACATCATATGTATTTCTCTTGTTTCCGTGGTTTACAATATGTTAAAGTAAACTTTCTGAACTCTAGAAATAATTTGATGTGTATCTCATAATACTACACTACAGATTAACTGACCATTTGAAGCGAACCCACGATTGCTGACAATGGCCATTTCTGTCACTGTACCAGTTTCTATTACTTCTTTTGAGAAACTTTCAATGAATTCTCGACATTACCTCCTCCAAATAAACACTGTCATTGCGAAATTCGAGACGATCAATCATTGCCCAATACATAATGGTTTTCACGTCTCTGTGGAACAATCGGTTAGCGCGTTCGGCTGTTTACCGAAATGTTAGTGATTCGAGCCCACTCAGGGACGATGAATAGCATTTTGTGCTTCATTGTTCGTGTATTTCGTCATTTGTATATCATGGTTCTGAACAACAAATAGGCATAATTAATAATCATATTTGTTTAAGACAATTTGATTGCATTCTTGTTTAATGTTGAACTACAAATGTTACTTTCACGTGACCTTCAGAATACTACCAAGCAATACAAATACTTTTCAACTTCATGCATTGACTGAAAAGATATCTTGAATGATGTACAGATATAATATTACAAACCATTATATTCCATTATGATCATTACTTAACTTTACCGGTGAAAACCACAGCGTAAAATAAAATAACAACAATACATATCCATAAAACTGTATAATTACAGATAATTACAGAATCATTATAATGACAGTAAACTTAATTTTAATTCGTACCTTGTATTGTAAACGTTCAATGTAAAACTTATTTTCGCATCACCTTCAGGACAATGCCAAGGAAAAACGCGTTTTATTCCATTTCGTGTAGTTTAAATATCATTATTACGTAACTTAAGCCGTCAACACGATACACGCAGAACAAACAACATGGCATATAAACAAGTACTAAACTTCAAAGATAGATGTAGATAAAGTGAACATGAACGCTACATTAGATTGCCCACAGCGAATTGTGCTGAAGCTAGGCTCTTCTAACATCGTGTTCCCTTCACGTAGATGAATTTAGTAAACTTTCAAGAGGACTCATCCTTGTCTGGTCCAGGAGTCACGTTCTTTCGAGCATTGAACCGAACAATTAGTGACCATGCGAGTACAGTTTTGCAAGTCTCTGTGGCGCAATCGGTTAGCGCGTTCGGCTGTTAACCGAAAGGTTGGTGGTTCGAGCCCACCCAGGGACGATAACTTGTATTTTGCATCGCATAATTCGTGTTTTTCTTCATTTGTGTATCATAGTCCTGAACAGCAAGTAAGCATCATAAATGAACGTATTTGTTTAAGACAATGTTTTTGCACTATTCTTAATTCTTGAACTTCAAACATTACTATTGCATTTCATGCCGTGAAGGAATTGATCTATAAACAAATACGTTTAAAAAACATATTAAACACAATTAAATTCCAGTATGATCATTAATTTTTGGCGGTGGAAACTACACTCTAAAGCCAAAACAACAAGGCATATCCATAAAACCAAACATTTACAGATATATATTCAACGTGTACATAAATCCAAGATATACAAAACAACAAGTGTGCCATGGTGCCTTCTATGCTGAACGAAGTCAGTTCTCTACAAACTGAATTATTCCCCATTGGTATTAAATCATATTTATTACTCGTATTTGCGTGGTTTATTACATGCTCAAGTAAACTTTGTGAACTGTAGAAATAACTATATCTTTATGTCATAACACTCCACTACAGATTAACTGACCCTCTGAAGCGAAACCTCGATTGCTGATAATGGCCATTTCGGTCACTGTACCACTTTCTTGTACTTCTTTTGGGAAACTTTCTATGAGGTCTCGACACTACCAGATACCAGATAAAATCGATCACTTCGACTTTGAACATTAACTAATGTTTTTCACGTCTCTGTGGAATAATCGTTTGGGCTGCCCGTTTGGCTGTTAACCGAAATGTTGTGATTCGAGTCCACCAATGGACGATGAATAGCATTCTCTGCTTCATTATTTGTGTCTTTCGTCATTTGTATATCATGGTTCTGAACAACAAATAAGCATAATTTATGATTATATTTGTTTCAGACAATTTGATTGCATTATTGTTAAATGTTCAATTACAAAAGATACTTTCACATGACCTTCAGAATACCGTCAAGCAATACCAATACTTTTCAACTTCATGCAGTGACTGAAAAGATATATAGAAAGATGTTCAGATATAATATTAAAAACTCTTACATTCCATTATGATCATTACACAACTTTATCGGTGCAAACGACAGCATAAGATAAAAATACAAGGCATATCCATAAAACAGAATAATTACAGATTACAGATAATTACAGAATCATTATTATGACAGGAAACTTAATTTTAATTCGTCCCTTGTATTGTAAAAGTTTCAATATATAACTTACTTTCGCATCACCTTCAGAGAAAAGCTAAGCAAAAACACGTCTTTTCCACTTCAATGAGTTCCAATGTCATCATTACGTAATATAAGCTGTCAACACGATACACACAGAACAAACTACATGGCATATAAACAAGCGCTAATCTTTTGAGATAGATGTAGATAAGGTGAACATGAACGCTACATTAGATTGCCTACAGCAAATTGTGTTGAATCTAGGCTCTTCTAACATCGTGTTCCCTTCACGCAGAAGAATTCAGAAAACTTTCACGATGATTCATCCTTGCCTAGTCCAGGAGTAACGTCTTTTTGAGCATAAAACTGAACAATTAGTGACCCAGCTAGGACAGTATACAAGTCTCTGTGGCGCAATCCGTTAGCGCATTCGGCTGTTAACCGAAAGGTTGGTGGTTCGAGCCCACCCAGGGACGATAACTTGTATTTTGCATCGCATCATTCGTGTCTTATTTCATTTGTGTATCATAGTCCGGAACAAGTAAGCATAATAAATGAACGTATTTCTTTAAGACAAATTTATTGCATTATTTCTAACTACAAATATTATATTCATATAGCCATCTGCCTTGCCATACCAATACTTTTGTACTTCTTGCCGTGAAGGAATAGATCTATAAAAAGATATGTACAGAAATGAAATAATATTAAACACAATTAAATTTAAGTATGATCATTACTTTTATGCGTTGGAAACTACACTCTAAGGACAAAAGAACAAGGCATATCCATAAAACCAAACAATTACAGATATATATTTATACTCGCTGACATTCCTGAAGCAGAGGAGGACGTTGACATCAATTGCAACGACATCACTGTTGAGGAGGTCAAGCAGGCTATTCACAAGCTGAAGAATGGAAAGGCACCTGGCGATGATGGAGTGTGTCCCGAGATGCTGAAGGCAGAAGACACAGAGACGCCGAAGCTTTTTTGCCAGATTCTCCACAAGATATGGGATAGTGAAAAAGCACCAAATGACTGGAAAACCGGAATCATAGTTAAACTTCCCAAGAAAGGAGATCTGGGAAACTGCAACAACTGGCGAGGCATCACATTGCTATCCCTCTGCAGTAAGATCTTTAGCCGCATCATTCTTCAACGCATCACAACAGCTGTGGACGGCATCCTACGCCAGGAACAAGCAGGCTACAGGAAAGGCAAATCTTGCATCGACCACATCTTCACACTGAGGCAGACACTTGAGCAGTCTCATGAAAGGAACAGATCCCTTTATGTGGTCTTTGTGGACTTTGAGAAGGCCTTCGACAGCCTGCAACTAGACTCTATGTGGAGGATCCTACGACATTATGGCATCCCCAAGAAAATTGTCAATGTCATCAGGTCCCTGTACGAAAACTCTGAGTGCAGAGTAATCCACAACAACCAACTCACTGAACCATTCAAGGTGGAAACCGGAGTGAAGCAAGGATGCATTCTCTATTCAATTCTCTTCTCACTGGCCATTGACTGGATCATGCGCCGCACCACAGAGGGCAAGAGGCATGGAATACAATGGACATTGACCTCAATGCTTGATGACCTAGACTATGCCGACGACATCGGGTTGCTGGCAAGCAGACACCAGGATATTCAACAGAAGACACAACAGTTGGTACAGACAGCAAATACCATAGGTCTTCGAGTCAACGTAGGGAAGACAAAAGTCTTGAGGAAGAATACTAGAGTGGGCAACCCAATCACCATCAACGACCAGCCTCTGCAAGAACTAGACGATTTCACTTACCTGGGTAGTAAGGTCACCACGGATAGAGATAGCACAAGGGAAGTCGTCACAAGAATCGGCAAGGCCAACCAGACCTTCGCAATTCTGAAGCCCATATGGAGGACAAGAAACCTCAGTGTCCACACGAAGATCTGTATCTTCAAGAGCAACGTGTTCAGCGTTCTTTTGTACGGCTCAGAGTGTTGGAAGTCCACTGCGAACATAGAACACAAGCTCGAAGTGTTTCAAACCAAATGCCTGCGACGCATCATGAGGATCTTCTGGCCAAACACGATCTCAAATGAGGAACTTCGGCACAGAGCGGGTGCAAGCACCATCTCTGAGATCATTTCAACTCGGCGATTGAGATGGCTCGGAAATGTCTGCAGAATGCCTCCTGACTCACTACCAAGGGTGGCACTGAGATGGACCCCACAGGGGAAAAGGAACCGTGGCAGACCCAAAGAGACCTGGCGACGAACAGTGGAGAGAGACCTTAAGACCAGAGGCCTCACCTATCAGACCGCCCCTGCAATAGCTGCCGACAGACGGAAATGGTGCTCACTTGCTGTTGCCTCAAGCACCAGACGGCGCAGAGAGTATTGATTGATTGATTGATTGATTGATTGATTGATTGATTGATTGATTGATTGATTGATTGATTGATTCAACGTGTACATAAATCCAAGTTATACGAAGCAACAAGTGTGCCATAGTGCCTTATATGCTGAACAAAGTCAGTTTTCTACAAACTGAATTTTTCCCCATTGTTCTTACATCATATGTCTTTCTCTTGTTTGCTTGGTTTATTATATGTTTAAGTAAACTTTGTGCATTCTAGAAATAACTTTATCTTTATGTCATAACACTCCACTACAGATTAACTGACATTCTGAAGCGAAACCTCGATTGCTGTTTAATGGCCATTTTGGTCATTATACCACTTTCTTTTACTACTTTTGAGAAACTTTCTATGAGGTCTCGACATTACCGCCTCCAGAAAAAATCGGTCATTTTGACTTTGGCCATTAAAAAATGGTTTTCACGTGTCTGCGGAACAATCGGTTAGCGCGTTCCGCTGTTAACCGAAATGTTGGTGATTCGAGTCCACCAAGGGACGATGAATAGCATTCTCTGCTTCATTATTTGTGTCTTTCGTCATTTGTATATCATGGTTCTGAACAACAAATAAGCATGATTTATGATCATATTTGTTTCAGACAATTTGACTGCATTGTTGTTAAATGTTGAACTACAAAAGTTACTTTCACATGACCTTCAGAATACCGCCAAACAATACCAATACTTTTCAACTTCATGCAGTGACTGAAAAGATATATAGAAAGATGTTCAGATAAAATATTACAAACTATTATATTCCGTTATGATTATTACTCATTTTTATCGGTGCAAACGACAGCATAAGATTAAAAATACAATGTATATCCATAAAACAGAATAATTACAGATTACAGATAATTACAGAATCATTATTATGACAGGAAACTTAATTTTAATTCTTATCTTGTATTGTAAACGTTTCAATATAAAACTTACTATCGCATCACCTTCAGACAAACGCTAAGTAAAAAGACGACTTTTCCATTTAATGTAGTTCCAATATCATTATTACGTAACTTAAGTCGCCAACACGATACCCGCAGAACAAACAAGGCATATAAACAAGCGCTAATCTTTTGAGATATATGTACATAAATTGAACATAAACCCTACATTAGATTACCTAAAGCGAATTGTGCTGAAGCTAGGCTCTTCTAACATCGTGTTCCTCTCACGTAGATGAATTTAGAAACCGTTCACGAGGACTCATCCTTGCCTAGTCCAACAGTCACGTACATTCGAGTAGAGAACCGAACAATTAGTGACCAAGCGAGGACGGTTTGCAAGTCTCTGTGGCGCAATCGGTTAGCGCGTTCGGCTGTTAACCGAAAGGTTGGTGGTTCGAGCCCACCCAGGGACGATCACATGTATTTTGCGTAGAATAATTGGTGTCTTTCATCATTTTTGTGTCATAATCATGAACAACAAGTAATCATAAGAAGTTAACGAATTTGTTTAAGACAATTTTATTGCATTATTGTTTATTGTTGGACTACAAATATTACTGCCATACTACCTTCAGAGTACCTCCTAGCCATACCAATGCATTTGTACTTCATGCCATGAAGGAATAGATCTATAAACAAATATGTTCAGAAATTATGATAAACACAATTAAATGCTAATATGATCATTACTATTTTGCGGTGGAGAGTACACTCTAATGCTTAAAGAAGAAGGCATAAACCAACCAATATATATATATATATATATATATATATATATATATATATATATATATATATATATATATATATATATATATATATATATATATATATATATATTCAACGTGGACATAAATCCAATTGATGCGATGCAATATTTGTGCCATCTTTCCTTATCTGCTGATCGAAGTCAGTTTTATTCGCCATTTTTCTTACATCATATGTATTTCTCTTGTTTCCGTGGTTTACAATATGTTAAAGTAAACTTTCTGAACTCTAGAAATAATTTGATGTGTATCTCATAATACTACACTACAGATTAACTGACCATTTGAAGCGAACCCACGATTGCTGACAATGGCCATTTCTGTCACTGTACCAGTTTCTATTACTTCTTTTGAGAAACTTTCAATGAATTCTCGACATTACCTCCTCCAAATAAACACTGTCATTGCGAAATTCGAGACGATCAATCATTGCCCAATACATAATGGTTTTCACGTCTCTGTGGAACAATCGGTTAGCGCGTTCGGCTGTTTACCGAAATGTTAGTGATTCGAGCCCACTCAGGGACGATGAATAGCATTTTGTGCTTCATTGTTCGTGTATTTCGTCATTTGTATATCATGGTTCTGAACAACAAATAAGCATAATTAATAATCATATTTGTTTAAGACAATTTGATTGCATTCTTGTTTAATGTTGAACTACAAATGTTACTTTCACGTGACCTTCAGAATACTACCAAGCAATACAAATACTTTTCAACTTCATGCATTGACTGAAAAGATATCTTGAATGATGTACAGATATAATATTACAAACCATTATATTCCATTATGATCATTACTTAACTTTACCGGTGAAAACCACAGCGTAAAATAAAATAACAACAATACATATCCATAAAACTGTATAATTACAGATAATTACAGAATCATTATAATGACAGTAAACTTAATTTTAATTCGTACCTTGTATTGTAAACGTTCAATGTAAAACTTACTTTCGCATCACCTTCAGGACAATGCCAAGGAAAAACGCGTTTTATTCCATTTCGTGTAGTTTAAATATCATTATTACGTAACTTAAGCCGTCAACACGATACACGCAGAACAAACAACATGGCATATAAACAAGTACTAAACTTCAAAGATAGATGTAGATAAAGTGAACATAAACGCTACATTAGATTGCCCACAGCGAATTGTGCTGAAGCTAGGCTCTTCTAACATCGTGTTCCCTTCACGTAGATGAATTTAGTAAACTTTCAAGAGGACTCATCCTTGTCTGGTCCAGGAGTCACGTTCTTTCGAGCATTGAACCGAACAATTAGTGACCATGCGAGTACAGTTTTGCAAGTCTCTGTGGCGCAATCGGTTAGCGCGTTCGGCTGTTAACCGAAAGGTTGGTGGTTCGAGCCCACCCAGGGACGATAACTTGTATTTTGCATCGCATAATTCGTGTTTTTCTTCATTTGTGTATCATAGTCCTGAACAGCAAGTAAGCATCATAAATGAACGTATTTGTTTAAGACAATTTTTTTGCACTATTCTTAATTCTTGAACTTCAAACATTACTATTGCACTTCATGCCGTGAAGGAATTGATCTATAAACAAATACGTTTAAAAAACATATTAAACACAATTAAATTCCAGTATGATCATTAATTTTTGGCGGTGGAAACTACACTCTAAAGCCAAAACAACAAGGCATATCCATAAAACCAAACATTTACAGATATATATTCAACGTGTACATAAATCCGAGATATACGAAGCAACAAGTGTGCCATGGTGCCTTCTATGCTGAACGAAGTCAGTTCTCTACAAACTGAATTATTCCCCATTGGTATTACATCCTATTTATTACTCGTATTTGCGTGGTTTATTACATGATCAAGTAAACTTTGTGAACTGTAGAAATAACTATATCTTTATGTCATAACACTCCACTACAGATTAACTGACCCTCTGAAGCGAAACCTCGATTGCTGATAATGGCCATTTCGGTCACTGTACCACTTTCTTGTACTTCTTTTGAGAAACTTTCTATGAGGTCTCGACATTACCAGATACCAGATAAAATCGATCACTTCGACTTTGAACATTAACTAATGTTTTTCACGTCTCTGTGGAATAATCGTTTGGGCTGCCCGTTTGGCTGTTAACCGAAATGTTGTGATTCGAGTCCACCAAGGGACGATGAATAGCATTCTCTGCTTCATTATTTGTGTCTTTCGTCATTTGTATATCATGGTTCTGAACAACAAATAAGCATAATTTATGATCATATTTGTTTCAGACAATTTGATTGCATTGTTGTTAAATGTTCAACTACAAAAGATACTTTCACATGACCTTCAGAATACTACCAAGCAATACCAATACTTTTCAACTTCATGCAGTGACTGAAAAGATATATAGAAAGATGTTCAGATATAATATAAAAAAACTCTTACATTCCATTATGATCAATGAATTGATTGATGACGACGAGGTAGTTATTTCAAATACAACTGAAATCTTAGATGAAATACATCAATTTTATAGTCATTTATATTCTTCTGTAAGTATTGACGATAATTGTACAGATTCACTTTTAAATTTTATAAACTGTTCTGTATCGAATGAGGATAAAGATATGTGTGATGACATAATAACAGTTGACGAATTACATACAGCTATAACCGATATGACAAAAAACAAAAGTCCGGGCCCGGACGGATTGACAGTAGAGTGGTATTGTAAATTTTATGATTGTATATATGATATTCTGTTGCACATTTTTCAGTGTGTTAAGAATGACAATATTATGTCGAGATCAATGAGATTTGGGGTTATATCGCTTATCTATAAAAACAAAGGAGATAATAGAAGGTTAAAAAATTGGCGCCCTATAAGTCTACTTAATGTAGATTATAAAATTTTGGCAAGGATTCTGTCTACACGTTTAAAAAGGGTATTGCCCAAAATTATATCTGTAACTCAGACATGTTGTATAGTTGGGAGAGATATTGCTGATACTATAGTTACTGTAAGAGATATTATAGATATGGCTGAGAGGGACAATCTTGAAGGATATGTCTTAAGAATTGATCAAGAAAAAGCGTTTGACAGAGTGAGCCACTCATATTTAATTTCTGTCTTACGAAGGTTCGGGTTTGGTGACAATTTTATTAAGTGGATAAAGATATTTTATGCGGAAATTAAAAGCAGTGTTAAATGCAATGGGCATCTAACGAAACCCTTTCTAATTAAAAATTCTGTTCGACAAGGTTGTCCTATATCAGCAATGTTATATGTATTAGTAGCAGAACCATTAGGGTTAGCTATCAAAGCAAATCCTTATATCAAAGGTATTCCACTCCCACTATCGAGTAATACAAGCAAAGTCTTTCAACATGCAGATGACACAACCTTAACATTAGCGGACACACAATCCATTCATCAATCTTTCAATGTACTTGACTTGTATTGTAAAGGATCTGGTGCAAAAGTGAACAAAGAAAAAACAGAACTTCTTTGTATTGGGTCTGGCAAACTCTCTGATAATTATTGCAAGCAATTACAAATTCAAATTTGTGATCAAGTCATCTTAATTTTAGGAGCTTATGTTGGAAAATGTGCAAAGTTATGTGAGCAACTTAACTGGAATGATAGACTGTCTAAAATTAAAACCTTACTGCAAATGTGGACACAGAGATATCTGACAATACAAGGAAAGGTTGCAGTGGTTAATACCTTATTAGTTTCCAGAATATGGTACATAGTGTCAGTTCAGCCTCTACCGGATACGATTGTTGATGAATTGAAGCAATTATTTCTCAAATTTATCTGGTCAGGAAAGTCCCATTTGGTTCACTATTATACCATAATTGGTGAAAAGCAGAACGGCGGACTACAATTAACAGATGTAAAGATGAAAATGTATGCATTCAGACTAAAATTTTTAAAACGATACTTTGATGTGAATTGCCATGCTATGTGGAAAACTACCTTTGATTACTTTTTATCTACTGTTATGAACATGAAGTTGACGAAAGATTTGTTTAACATGTCCTTAAACAAGCAACAATTGAATATCCTCCCTATATTCTATAGAGAAATGTTTTATGCATGGGACAAACTTAGAAATAATATCCACATAAATATAGATGTGAGGAATGTATTTGAACAACCTCTCTTTTTGAATCCTAATATTACATGTGCTGGTAAAACGCTGTTTTTCGCAGAATTCATAGAAGCAGGAATTGTTCGTGTTCAGGACATTGCTTATGAATTTGTACCTGGATTATTACCTTATACAGCTATTCAAGAAATGATATACGAATCAAGTCCTGATTTCAAAACTGAAAAGATAAAACAAGACTACAATTGCATAATAGAAAGTATACCATTAGACTGGAGAAATATTGTTGCATCAGAATCAAAACCCACTGTAACCAATGGGAAAAATTGTATGTATCTCAAAGTTGATACTAAATTGTATGACCTCTGTTTATGTACAACACAAATATTTTACATGTTTTTATGTAAATTTATATTCCAAGAACCAGCTTCAGTTACCTTTTGGAGTCAACTGTTTAGTTTGGAAAAGATTAACTACTGGAAATTGATTCACTTACCTTTCAAGACCCCAGATTGTGTAGATTTGGATTACAGAATAATGCACAATAGAATATTTACCAAAGAAAGACTGAAATACTATGGCAAAATTGATGATGACTTATGTCCAGTATGCCAGTTGGAAACAGAAGATTTATATCACATGTTTTTTAAATGTCCTGAATTAAGCTCTTTTATGAATTATGTTGTGTATATAGTTGAGATTCTTTTCAAAAATTGTAGAGTTGATGTTCTAAATAGCAACTCATTTGAACAAATGCTTATGATAGGTTATGAGAAGAAAACAAAATCAGTTAATGGTTACTTTTTGAATTACATTGTAAGCATTGCTCGATTGTGCATTTACAAAAGACGAAACAGCATGTCGCTATTGGGTAAAAAAAATAGACGTAGAAAGATTGTTTCAATATATGACTAGGAAATACATATTGTACACGTATCAACATTACAAAGAAAAGAATCCGTCTCTGTTTACAAAATATTTTTTACGAGATAATCCGTTATTGAGAATAGCAGAGGAGAAATTGTTTATCCTATTGTAAAATTAATGTTTTCTAATACACCATTACAAACTACTATGTACATAATGAGATTGTTCCTATAACTTGTATATTGTATACAATGATTTTGTTAAATAAAGAAAGAAAAAAAAAAAAAAAAAAAGCGCGTTCGGCTGTTAACCGAAAGGTTGGTGGTTCGAGCCCACCCAGGGACGATCACATGTATTTTGCGTAGTATAATTGGTGTCTTTCATCATTTTTATGTCATAGTCATGAACAGCAAGTCATCATAAGAAGTTAACGAATTTGTTTAAGACAATTTTATTGCATTATTCTTTATTGTTGGATTACATTCAAATATTACTGCAATACTACCTTCATAGTACCTCCTAGCCATACCAATACATTTGTACTTCATGCCATGAAGGAATAGATCTATAAACAAATATGTTCAGAAATTATATTAAACACAATTAAATACTAATATGATCATTACTTTTTTTGCGTTGGAAAGTATACTCTAATGCTGAAAGAAGAAGGCATAAACCAACCAAATATATATATATATATATATATATATATATATATATATATATATATATATATATATATATATATATATATATATATATATATATATATATATGCCATTTCTGTCACTGTACCAGTTTCTATTACTTCTTTTGGGAAACTTTCAATGAATTCTCGACATTACCTCCTCCAAATAATCCCTGTCATTGCGAAATTCGAGACGAGCAATCATTGGCCAATATATAATGGTTTTCACGCCTCTGTGGAACAATCGCTTAGCTCGTTCCTCTGTTAACCGAAATGTTGGTGATTCGAGCCCACCCAGGGACGATGAATAGCATTTTGTGCTTCATTATTCGTGTCTTTCGTTATCTGTATATCATGGTTCTGAACAACAAGTAAGCATAATAAATGAACATAGTTGTTTAAGACAATTTAATTGTATTGTTGTTCAATGTTGAACTACAAAAATTACTTTCACATGACCTTCAGAATACCGCCAAGCAATGCCAATACTTTTCAACTACATGCAATGACTGAAAAGATATATAGAAAGATGTTCATATATAATATTGCAAACTTTTATATTCCATTATGATCATTACTCAACTTTATCGGTGCAAACGACAGCATAAGATTAAAAACACAAGGTATATCCATAAAACAAAATAATTACAGATTACAGATAATTACAGAATCAAAAAGTGCTGATCTTTTGAGATAAATGTAGACAAAGTGAACATGGTGGTTCGAGCCCACCCAGGGACGATACTTGTATTTTAAGTCTCATCATTCGTGTCTTTCTTCATTTGTGTATCATATTCCTCGAACAAGTAAGCATAACAAATGAACATTTTTGTTTAAGACAAATGTATTGCATTATTGTTCAATGTTGAACCACGAAAATTACTTTCAGACTACCGCCTAGCCATACCAATACTTTTGCACTTTATGCCATAAAGGAATAGATCTATAAAAAAAATAATATGTTCAGCAATATTATTAAACACAATTTAATTCTAATATGAACATTATTTTTTGCGGTGGAAACTACACTCTCAGGCCAAAAGAACAAGGCATATCCATAAAACCCAACATAAGTCCAAGTTATACGAAGCAAGATGTGTGCCATCGTGCCTTATATGCTGAATGAAGTCAGTTTTCTACAAACTGAATTATTCGCCATTTTCTTACATCATATGTATTTCTCTTATTAATCAATAAATGCGAACAATTACAGATATATATATATTTATAATAGTTTTCTAGTTTCTGTTAAGCAATCGGTTTGCGTGTTCGACTGTTAACCGTAAGGTTCCTGATTCGAGCTCTCGCAGCGACGATAACTAATATTTTACGTTACATCATTTGTGTCTTTCATCATTTTTCATGTCGACTTTGGAGACCATCAATGATTGGCCAAGAGATCATCATCATCATCATCATCATCATCATCATCAGTCTCTTGGCCTTCTTCGTTCGTCGAGGCTCTGTGCTGTTGAACATCTAAACAGTTCCCTCCACTTTTCTCTGTCGTGTGTGCGTGTGTCTCCATAAAACGTTTCCTGGTCCATTTTGTGATGTACTCGATCCTCTTTTTTTCTCTGTCTATCTCTCATTCTGCCACCCTGGACGCTGTCTGCAGTACTGTTGTGGATATGCTGTGGGCTCCAGTGTCATGGCCATACCCTTTCAGCTTTCTCTTTTGAACAGTGGTGAGGAGGTCTTCGTATTGGCCTACTTTGTGTCTGATGATGTTACGAACTTCTTCATTTGTGATGTGATCCCAGTAAAATATATCATGGATGGTTCTTTTGCATCTCATTTCATGTGCATGGATTCTTCGCTGTAATTCGGCTGTCAGGGTCCAGACCTCACATGAATACAAAAATATCGAGATGACTAGTACATGTACTCTCAATAGTCCGATTTTAGTTTTCAGACAGACATTCTTGGTTTTAGCTTTGAAAGTGATAATGGTTTTCAAGTCTCTGTGGCGCAATCTATTAGCGCGTTCGGCTGTGTTTCGAAACGTTGATGGTTTCATCTCACTCAGGGAAGGTAACTAGTTATTGCGTCTCATCATTCATGTCCTTCATCATTTGTCTAGCATAGTCCTGAACAACAAGTAAACATAATAAATGAACATATTTGTTTAAGACAATTTTCTTGCATTATTGTTCAATACTACTTTCACAATACCCTTAGGCTAGCCGCCAAGCAATACCAATAAGTTTGAGGTAAATTAATAGATATATCAAAAAGTATATATGTTCAGAAACTATATTAAAGACTATTAATTTCCACTATGATTAGTACTCAACGTTTTTTGTTAAGACAATAGTTAAAGGACAGAAATACAAAACATATCCATAAAACCGAATAATTACACACACACAGACACACACACACACACACACGTGTGTGGGTGGGTGGATGGGTTGGTGTTTATCAAACGTGGACATAACTCCAAGCTATGCAAAGCAAGAAGTGTGCCAAGGTGCCTTATATGCTGAACGAAGTCAGTTTTATACAAACTTAATGTTACCCCCTTTTTTCACATGATCTGCATATTTCTTGATTACGGGATTTATACAATGGTCTAGCGAAATTGTTAAACTGCCATCTCACCTCTGCGTGGGTTCGAGTCTCAAATTGGGCCAACGTAGGTATGTGAGAAAGCTTGCCATTAACCTTTCGTGGGTCGGTGGTTCTTTCAGGGGGTTTTCCATGGTTTCTTTTTCCACCATTAATACTGGCCGCAATGTATAGCAAGCATATCGTGTGCTGAAACATGGCGTTAAACACTACAATAACTACAAAATTCGGACAATATGGTGTTTCTCCGATTTCATTGATAGGTTTTAGCATACTCTCAAGTGATCTCAACATAATCTAAAGAAGGCGGTTCCGTTCTTATTTTAGCCTTGATGATATTGCAAGAAAACGAGAGAGAGAGAGAGAGAGAGAGAGAGAGAGAGAGAGAGAGAGAGAGAGAGAGAGAGAGAGAGAGAGACTTTGCCAGCCAAATCCATGCTGAAATTAGACTGCAGATTTTAGAGGCCTCACATAAATAATCAGATTCTGAATATTTGTCACATGATGAATAGAAAATCATTATACGGCAATAATTATCACGCCGATGTTCCATAGTCATACGATGCAAATTTCCAGCTGTTTTGGATTGACAACCATATTTCACAAACATGCTGGGTCTTTTGCAAAGGAGATCTGAGATTGATGGCGTAAGCTAACATTGGCTTGACCTTCATTTTTTTTTTGCATGATACTAGTCATAGCGAGAAAGGCAATAATACTTTTTTCTCTAATTGAAGCTATTTCAGTATCATGGGGTCAAAACGATGGACCCGGTGTGTACAAATTCTGTCTAAAATCTGACAGTTTTCAATTAATACTAGGAGGCAATCTACTTTCCCAAGTTATATTATGTGAATATTATACATAGCTATACCATGTGAATATAATACGCATTTATTCTGTGTGAATATTATGCATTGTTATTCTGTGTGAATATTATGCCTAGCTTCGCTATGTGAATATTATGCATAGCTATAATATGATGTGTGAACGTTACGAATAGTTATGGTATGTGAATATTATGCATAGTTATTCTGTGTGAATAGTATGCCTAGCTAATTATACTATATCAATAGTATGCCTAATTATGGTATGTGAATATCATGCCTAATTATGGTATGTGAATATCATGCCTAATTATGGTATGTGAATATCATGCCTAATTATGGTATGTGAATATCATGCCTAATTATGGTATGTGAATATCATGCCTAATTATGGTATGTGAATATCGTGCCTAATTATGGTATGTGAATATCATGTCTAATTATGGTATGTGAATATCATGCCTAATTATGGTATGTGAATATCATGCCTAATTATGGTATGTGAATATCATGCCTAATTATGGTATGTGAATATCATGCCTAATTATGGTATGTGAATATCATGCCTAATTATGGTATGTGAATATCATGCCTAATTATGGTATGTGAATATCATGCCTAATTATGGTATGTGAATATCATGCCTAATTATGGTATGTGAATATCATGCCTAATTATGGTATGTGAATATCATGCCTAATTATGGTATGTGAATATCATGCCTAATTATGGTATGTGAATATCATGCCTAATTATGGTATGTGAATATCATGCCTAATTATGGTATGTGAATATCATGCCTAATTATGGTATGTGAATATCATGTCTAATTATGGTATGTGAATATCATGCCTAATTATGGTATGTGAATATCATGCCTAATTATGGTATGTGAATATCGTGCCTAATTATGGTATGTGAATATCATGCCTAATTATGGTATGTGAATATCGTGCCTAATTATGGTATGTGAATATCATGCCTAATTATGGTATGTGAATATCGTGCCTAATTATGGTATGTGAATATCATGCCTAATTATGGTATGTGAATATCGTGCCTAATTATGGTATGTGAATATCATGCCTAATTATGGTATGTGAATATCATGCCTAATTATGGTATGTGAATATCATGCCTAATTATGGTATGTGAATATCATGCCTAATTATGGTATGTGAATATCATACCTAATTATGGTATGTGAATATCATGCCTAATTATGGTATGTGAATATCGTGCCTAATTATGGTATGTGAATATCATGCCTAGTTATGGTATGTGAATATCATGCCTAATTATGGTATGTGAATATCATGCCTAATTATGGTATGTGAATATCATGCCTAATTATGGTATGTGAATATCATGCCTAATTATGGTATGTGAATATCATGCCTAATTATGGTATGTGAATATCATGTCTAATTATGGTATGTGAATATAATGTCTAATTATGGTATGTGAATATCATGTCTAATTATGGTATGTGAATATCATGCCTAATTATGGTATGTGAATATCATGCCTAATTATGGTATGTGAATATCATGTCTAATTATGGTATGTGAATATCATGCCTAATTATGGTATGTGAATATCATGCCTAATTATGGTATGTGAATATCATGCCTAATTATGGTATGTGAATATCATGCCTAATTATGGTATGTGAATATCGTGCCTAATTATGGTATGTGAATATCATGCCTAATTATGGTATGTGAATATCATGCCTAATTATGGTATGTGAATATCATGTCTAATTATGGTATGTGAATATCATGCCTAATTATGGTATGTGAATATCATGCCTAATTATGGTATGTGAATATCATGCCTAGTTATGTTGTCAAATTATTATTACTAGTTAAACTCTAGGAATATTATGTCTCGTTATACTATGGTAATATTATCTATAGCTATGCTATGGTAATATTATCTATAGCTATGCTATGGTAATATTATCTATAGCTATGCTATAGTAATATTATTTATAGCTATGCTATGGTAATATTATCTATAGCTATACTATGGTAATATTATCTATAGCTATGCTATGGTAATATTATCTATAGCTATGCTATGGTAATATATTCTATAGCTATGCTATGGTAATATTATCTATAGCTATGCTATGGTAATATTATCTATAGCTATGCTATGGTAATATTATCTATAGCTATGCTATGGTAATATTATCTATAGCTATGCAGTGGTAATATTATCTATAGCTATGCTGTGGTAATATTATCTATAGCTATGCTGTGGTAATATTATTTATAGCTATGCTGTGGTAATATTATCTATAGCTATGCTGTGGTAATATTATCTATAGCTATGCTATGGTAATATTATCTATAGCTATGCTATGGTAATATTATCTATAGCTATGTTATGGGAATATTATTTATAGCTATGCTATGGTAATATTATTTATAGCTATGTTATGGGAATAGTATGCATTGCTATGCGATGGGAATATTATATCTCGCTATGCAGTGGGAATATTATGCATAGCTTTGTTATGAGCATCTTAAGTCTCGAGAATATTAGTATAGCTATGGGATGGGAATATTGTGCATATCTATGCTATGGGAATATTGTTATAGCTATGCTGTGGGAATATTATATCCCGCTATGATATGGGAATATTGTGCATAGCTATGCTATGGGAATATTGTTATAGCTATGCTGTGGGAATATTATATCCCGCTATGATATGGGAATATTATGCATAGCTATGCTATAGGAATATTATTACTAGTTAGGCTATGGGAATATTATTACTGGTTATGCTATGGGAATATTATGCATATCTATGCCATGGGAATGATATTATATTTATGCTATGGGAATATTATGCATAGCTATGCTATAGGAATATTATTACTAGTTATGCGATGAGAATATTATAATAGATATGATATGGGAATATTATGTCTCGTTATGCTATGGTATTATTATGCATAACTATGCTATGAGAATAATGTATCTCGTTATGCTATGGGAATATTATTATAGCTTTTCGTTGGGAATAGTATGCATCGCTATGGAAATATTATTATAGTTATGTCATGGGTAATTTTGTGCATAGCTATGCTTTGTGAATATTATTATAGCTATACTATGGAAATATTATGTCTCGCTATGATATGGGAATATTATGCATAGCTATGCTATGAGAATATTTTGAAAATTGGATAATGGGAATATTGTAGTTTGTATATTGCTGCTTTAAAAATAAATACAGGTTCCTTCTGTGCCTCGTTGATGCCGTTTACAAGCATACTATTATGCGAAGTGGTGGATCCTGTTGAAGTGTCAAAAGATGTTGAAGGCTTCATGAAAACACATCTGCTGGCAACTGTGCTTGTGGCTGTTCCTATGTTGTTGTGGGACTTTTTTCAGTTGTATCATGTTAGTTGATATTGTGTAATCACTGAATAAGCAGTGTACTCATACAATGTGAGTTCAATCATTTGTCCGGTGTGCTTGTAGCCTGTTCTACAATCAGCAAGTGCCAACACATTCGTCAATTAAATTATTGCACTGTTATCCACAACTGTCGAGTACAGCCTGGATTGAATTCTGAGTATTTTTCACAGTCGCCACACTATTGTATTTGCTGTTACGCACACTCTACTAATTATAAGTCATTAATTTCAATTAGACAATAATGGCAATAATGAATACCCAACTTTCAGATGGCTATTAACTGTGCGCTTCTTAATTAGAACGTAGCACCTTTGCAACAACAAGAGAAAATTTAGCAAATTAGCCATGCAATCGTTTAACCGAAAGCAATCTGGAAGTCTCACGTGCACTAGCCGAATTTATATTTTGGAGGGTTGGGGAGAAAACATATAGTGGTCTACTATTAAGCTTTACCTATGTAGGCCAAAATATATTTAGAGGTGACATAGTGATGTGTGGGTGGCAAATGTGCATTTGCAGGTACACCATGCGCGAGCGACCATATGTAGCCTTGCCAGCTGGTCCCTACCTCATATGGGCTGTTCATTGCATGATATTCGTAGGCTCTGCTACAAAACATATTCCTCTCTTTCCATGCAGATATGAAGGGAACAGTCCTGTATGGTGGATCTTCCTCAACCTCCTTCCCAGTTAAAAGCGGAGTGAAGCAGGGCTGCGTGCTGGCGCCAACCTTTTTCAGGATCTTCTTCTCCCTGCTTATGTCCTACGCTTTTGACTCGTCCACTGATTGCATATATCTACACACCAGGTCCGACTGGAGGCTGTTCAACCTTGCATGACTGCGCTCGAAGACCAAAGTGAGAGTTGTGTTCATCTGGGAGATCCTTTTAGCAGATGATGCAGCTATTGTGACCCACACCGAGGGAGCCCTCCAGAGACTGGGATACCGTTTTGCTGATGTCTGCATGCAGTTTGGGCTCACCATCAGCCTTTAAAAGACAAACGTCAGCGTGCAAGATACCACCATTGCCCCTTCCTTCAAAATCCACGGTGTAAATAACCGTTTACATGTTGGTTGTCAGTGATATAATCGACTGTGTGGTTATCTACAGATAAATTACCGTTTACATGTTAGTTGTCAGTGATATAATCGATTGCGTGGTTATCTACAGATCAATTACCGTCTTCATGTTGGTTGTCATTGATACAATCGATGGTCAGTAGTTACTGTTGGTTCATCCAAAATACATGCACTCTAATTGCTTCTTTACAAAATAATATACTTGTGTTGCTGTAATGTTAAACACTAAACTAACAGAAATAGAAACATATATTAGATAAAACGGAACCTATTTTATTTTCATTTAATGAACGTGCCATGAAGCCTCGATGAATGAATGACAATTGCTTTATTTTGCATTTTTTACATGTGTAAATATTTATACTACTGCATTAGAAACTGATTATCTATTAAAATATTGGATATATTCTTAGTAAGGTATAAATAAATACTTCTAGCAGAATGTTTGTCTGATATGTTGACCATATCCTGATGCTGTAACATCCTCAAAGCAGTTTACAACATAGGTGGTGGCACTGGTGTGTCTCTTTGCTATTTGTTTGTTTCCATGAAACAAATGTGCAAACTGAGGAACATAAAGTTTTTTATTTTTTATTGTGTATTAATACAAAATAACATATATGGTGACATATATTGAATTCAAATATTTACATTTGACCGATAATTTGTACTGGTTGTGGTTAGTACCATCGCATTATGCCTATAATTTTGATGGGTTCTTACCATCGCATTATGCCTATAATTTTGATGGGTTCTTACCATCGCATTATGCCTATAATTTTGATGGGTTCTTACCATCGCATTAAGCTTCTAATTAGGATTGAGTTAGTAGTATTGCATTATGACTCTAATTTGGACATGTTAGTACAGTGTTGCATTATGACTCTAATTAGGACATGTTAGTACAGTGTTGCATTATGACTCTAATTAGGACATGTTAGTACAGTGTTGTCCAACCTTACTGACACCATGAGCCAATGAAAAAGTTTCCTTGAAGTCGAGGGTCGCAGCAGTAAACTTAAAAGCAACGACTACAAAAAGTATTCAAAATTGTTTACCTGGTTAAGAAGATATACTAGTAAGGTAGGCCATGGACTTTGTTTTATACATAAACGCAATACAATTGCTCGAGCTCTGGCGGGCCATTTAAAATCAGCCCTAGGGCCGCATCATTGGGTTAGTACTTCACAAGTTGCCAACCTAATACTTATTCTGAACTTTACCTACAAGTTACCAACCTAATACGTATTTAGAACGCTACCTACAAGCTACCAACCTAATACGTATTTTAAACGTTACCTACAAGTTCCCAACCTAATACGTATTTTAAACGTTACCTACAAGTTCCCAACCTAATACATATTTTAAACGTTACCTACAAGTTCCCAACCTAATACGTATTTTAAACGTTACCTATTGACTCGCGATTACAGTTATTGTCGAATATATTTCCAATGATGATCTTTTTGACCTAATCTCAAGAAAATTCAGTATACAACGGATCTTATTTTAAATTTCCGAATGCAACGTACATTGACGTTATGCATACCTACACAGGTGAATTGTTGTTAAACATAAAAATTTGATAATAAAGTACACATAATATTTTCCGTCTTAACTGACATGTGATTGACACAGTTTTATATGTGATTGACACAGTGTTAGCGAACTAAAGCTAAAGCTATTGTATAATAAATACCTACATTACTAATATTTTAGATCGACAATATGTATATCCGTGTGCCACTTCAAGGATTCGTATGTCATTTTCAAAATTGTTCGTTTACATTATCGTAAAAATGACCGTGCTTAAGAACAACTCTTGCAATGTTTTTTTAGTCTTTGTACGAGTTATATCCCATACAATATCAAAGAACGCCTAATTAAAACTAATTGGCACAAACTGGTTAGATTGTTGGATCTGTTGCTTTTAACTACTCAAACAAATCAGCACCCAATCTGTACTGATACTTATTGGCGTTTCGTGAACTTATCTCGCCTATTTTATAATATGTAAACGTGTGTGCAGGCACTCGTGTCAGTGCAGATCAATGTACATTTGAAGCACTTCAAGTTTTACTTTTGTGCCAATTTGCATACGGATCTATAGAAATTAAATCACATGGTAAAATGCCTTTTTTTGTTTCATTTCATTTTGTATTCAGTTTTCATTATTTGTACCAGAATTGGAAAAACGGGTTGTGAATTTGTTTCTTGAAAAATTATTTATAAGATGTTGATTTTTATATTTTTTTTTAAATTATATAAAATTGTACTTGTTACTAAAAACATATGCACTTATTAAATGAATAATTTAATGTAATGAAAACTGACACCAATATATTAATAAGATAGATAACAAAAATAACTCCTTCGATTCCAGTCTTATCTTAACATTGGATGCTGATAGTTGTGTCTATTAACAAGACCAATACGTTGCTAAATAAAACAATAATAATCAAAGCTAAATTTCGGTGTGACCAAATTCAAGTTTCCAATTTTGTCGGTGAGCAAAATATAAAATCTAAGAAAAAATTGCAGAGTGAGCTTGAAAGAGAGAGGATGTGTTCAATTTGTAATGCATTATCTTTAGCGTGTTTCATACTCTGCGACCTTGATACGATACGTATATCAGCAACTTTCTTTAACACTACATGTGACCTTGATAAGGTACATATATCAGCAACTTTCTTTAACACTACCTGTGACCTTGATACGGTACATATATCAGCAACTTTCTTTAACACTACATGTGATCTTAATACGGTACATATATCAGCAACTTTCTTTAACACTACCTGTGACCTTGATACGGTACATATATCAGCAACTTTCTTTAACACTACCTGTGACCTTGATACGGTACATATATCAGCAACTTTCTTTAACACTACCTGTGACCTTGATACGGTACATATATCAGCAACTTTCTTTAACACTACATGTGATCTTAATACGGTACATATATCAACAACTTTCTTTAACACTACCTGTGACCTTGATACGGTACATATATCAGCAACTTTCTTTAACACTACCTGTGACCTTGATACGGTACATATATCAGCAACTTTCTTTAACGCTACCTGTGACCTTGATACGGTACATATATCAGCAACTTTCTTTAACGCTACCTGTGACCTTGATACGGTACATATATCAGCAACTTTCTTTAATACTACATGTGATCTTAATACGGTACATATATCAGCAACTTTCTTTAACACTACCTGTGCCTCATTCTACTCTTGCATAGAATGCCAACAGATTATTTAACTTTTAATCTTTTATTTCCTACCATATGTTGTCATAATGTAAATTTTCTATTAAGAAATTAATTTCACTGTCGGTCTTGCATTACCTCGCCAGAAGGATAATGTTAATTGTTTTAAACATATTTGATTGTTAATTAACTAAACAATATGGGATTGGACACGAATTGTCAGCATCTAGGTCCTTTCGCAAAACATACCAGAACAAGAATAAATAAAAGATGATATTTATTATATAAAACTTAAAGTACATACGAAAAGCAAGGTAAAATAGTCCTATATTTCTAAGGGACACAAAACATTTTAAGGAAAAACGAGATTGGTATGTAGTTAATAAAGCAATTAATGATAAGTATAGGACATGAAAATTGAAATACCAGTTTTTGCAAGTAAATCAAGCTACTTTTCAATGGAGATGCATCCAAGAATGCAGCGTGGTGTACTTTTGTGACATGAAAGAAGTGGGGGGTGGAAAATTCTCAAAATGCAATTTTGTCAATTTTTAGAAAAACATGGTCCTACTTAATTTCATAAAAAATGAACAGAGTCTACAACTCTGGATTGTGCCAGAAAACATGTTTATAGCTTCAGTTTTAATTAGGACAAACAATGAAAGCTATACCAAATCACATGTGTCGTCAGCCTGCTGAGGAATGTGTGTACCCTTTTTCCTGAACCCATATTTATTTTCATGAAATCTAACACAACTGTTGGATATTCGTGACAACTGTTTCGTGTTTGTATAAATTATTTCAACAGAAGAAACAAAATATTGCCATGCTTAATAAATACTAAAAAATTGGAAATTTGTGAAACAACCCCATATCATTGTTTACATCATTCTTTGTCATTATTTTGAATATAGCTTTCTAGGACTAAATTCATACAGATATAATTTTGCCATGACACCGTTCATTTAAACGAGTTTGATACATAATTTGAAGAGAAGATATTTTTGCCTATCTGAATGAAAATCAATATAGATATATTTATGAAATAACTTCTAGAAGTTCTTAAATCGAGTTTTGTACAGTAACGCCGTTAACTGACAATGGGGTCAATGCGCTAAATATTTGAACGATAATTTATCCAACGCACCAGTCATTGCAGATATGGCTGAAACGACCAGATGGGACTCCTGAATTGAGACTTCGTACGGTAAATAGACGTTACTCAGAAATATGAAATATACATAGATATATTCCAAATTGTTGGAAGCTTAAGACCTACCGTGTTTATTAGTATTACCTCCTCTTAATGTATGAAAATAAAACTTTTAAACTTTTAAAATTTTCAACGCTTCGCAAAAATACTTATTTTTTTTCTTCCATGGGCCGCTTAATACCATAAACAAGTATCCGGATATGTATTGTGTTTGGTTCCAATGATATCACATTCAAACGATCCAAATGTATCTCAAAATATGCCGTAACAGCAGACCACTGTTCTGGAACCAAAGCAGCATCAGAAAACGGGAAACCAGAAAAAGCTATTTCCCTGTCAGTCCTATATCTATTAATGAGAGAGACAGACGGACAGACAGATGGAGAATACATTGCATTGGTTATAGTCTCTTTTATATATTCGATTATTTATAAATTTTCAGAATATAATTGTAAGTATTATAAACGTACAATTTCGTTAATATTTTTCTGAACATTTGGGGGTATGACAGAATGTCACTTTTCTTCGTGCGACTTCAAAATATATCTGGGTATTAAATAAGGGGGCCACAGAAAACAAACAAACCAAATTGCTCATTCTATCTCATTATATCTCATTCTATCTCATTATATCTCATTCTATCTCATTATATCTCATTCTATCTCATTATATCTCATTCTATCTCATTATATCTCATTCTATCTCATTATATCTCATTCTATCTCATTATATCTCATTCTATCTCATTATATCTCATTACATCTCATTCTGTCTCATTATATTTTTTCTTCATAACCATATGTACACATGGGAGAGATAACTAAATCCGTTATGTAAATCTGGGGTGACTACAGGAGTGTCCAAAGCTTGTATGTAGGATATTGAAGTGATGCTTACCAATTTCACTTGCTCTAAAATTGGATTTTTTAATAATACATACAGTTTAGCCAACGATGTTCGGCAAAAAGAATTTTTAGTCGCGCGCAGTACCGATATTTAGAAGCAATCTGAATAAACACGCCAACATGACATGTCCATTAAGAGGACGATAGTAACAGTGTAATATTTTAAAACTATTGTAAGACTAATTAAACAAATATCGGGAAAAGGATTAGAGAGAAGGATGTTTTATAGATAGTAAAATCTATACCCACACAAAAGGCTAGTGCACTTGATAAGATCAGTTAAATAATTTACACCCCAGCCATTGCTAAACCTCTGTGCATCTTATTCAATAACTCATACAAATAACAAATATTTCCAAATATTGAAGAAACAGCAATAGTAAAGTCAGTTTTTAAAGAGAGAAGAATCCCAACGACACGTTAAACTGCTTATCTATTTCACTCTTGAGCTGTGTCGAGCAAATACAGGAAAGAGTTATATTTAAATTTATTTATACCTATTTAAATTAAATTAATCTCATTTATAAAAATCAGTCTAGTGTCTCCCCCCCCCCCCCCAAAAAAAAAAAGCTCCACCATATTTTAGTTAATAGATATATACTATAGTATGTGCAAAGCTTTAGACGAGTACGAAGATGTGTGAATATTATTTTGTGATGTTTCAACCTCTTTTTATCGCGTCTGGCATCTAGGATTGCTCTTCAAATTAAAAATATAATAGATTTTTCATTTAATTAGTTAGCAAAGACAATATAATACATTGTTCATTTAATTAGTTAGCAAAGCAAATATATTTCGGTCGACATCAATACCATTGAATCAAAGATCAAACGTGTTTTCTGGAGTACCCCAACGATCTGTTCTAGGACCACTATTATAATTATATCTGACTTCTAATGATGATGAGTGTGTGTGTGTGTGTGTGTGTGTGTGTGTGTGTGTGTCAGTGACAATGCTGATAATCTAATAAGTGTCACAAGGCTCTTGGCTGATGATATCCGATAGCTTACGCCTCATCTAATTCCAATGACTGTTTAGTATTATTTAAAGGCATACAACCTAAGTAAAAACGAATGAAATTATATATTTCTTTTTTCAGTTCGTGATTACTTATTTAGTTGAAAAATTGCGATTCAGGTTGTTACTGAGGCCAAAATCAGGCTAGTTTATGAAATTTTGTGATAAAAAACGCGATTTTTCATTATTGTCTGGCAGACAAAAATTCGCTATTTGCCACGCCTATATTCATGTAACCTCTACGTTGACCTCTCCTGAAGATTAAGAATTTTAGACATGCGCAAACACGTGTTTACAAAAATAATGGCGTTCGCAACTATATCGAATGCGAAAACTTAGAAGAGCAAATTATGGCAGCACACGCATATGTATTGGTGACCAGCATGAACGATGGAATAAAACGAAGTCCACTCTGAGCCTGAAAACTAATCCAGAGGTCGCCAAATTCTTGCTGGATAATTGAGTCTCAATTTTGCAATGAACAGTCAAGTTTTTATACCGCTATTTTATTTCTGTATTGTTAATTCTTTATCAAAACTCATAAAAAAACATATTTTATCTAAACTGGCATTATTCCATTTAGTTTGAAATAAAATGTCATAGACCTGCAACAATATCGCCAAAAAGTTTGAAACCCGCATGTACGCCATGACATATATATACTGCATTTTCGCACGAAACCATAAGACTTTATTTAGAAGCAAGCAGTCACTAGTGTTTTTTTAATAAAAATTATATATAATGTAAATGGTGATGACTGTAAATTAAATTAATGCAATACATTTAAGTATATTTTATACATACTATTATTTGTAAAGTATATATAATTAGTGTGCCTAATGAAATATTTATTTTCCCTTGCTATATTAGTTATGAATGGCAGTGCAAGGAAATCATCAGAAACAGAGAGGACTGTCACAGAAGACATGGCAACAACTTCTACACCTGGGCCAGCAATTCATAGGATCAAATTCCTGCTGTGTTTGATATAACCACATCCGAATCAGATATGGCATCTGTGTAAGTATTACTACATTTTATTAAATTGTATGTATATTTACTTGTTTACAAACATTTTGGTAGATGCACATCTAAAAAGACTAAGGAATGTATGTATTACCTGGAAATGTATCATTCTATATTAGTTTAATATTTTGCTGTTGGTAAAGAGTGTATATTTTGTTAAAATGTGGTTTGTTTTATTTTGAACAATATTTTTTTTTGTAAATTGTTTGTTGGCAAATGTCTTTTTTTATTGATATGTTCCTCGTCATGCTGTATATATTTTAGTTAAATGGCCTCAATGGAGAATAGTCTTTTACTAAATGAGTCACTCCTTTAAATAAATTATTATTATTATTATTATTATTATTATTATTATTATTATTATTATTATTATTTCTTGAAGCATTTATCATTCCCATCATAATAACCAAGATAAATGATAATGCTTTCTTTTGATACAAAACTAAAGATTTCCAAGACCAACATTAGTATTGACACATTTCAAAATTTTATTTTAAGAGATTCAGTCTTATCTGAAGTTGAAAAACTTAAGGAGAAGGAAAGTATAATGATGGAAAAGTCTAAAAGTTTTATCAACCCATTTGAGAAAATATACTAACAAAAATAATTGTGATACATACATAAAAGGAGAATATTTGTGTTAAGTATACTAAAAAAACAACCATTATGATACATGCATGATATATGTAACTAAACTAAAAGTAATTGCATTATATATATATATATATATATATATATATATATATATATATATATATATATATATATATATATATATATATATATATATATATATATATATGTGTGTGTGTGTGTGTGTGTGTGTGTGTGTGGTATTTGTGAATGAACAGAAAGTTGCTCCCACAAAAGCTTTCTTTGCTGTATATGAAATTACAAGTTAAAAATGTGTAATTACAATATATCTGAAATATAGTATTGATGCATAATTGAAAGAATGAAGATATACTGGTAATCATAGTAAGAAAATGAATGCATTGTATTATAAATATAAACCACACTAAGGCCATAGTTATGGTTTGTCCGTTTAGTTTACATGGAGAGTCAAGGGGGGTTTACCCAAAAGCTTATGCTTGTGTATGGGGGTGGGTGGTCTACTGATAATGTATGCACACATATACCTCGATAGTAATTTGTCTAATATGTAACCTGCTTGACTGGGTTCAGTTGATGATTGAGTTTTAGTGGACAATAGACAAACTTTTTAAAGTTACGCAGCTTATTTCTTTGATGCAGCCAGACATTCAACATTGGTGGACTATCTGTTATATTAAATACATAATATTGTTAATCCTTGATCTTTTCTGTGTGGATTAAATATAAGCTGTTCTACAGAATGAGGAGGGCAATCGCATGTACGCAGATGGGGAGGTGTGTAAAAAAAAGTATGCATGTGTACAGGGAGAGAGGGGTCAAGTTTTGCCCGATTTTTGTGCACATACTCATTGTTGGAATCAGATTTTGTTTCCGGATTTTTTACTTTTTTGCTTGCAATCTAATTCACACCGGTCTGAGCTATACACAGACATGTAAACATTTGCAAAAGTAGGATAAATTTGGGATTGGAAGTAAAAAGTTTCCAGGAGGAAAATAATGAGTCAGAAGAAGAAAACACTCCAACTTTTACCCTTATGCAGATGCCGAATGATGTTTCTAGCACACCTAGGCATATATCTAAGCAAAAAAATCTTGGAAGCAAATGTATTTCGATGTATTCAAAATTAGCCCACAAATGCGTTCCCTACCCCCATTTCAGGTGACAAGGGAAAACAATCGTAGGGGTGGAGTGAATTTATTATTCTCTGCCTGTATAATGCTACTGTATATTGGCATTTTCATCAAAATAGATTTGTGGGAATTTATAAATTTTAAATAGTTCTCTGCATTTGAATCTATTTATTTATTTAGTCATTTTACTTTGTTTCAGAAGTACAGCAGAACTGGAGAATTTCCAGAAGTCTGATTTTATTGTATGCCACCAAAAGACATTCATATAAGCCATCAGCTTTCAGAGCTAGGAATCTGTTGGCAGCTCTTGATCATAACAATCATATTGACAGAGACGTGATTGTAAACACAGATGGAACAATAAGGTAATAAACTTTATTCGTGTTTGTTAACGTAATAATTCATTTTTGTTAAAATATTAATGTTTTATCTGAAAGTTTATAAACCATCTGTTTGTGGTACAATTTAATCTTTTACAGAAGAGATTTTTTAAAATAAATTTCATAAACCAATTTTGGTTAGAATTAGTCTAATGTAATTAGAAAATTCTGTAAATAATCTAAACATTTTTATGATATATGGGTAAGATACAGGTTTACTATATTGCTATTTTCATCTGTAGCAAAATGATTTGTTACATGTAATTTTATGCAGTTTTTATTTGGACTTTTGAGAATTAAAAAATATATAAAATGACCTTGTCAGTGAAATGTTTGCATTTTATTGTCATATACCAAAGGTCATTAAACAAATAAGGGAGACATGGTCTGCAAACTCAAAGAAAGCTAATCAACATTACCTGTATATTCCGTAAATAATTATGAAAATATTGAAAATGAGGTTATATGATAGAGTTGGCATGTACCAGCCAGTTGTTTTGGACATAAATGATCCTAGGTGAATATCTGATGTACTTGCTCCAATACCACCACCACCTACAGAAGAGATTGTTACAAAGCAGAAATCTCATTTTAAGTTAAAATGATTTAGGCCTTTCAGTCGGGTAACATCTATTGATATCAAATTGGTATGGAGAGACTATTCTAGTGATTGTATGGTAATAAACGATCCCTACCAAGAACCCATATGACTTTGACTAAGTAGTTCTTGAAGTGCCTACCATGAGCCAAAGTCCTGCATCTTTTTGATTTCCAAGTAGCAGTTTATCTTCAGACCACTGTTGATTATGTTCTTAAAGCTTTTAAAAACATGCATTTGAACAAAACGATGTAACACCTTTTATAACTTTTCATACCCATTGCATTTATACTTGTCTTATGTATGTTTAGATTGAGATAAATGCAGCATATTTTGGCCATATGATGTATTTAAAAACGCACAGCAGAAACTATACATTGTAATTCATTTAATCTTATAGGAGTAACAAGATTAAAATCAAGTAATTGCAAGTCGGTTTTACTGCATAATAAAGTACCTTTTAATAATTTTATTTTCTAAATGTTTTGTGTAAAATTGCAGTCAGAAAGATTTCTAGCATACTTTGAAGCAGAAAAAATGCACATTGGAGCAAATAAATTCAATTCATACTCTTCATTTTGATTTCATTGCTCCCGTTAAACATTACTGTACCTATCAATAGACAACACACAGAAGCATTAAAATTGATATGTAACTGAACTGGACCCTTTTTTCCAACAAAACCCATCAAAGAACATTATTAGGACTGCATATTTATGGTTTTATTATTTGCCTAAATACTGATAGCAACGATAAGCATTGCTTTAAAGAGTTTATGCTTATACACACACACACACACACACACACACACACACATATATATATATATATATATATATATATATATATATGTGTGTGTGTGTGTGTGTGTGTGTGTGTGTGTGTGTGTGTTTCATGAAAATGAATTACATCAGAAAACAGCATTGAGCTTACCAACATTTTATCTAATTCCACAACATAGTATTGTCCCATATTTCTGACTACATTATTCAATATTTAAACTAAATCTTCTAACACAAAATATTTAGACTTTGTTTTAATTAAATTATATATTTTCCTGAATTTATTTGCCCAATTTTTTTTAAGAATACAATGTAATGAAGTGGTTTATCACAGGTGCAAGAATGTCTGCCATTACAGGTTCACGTACAGTTTCAAACTGATTCTATAAAGAAAATAATGCTGTTAACTTCTGTATAAAAAAAGAAGACATAAATTATAAATGATCTTCACTGATTATATTTGTAAACAACAAATTACTATTTACATACTGGTGTTGACCGTTCTAGTGGCATAGTGGTAAGAGCATCCACCTCGGATGCAAGAGGTTGTGGAGGCCTTGATCCCTGGCCAAGTCATACCAAAGACATAAAAATGGTATTAACAGCTGCCTCATTTGGTACTCAGCATTAAGAGGTTAGTGTATGGACTGGTCGTCCTACTGTCAGGATAATGTAACTGGGTGGGATGTCATGCTACATGTCTGCGGCATGATGCCTCAGTGCTAGACATCACTATAAATTGCCACACTACAAACATCATAGCAATATAACTGAACAAATTGTTCAAGGTATGTTAAAAATCCAAATCACACACACTGCTACAATTTTGAAACGGAATTTGGTATATTTTCATCACTGTACAGTAGGCCCAATTTCATGAACTTGAGCAGTGATATATTGCTGCAAACAGGGTTAATGGTCAGTTAGCAATTAAAACACCCCTGTGAATGTGTAAGAGTTTGTTTGTCTGCGTAGGCTAATTGGTATCATCACTGCATAAATACATTTTGCCTTGGGTTACAACACTGCCAGAACTTAATGGGTACATCAAGGAAGGTATAAAGTACAACTAGTCATTTTACATCTGAAAAATCAAGAGGGCAAAGTTTTTCGCCTGGTAGTATGACCCCTGCATTCCTGAATTTGATATGTATATCTGAGCCAGTTTTGCACTGTACTTAGTACATTATATATACTATTCAGTGTGTGTGTGTGTGTGTGTGTGTGTGTGTGTGTGTGTGTGTACCTAGCTACCCAAATTTTAAAAGAAATGCAATAGGAAACATACATGGGGGTGGGGGGGGGCTTAATTTCAATATTTGTTTATCTGCAGTAGTTTGTTTAGGTGATGTAAATGGTAAATGGTAATCGCTTGTGTCAAAAGCATAGAAACCAAGCACAGGATACTAAAACAACAATGTAATTTCTATAGAAATGTCAAGTATTTTGGAATGGGATGACTGTAATCAATCTTTTAAAGTAATGGTACACTAGTTTTTCATATAAAAGTATCTGGGAGACAAAGAAAAAGGAAGAACGGAGGCAGAAGTTAGTCGGACTGGAGGAAATTGGACTACCAGTCCAGAGAAAGATCATACAGATGAGTAGGAACACTGGAAACGGAGGAAAATCGATTACACCAAGTCAGATGATAAAATAGGCCATAATTTGGTCGAGTTAAAGACGAGTAATAATGTTTTAATTTGAGGTTTTTTTTAGATATGACTGTTATTTAATGATATTAAATTGTTGTTTATTTGACTTTCACATTTTGTGTATTCATTAATTTAACTGTCGGCACCACTGACTGGGGGTTCTGAACATTGCATCTATCACTACTTCAATTCCTCACAAAAACAAGCCGGGGGGGGGGAGGTCTTTTGTAATAATTTAAATAATATTGGGAGCACCCCACCCAACCTAAATAACACGGAAAACCTCAATATGTGCCATAATTATTCTTACATGATATCCTTCAGTTTTGTATGCGTGACTGTACTCTTGAATTCAAGTTATGTCTGTACATGCACATTTGTACTTATATAAGTTTAGTACATTTCATGATATATAACAGTTAGTTTTACATTGTATGCAGTTGTGTAGATTCATCTGGGTATTCATATAAAGGTTATAATTATTTCTATAGTAAATGAACACATTTAAAAAAAAAACTGAAAATGTGATGCTTTTAATTGGTGTCAAGTATATTTGATTTAGTTGTAATAAGACGGCTGAAGATGCACCTATGTGATATAAGCATTCAAGGTTGCTTTTGATGAACTAGTATTTTAGTCTTAAAAACCTTATTCTGTTTCCAGAGCCATTTTGTTTTACATGTAATTAAAATTAATGAGCAGTATCTGGATAGAATAGTATCCTAGTGTTTGTAGTTCTGTTGATATTTACAAGCCAATCTGTTTTCATGAAACACTGCAACAAGTTTTGCTTTCTCAACTCAGTATGAATATGCGTTATTTATCATTTAACTTAATGTGTTACTGTATATGCACTATTAAAATCATATTCACTAGTGTACTTTTGTTCTTTACATCCTTTGCATCCCAAGACAATGCTAGTCAACTTCAATTCATCCTATGTTTTTAATAAATAGTCTCCACACAGTTGCTTTCAAAACATAGTCATACATATAATCATTCTTTAGTGGGTAGGTAGCTACAAACAAAAATGCATACTACAAAATGAATACTTTATACTACTTAAAATCAACATAAATTATATTATTCACATATCATATCATTGGATAGATCACCCAAGTCTTCCTTGAGTAAAGCCATGATACTGGCCAAAATTATTTATCCATTATATGCCATACACAACAGCATGGAATGACATGTCATTTGCCAGTACTTGGGTATCCGTTAAGTCCATACAATAAACTGCCTATTAGCAGTATGCCTTTTCCCCCAGTTGTAATCATTATCTTCTTCTGCTCCCAGGGCAGCTTGCACGACTTCATCTAAAACAACTAGGTCGAAGTCCTGCAGACATTTTTATAAAATTGTCAGTAAAAAAATATTCCAAATAAAATAAATGCATTAAATGTTATCTTGGAAAATATTAATTTTTGTGTTATGCAAAGAAGCAAACGTGTAAATATACAAACAAATGCGCAAATCACATCGACAATCGGATACGTGGCCCGTGAGCGTGAGGTGGTAATGCAAATGCACAAGAAAATCAACTTTATTCTGAGCCTAAGAAGCGACTTTAGCGAGACCTTTTAATAGCGGTTCTGATTACAGTGATGAAAATTATCATATTTTAGTTGGTTTATCTTACAAAGTAACACAATCTCATAAACACGACAAGTAAACACTTTCAAGAATGGCCCCTTAAATGAACCTCTTATTCTCAGGATTTTCCATATTTGTTGACGCGCGTCACGTGACACTGCGACTTCGGCGTATATCGGTAAATTCCGTTTATGCATAATTAATTAGCAATCCGTATAGAAAATCGTTATATTTTCATTGATTAAAACTTATAGTTGTACATTTTTTGAAACTGAATGACCTGTAATTACTCATTATTTCTAATAAACATTTCATAATATCATGCATTTGCAAGAACAAAAAAGTCGCAAATCTTAGGTTGTATGCCTTTAATAATGTCTTCCACAGTTGTTCCATTAGCAATAACAGTATTCCTTTCGATCTTTAATGACTTCCAAATATTTTTATTTTTTCCTTCTTAATTCCGTAATTACTAATAGAGCTTGCATGAATCATGGATTCAAAACGGAAATATTGAACTACGTATCAATAATAATAATTCCTTTCCGGCCTTCATCTTATCATTTCTTGAAAATAAACTTGTATGCCTACATTCCCAAAAGCAGCAATCCGACATCACGCAACAACTTAAAGCATGTTGAAGGTGTTTACATTGTGTTATAGGCCAATTTTTCCTTCGAAGAGGACAAACGATCACCATGGACTCACCACCCCACCCACCCACCCAAAAAATAATACAAAAAAGCACAAAAATAAAATATTTTCATGCATCTACTGTAATACATTCATATCGTGCGGGCCTATGTTCTCTAAATACGTTTAGTATCCAATCCTTGACCAAAGCCACAAAAACAAAGAATTACGGGCGGGGGTGGGGGGCGGGGTTGGAGTTCTTGTTTAGCTGATGCAAAGATAAAAGTTATCACATGTCAACTAGACAACTCTTTCTTGGCTGGAGTGAATCGTGTATTGGATGATGTATATTGGAAATCATGATGGTTTAATATTGATGTGTCTAAACTTGCTCTGTTAAACATTTGTTTATATGGTAAATTCGTAGAGACTAAAACGCTGGATAAAGGACGAGAGAATGGTGTAGGCTAAAGTATAAATATTACTAAAGGAATTATCACATTATTATAAATTGTTAAAACAATACATTTTTAACGTACAAACTAAGTAGGTATATATGTACCTATATATTTCTGTATCAATGTAATGTGTGTATATATATGTATGTAAATACGTTTGTAGGTATGCATGTATGAATCAATGTAATGTGTTTGTATATTTAATTTAATTGTTTGTTAAGTTTTTTTATTTATTCCATGACATGCTATTGTAATGTAACTTTTTTTAATGGAACTGACACTTTCCAGAAATTCAGATCTTTTCTGTTTGAATTCATAAAGAGTGGAAGTCCTGGTAAACAGCTTTACGGTTTGTTTTTGGGTTTTTTTACATTCTTTCCCAGAGTACCTGATGTTACGCATGAAAAAAGCTTCTATTTTGTTCTAGAAGGCTGATCACGTGACCCTCATTCGGGAATCTGTTTTGCGTCTTAAGTTTGCCTTATACCTAATATTTTGTATAGATGTGAGTGGGCTATAAATTTGTCACTCGTTATTGCTGTGACCAGTTTGGACTGAGATTTTATTTTCTTCAAATTATGGATTTCAAGTGATTTTTTTTTCTTTGGAAATAATAAAGTGCTCTAAATTAATTCTTAGACAAGGACAGTCATCGAAATTTGTACAGAATTCATAACCTGGAACAATATTTTCTATGATTCAACAAGAGAGTGATGACACTGCTGTACTTCGCAAGTTACAACAGACGGCATCGTCTTCTTTTTGGATTTCATCGAAATTCAAACTCAAGTTTCATTCAGGACTTTTTATTACTAGGACTTCTGTTTTTTAATTCTTGGATTAATTTTGGATTTTATTTACAAAACCGTAAGTTCATTTCTTTACTCATTTTTCACTTGATATTCTAAGGTAATGAATTATTGATTAAATATTACAAAACATATTGTCTTCACTTTTTTTCCAGTACTTTTTGTTAGAGCCTAATAATGTATCTAATTAAGTGCGTTCGTATATATATGTAATAGTTTGAATCAGTTTTAAGAGAAACAGAGATCACGTGTTATGCCAAGAACCACAAGTCAATATTGCAGGAAACTGGCATATGTGATGTTTTGTTGGGTTTTTTTGTGGGGGGGGGAGGTATTTTGACAGATTTGGAAAGAAAGATAATTTAACCCTGAGACAAACAGACACACATATGGTTTCTTCGTCGTAAAAAATGAAAGGGGGTCTAATTAAGATAGATTTAAATCATTCAAGACACCATAAAATACATCAATATTTATTCATTATTTATCACAGATGAGTTATCACAGCACTATATTATTTGAGATTTTTCAATACAACCATGTCAATACAACACGGCTTACGTAGAATTTGTAATTATCAAAGAAACAAGAGACTTAAGAAACCTTTTGTTGATGGCAGAGACTTGTCGTGCCATGATCAAGTTTTACCAATTTATCTTAATGTATATGCATGTACTTATTACAACGAACGGCGACTGGTCTTAATGTATAAGCCTGTAATTATTACAATGAATGATGACTAGTCTTAATGTATAAGCCTGTAATTATTACAATGAATGATGACTGGTCTTAATTTGCAAGCCTGTAATTATTACAATGAATGATGACTGGTCTTAATTTGCAAGCCTGTAATTATTACAATGAATGATGACTGGTCTTAATGTATAAGCCTGTAATTATTACAATGAATGATGACTGGTCTTAATGTATAAGCCTGTAATTATTACAATGAATGATGACTGGTCTTAATGTATAAGCCTGTAAGTATTACAATGAATGATGACTGGTCTTAATGTATAAGCCTGTAATTATTACAATGAATGATGACTGGTCTTAATGTATAAGCACGAACTTATTACACGAATGATGACTGATCTTAATTTGCAAGCCTGTAATTATTACAATGAATGATGACTGATCTTAATTTGCAAGCCTGTAATTATTACAATGAATGATGACTGAACCATTGCTGACTGGTCTTGACTGAGTAAACCTGTACGTATTACAACGAATAATGAATGGTCAAAGTTTAAGCACCTAAATAATTCCTTAATAAGCAATCAAATGGCTGGTTATCGGAATTCAATTTGAGTCGAGCTTTCTCGGGGTGAACTACAAGTAAAATTATGCTTACTTTAAACATCATAAGATTCATAACATAGTCAATATCGTGCTCCACTGGCTGTTGCCTTCGCAGGCGAGACAAATATATTTCTTAAAGTCTCGACTTCAATATGAATCAACTGTTTATTTCCCTTGTCAGTGAAAAACGTAGATCTAGAAATAACTTTCTTTTTTAACTTATATCTGCAAAGAATAAATTATGCAGCCATTTTCTCTACACAAATTAAATATTGACAAGAAGGTAATAATACCTGCACCAACATCAATGAACACATTTGTATTGTAGTGTCAAGATCTCCGATTTCGACTTATTGGTCAGACTCTCTCTCTCTCTCTCTCTCTCTCTCTCTCTCTCTCTCTCTCTCTCTCTCTCACACACACACACACACACACACACACACACACACATACGTCACAGCCTTAAACAGTAAAATGAAATATTTACACATCAGTGCGCATGTGCGAGTAATTGGAGACTGTCTTATTGAATTAGCATATATATCATATTAATATGCTTGGACCGTTTATATCAACATGAAATATAGGCTTGTTTACCATGGTCTCCATACACTTGTAAGACTACACGGAACAACAACTTCATTTACGTGTGCTGAAATAGAACACCTAAATGATTTGGATTTATCTTGATTTATGGATAACGAATGTGTGACATCACGTGATTCGTTTTGGTGGGAAAATAGAGATGCTTTTCGGAAAGATGAAATCGGAGGACTAATCGGTTGAAACTTCATGGAATGATTCTGACTAAGGTGGGAACCTACAACTGTCAGTGGAGTGTATTCTTCATTCACATGATTGGGGTCTTCCCTGGCTTGCAGAACGTCTGTAACAGTCTCTTTCAAATGGTTCTCAAGCCTTTTAGCGAGGTTGTATCGTCCATCTTGGAATTTAAGAAATCGCATGGTTTTCAGGGTACACTCCTGATATCCGCTTTCATACTTAACTGCAGCAATCGGGTCACTTGCTATAGCAGCACTTATTTGATTCCTTTGAATGGTTTGAAGATATTTCACGGTTAGTTCCAATACGTCTGCCTTATCCAATCGGGATATTTGTGTGCCCTGAAAATCAATGAAAACGATTAAATGATCATATTGATTTATTGATTCTGTGTGTGTGTGTGTGTGTGTGTGTGTGTGAGAGAGAGAGAGAGAGAGAGAGAGAGAGAGAGAGAGAGAATAGTAATAAATAATTCTAGCTTGATGCAAGGTTTCGCAAGGAGAAAACATGTGGTTTACCCGAATTTATCATTAATCTTGTCTTACAAGTAGCTTATGTCGTCATCATAGAATTTCTCAAAACGAATCTTGGGAATAACATTTCAACATGCTGTTGGTTATAAATATTTAGTTGAAAAACAAAAATGGCAGGCTAAAAGAGTCATTCGCCATTACAAGAAGCCTGCGGTGCTGGATTGGTTAAATTCCAGGGATGACGTCATGCCGAAATTATCAATACACTGTTCATTATTCCCACTGAATTTTAAGACGACAAGCAAGAAAAACGTACTAAATAAATGGACGTGCGTGTGTGTGTGTGTGTGGCTAGATAAAATACAAGGAGAAATGATTAAATAATACATTACAAGTAAATAATTGTACATATTCAATTATGTATGGATCTAAAAATCTTAAGGCAAAATCCAATATCGCTTCGGAAAGCAAAAAGGAATAATAAAATCAACAGAATGAAAAGATCTAGGTTTACGGGGAGTTAATGTGTTCGGGGTACTGTTTAGCAGGTTTTGATTGCTTCCCTTACTTCAACCAAGGAACTTTTGTTGTTTTTCTTTTCTGTTGTTGGGTTACATGTGATTAAAACTAGCAGATTTTGATTTTCCAACGTATTTCGGATCTGTTATTTCAGTTTTTATTTTTATCTGACATCAAACTCCTAATACGGTATGCCACTCTGAAAGTATTTTTTCTCCACTGAAATAAAACATTCCGATGCAGTCAAGCATTTTCCCCGAGTAATTTCTACATGACTTATCAGAACTCTTGAAAGTTTGGAAGAATATTTCTATGAAAAAGAAAACACATTTCACATATGAGCTTTAAATTTTGTTTTAGTGAAAGATTTTTGTATTTATTGTATGGAAGTTTCGGCATGTATGTACTTTAAATAACGCCTATCAGGCCAAATGTTTCGGCATGTATGTACTTTAAATAACGCCTATCAGGCCAAATGTTTCGGCATGTATGTACTTTAAATAACGCCTATCAGGCCAAATGTTTCGGCATGTATGTACTTTAAATAACGCCTATCAGGCCAAATGTTTCGGCATGTATGTACTTTAAATAACGCCTATCAGGCCAAATGTTTTATTTATAATTGTTCCTTTTGTCAATTGTTTCATCGTTCAGTCAAGGTACGTAAAATTAATTTCAAATATCTGATTTTCTAAAATATATGAAGATAGAGAGAAAGTCCATTACAAAGGGCATGCTTGTCTTGCACTAAAAACAAATAAATAAATTAAAATAAATAAACAAACCTGTAACTTCCTTACCGTGTGTTGAATATCTTTCAAGAGTATCGTCTTCAGCTCGGCCAAACATTTATTGATTCTATCACGTCTCTTCTTCTCTATTAATGGCTTTTTGATCTGAAGTAGAGAAAATACGACACCGATAAGTTACAGGAGCAGAGCTTGAAAATACTTGTATTGTTCTCAACGTAGTTCTTATTTATTGTTAGTAATACATAGCATGAATATTAATACAACGTTACCAGCAATATACAATTACTTATAATAATAATGTGTGTGTCATTTGGACTTTTAACGTAGCTTTAAAAACATTTCAGTCATATCGCAGTGTGACAGTTTGTAGTGATTTCCCATCCAATCACCTTATCTGGACAGACCTAACACTAACATCTTAATGCTGAGCTCCAAGCGAGGCAGCTGCCAGTACAAAAAAAAAGTCTTTGGTCGGCTGGGAATTGAACCCGAGAAAATAAACTTAAAGACCTAAAAATGTTTCCTACCTTAAATATTTCAGCATGTTTTATGTTTTCTAATTTATTATGGTGTTTGTTGTTTATAGTGTGATCATATCATTACATATTTTTATGTACTATGTGTTGTCTAATATTATAAACCGCTTAGAGTTTGTAAAGATTAGGCTCTATACAAATAGTATTAGTATTAATTAGTAGTAGTAGTAGTAGTATCAGTACATGTACGTATGTATGTTTGCATGAATGGTTGTATGTATGATTGTTCATACGAGCAGTATGCATGCATATACGTATAAATATATGGTTATGTCCGATTGTGTTTATGAACAGGTTATAAAAGTATACCAGTACAATCCAAACTTTTTCAGAAAAAGTTTATATATCCTCAAACAGACACACACACGCACAAAATATAACAAACGATTTTAGTTTTTTAAAATCCCAAATGCACATACATTAAAAGATAGCTTTAATGACAAAGGACTCAACAAATCATCATGGAACGCATTATATGGCAAAAAGGTTGCCTCTATGAGCAGCGCCGGTGCAAGGCATTTTGGTGCCCTAGGTGAGATCATATATCTGCGCCCCCCCCCCCCCCCTTCAACTTACGTCCTCCCCCACCCGCCCATCATGAAATAAACCCATAGCCCAGATTGCCTAGTTCGCCAAGCGGAAGCGCCAGCCCTGTCTATAAGTAACCACACGCGGGAGAACGTACGGTGTATTCTGCATTCCTGAACCAATACGCCTTACTACTACTACTACTAATAATAATAATAATAATAATAATAATAATAATAATAATAATAATATTTGACGGCGGCACGTTATCAGTTACATTATGCAATGGAAATGGGAGAAAAAAGTCTGCCACAAAGACACTACCTCGGCTGTGGCACTAAACCCACGAACCTTGAATTACACGGCACTCTTCCAACTGAGCTAGGCTGTCTACTACTGAAAACAATACCTACTGATAAGGATGACGAGCATTAAAATAGTTGTGAGCATCACATTGCACTGCACAATTCTCGCTGAAATTATGCACACGAACTCTGTTACAGAACAAACTAACAAACATCAGAATAATGCGCAGAGAGAGAGAGAGAGAGAGAGAGAGAGAGAGAGAGAGATTACTTTTCTTATCGAAATTCCGGCAGTCTGTGAATCTCTTGGCTGCACGTCATTCATTTTAAATTATATCCTGTTCACCGTATGATATACAATGATTGTACTTTCGCAGCTTCTTTTACTTCGTGAAAAACTGGAACAGTTTGGTTGCATACTTTCAGTGAATGGGTATTTATACTCTTAACCTAAGTCTTGAGTGCTGGAATGTCAACAAAGGCTGTATCCAGTCTCAGCCAATAAGAGGCCTTTTCTCGTAATCTAAACAGTCCACAGACTGGTTCAGTGGATTCCTTTGTCGACGCTAGAGGTTTGCGGTGAAGCGTAGACGGTTTATAGACACACTTAATAAATGCCACGTGCCACGCTATCGGGGCCTGGATTAAATTGCCACAAATAATGCACCTGAGGGAGTAAAAATTAAATTCCATCAGATAAATCTTAAATAAACAAATCAGCGTGTCTAGGGATATATGATTTTGAGAAATAATACCCTGTAATGAGGCCATGTGGTGACATCGTTCTGGATTCTTTTAAAGCATAAATGAAAGAATACTTGCTTAGCATTGGATGTTTCTTTTGAGTTCTGCTGGATTTGTTTTTAAAACTTCACTATTTAACATCACATAGCTAGGAAGAAATTCAAATCATGATCGAAATAGAACGTACATTGTCAAGTTTCGAGACGCAAGTATAAAATGTTGTCTTAAACATTTTCCGATTTCCTAACCTGTACCATACTCTGTGTGTGTGTGTGTGTGTGTGTGTGTGTGTGTGTGTGTGTGTGGTTTGATTATCACATTGATCATTACATTGTTTTGAAGTTACTGTTAACCTTCGATCATATTAGGATATTGCAGTGATCTCCAATTTCAAATTGCGATATCATACAGCATAAAGTATGCGATATCTTTTGGCTACTTTCTACCAGCCAATATATATATATATATATATATAGAGAGAGAGAGAGAGAGAGAGAGAGAGATTAATTGGCGCCGTTCCACAAAAGCGAAGGTGAAATAGTAAGAAAATATTAACTGAAGCAAAATCTCAAAACGGCGCTGAAAATACTTTACATACATCGAATTATGCCATATTCGTCGTTGTGGGTTACCTCCGCTTCGAAGCATAACGCCACTGCCACAACTCTGCAACCTTACTGATAACTTACCGAAAATCACAATAACTGCATCTCACTCAATTTAGATTGCATTTGGTTTTTTTTCTTCTATATTGTGTTTAGCGCAGAATGGGAAGTTTTTGCCAAATACGTTGGATGATATTGTCAAGATTTATTTTACTTGTGGGGATGGAACCCATGGTTGACGATGCTAAAGTAAGAAACAAAAACCAATGATAGCAAACAGTCTTGCGTGATTATCAGGATGTTTAACAGATTTTATCAAATGCTTTCAAAATGAAGGCCACCGAACTTATCATTAGTTGCGTGTATTCGCAATAAATTTCAGGCGCATGTAAATCATTTTTAGTGAGCCTAAACTTCTGAAAACGAAGTATCAACAGTCAAAAGAAACCATTCCGTTTCCAGAGAAATTAAGTGTGGATGGTAAACTAGTCAAAGAATATTTTCCAGATTGGAACTAAAGTATTAGACGCAGCTAATTTACGATGACGAGAAGGAGTTCGAATGCGCACAATGCTCTCAGTGTGTATAGATAAATTCTAAGGAAGAAAAAAGAAACGACGTTAGAGATGACGTTGAGAAGGACAAAAAAAGGAACAGTTTAAAACCAAAGATATCAAATCTGATGCCAGCAGGTGACACCGCTAATTATAGCAGAAAAATGTAAAGAAAACAAAGAAAAAAAAGTCTCTGAAGAATATTGTTGGAAGAACCTGAAGAGCTTACAGATAAATCGCCAGAGAAAGAACCTGGAGAACCTTCTAAAAAAAAACTCAGATAATTAGGACAACGACCCATACAGTCACACATCATTACCATTAAGAAGTATTCGGGGTCAAAATATGATTGTAGTGATGCATCGAGATCAGTGTCAAATAAAATCCGATACTTGAATGGAAGCCGACATTTTTCATATTCCACGATGATATAATAATTTTTCTCTCTTACAACTTGTGTACACTCCTGGAGAATCGTAAAAATGTTACATCTAAGTGCCCAAAATAAGCTCACATTAAGTCCGAATGTGTCTTCTTGCCCTGATTCTAAATTTTGACATGCGAGTTGATTTGTATTTCTGTATTAGTGACGTCGTTTTATAATATTATAGTAATTGTATACATATAATGTTTGCGAAATTTGAAACAAGTAAGTATTAACTTATCGAGGTTGTTACTCATTGTTTTGCACTCAGTAAAGTATTTGCGATATAATTTCCAACGTCTACCCACATCGTCGAAAACACCATGCAACTCAGTGATGTGGATTTAATAGATTATGTTCTAAATAAAATGACACATTTTTCGTATGTTTTCGATATTTATAAAAGAAACCAGAAAACCCGATGACACGTAAATATTCACATTTTTTTTTTAAAAAAAAAGAGGTTTTAGTCTCTCTTAAGTATCATTTGAACATATTTGATATGCAGTAACTTGAAATACACCGGTAATTCATTTTTTCAATTCACAAATCTTAGTGATATCGTACTTAAGAGATATACGTGAAATGACTGACATACTTGTAGAATCTGTACAAAAAACGGCCCACGGTTGCATGGCCAGCCCAAGATGAGGCCTTGTGAACCCAAGAGTGAGCCAAAGGTTGCATAGCCAGCCAACAATGAATGAACTACTGAAAAAATAAAATAAAACTTGACCAAAAGGTTCAAGTCGCCGACGACGATTGTACAGTTACTGCTAAGTCTCAATGAGCACTAACGTGGTTGCGACAGTTCAAAGAAATCAAGTATCTAAAGTTTAGACTTTAAACTGATAAAAATCGAGAGATAAAGGGGTGAGAGGATTATCTGAATGAGAGGGATGGTTCTTATTGTGAACAGTTTGCTCCAATAGTTAAACGATTGGTATTACTAATATACTTTTTGTATTTCAGTTAGAATTTATTTATTTTCATCAATTCTTTCGTCGCATAGCCAGCTCCGTAATGTTATGTTGCTTCCAATAATGAAACACTAATTATAATTATTGCTATACAAATGACATTAGAAGTAAAACTGAGAATCATTCTCGATGTGACAACGAGAACCAAAGTAACAATAGAGTAAAATCAAATTTTCTACCTTGTTTTGTTGTTGTTTTGTTTGTATTTTGCCATGTGCCGGCATTTTGAAAATAGTCACATTTTAAACACTCATTAGCTCTCTCTCTCTCTCTCTCTCTCTCTCTCTCTCTCTCTCTCTCTCTCTCTCTCTCTCTCTCTCTCTCTCTCAAATGTGCCACAGGAAAAAGATGCCGAGTATGATAATACAAAGAAATTGTCATGAATCCACGAATACATGCCTCTAATGGAATTTATCAGTCCATAATACAAAATTAAATTTTATGTATCGAAATTTGCCATCACCTCATTAAGAGGCTGGACGCTGTCATTCACTGGTGTCACGCTTAGTCCACCTGTCGTTATACTGTTCCGCTAGCCAATTTGCATAGCAATAATGGAGTGTCACCACGTATTAGAGCAAGACACCAAGCGGGCATGTTACTTTACCTGTACTGCCACACGCGAGGACAGATGCGAAGAATGAATTCCCATACAGCCGATACATGTACATTATACAGTTATACATGAATATCCGTACATTACCTGTTGAGTGATGACAAGTAAATCTCTAGCATTACTGGACATGGACTCGGGAAATTTGTTCTGACACGGAGCGTGCGGAAGAATAATTTATTACAACAGACGGACATAACAGATTGAATTATGTCATCAGGCACCATATTTGTGGTCAGCTCGCAGATTTAACGTTGACTTTATATGGTGTTTGGAAGTTGAAATAAATTCATTGAATCTCAACTTACTTTTAAGAAAACTACAAATCCAAAGAGAACGCAAATCAAGTTTTCTTTTAGTATTACATTTGTGCTTTATAAGTTGACTTTGCCTAAGTGTGGCTTGTTAAAAATGGTCAATTTTAATTATCGCATATATGAGAAACTGCCAGGTTGCCCGTCATCCAGGTAAATTAGATAGAATATCACCTGCTAGTGACCTTATCGAGAGGTATCTATACCAAGATATCCCCAAAAATGAAATATTGGATTTTAATAAAATTTAAACAAAAAAGGGCACAAACTAAAATTAGATGAAATAACATGAGGGAAAAAAAATTAGAGAAAAGACAATCAAATTTACAAAAACATATCAGTAAAATTAAGACTCAAGTTCATCAACGAAAAAGATAGCCTAATAGTGTGTCCATTCAACATGAATTTATTTTCTTTCTATACAGTGTGTGTGTGTGTGTGTGTGTGTGTGTGTGTGTGTTTAAAACAAGTGTAACTGTTAATAACTTAACAGGACTCTTATTCATATATATTTTGGTAATTGTTTGTTTTCATCTTGCTTGTTTTATTTATCGTGGCCTGCAAAATCCGCACAGTCCCTCAGTAAATGACGCACATAAACATTTATGGGGGGTAGGGGGGGGCGGGGAATCGTCGGCTAAGTTAAATAATAATAATAATAATAATAATAATAATAATAATAATAATAATAATAATAATAATAATAATAATAAAAATATTAATAATAATAATAATAATAATAATAATAATAATAATAATAATAATAATAATTCACATGTCATCTCAGTCTTTCTGTATTCATGCGAGACATGGACCTTGACAGCAGAATTACAACGAATAATCCAGGCACTTGAAATGAGATGCGACAAAACCATCATTGGCATCTCTTACATGTAACACTTCACAAATGGAGAAGTGCGCAACACCATCAGGCACAAAATAGGCCATTATGAAGACTTCCTCACCACTATCAAAAAGAGAAAGCTGAAATGATATGGACATGTCACTAGAGCCAACATTCTATCCACAACAGTACTTCAGGGTAGTGGCCAAGGTGGTAGAAGGAGAGGTAGACAGAGAAAACATTGGACTGACAACATCACAGAAAGGACCAGGATTGAGACAAGTGGAGGGAACTGGTCAGATGTTCAGCAGCACAGTGCCTCAACGACCAAACTAGGTCAAGAGACTGAATAAGAATTTAAAATAATAATAATAATAATAATAATAATAATAATAATAATAATAATAATAATAATAATAATAATAATTCATTATTATTATTAATTTTAGTAGTAGTAGTAGTAGTAGTTACTATAATTAGCAGTAATAATGGTATTAGTATTAGCATTATTTTCCGGTCGTGAGAAGTTTTAGATGTACTTGCAAATGTGAGAAAATGTCTCTTCCGGGCGCATGTGTGACAAGAGAGATAGTGTTATTTATATTTAATATGCATTGCTTGTTAGTTAGGTTTTTCTTAAAAAAAAAGATTCTTTTTTTGTTCAGTATATGGAACTCTAATAACTTATTGCATTTTGGACTTAACCTTGTCAAAAATCAAGTTTATTTCTCTTTCGCCTTTTTTTTTTTAATTCTGTAAACAACTAGTGCATAGCTAAAATATTTTCAATATGCATGGCTTTAATATTAGGATTATTATTAACAGAAACAAAAATGTTTATTTTCCCCCATGTCTAAGGTATCACCAAGGATTACCCCCACGTCTAATTCATGATCGGGTAAACGCTGAAGGAAGGTTTTCGGAATAAAAGAGTAACAAGAAAAATGTAAAGCTATGAAAAAGCCAATGGATAATAGCGAGAACATCTGGGCACTTACGCTGTTATGTTTAATGTAGTGGGCCCATGTAGGCAAAACATATGTATTCAAATATTAACTATATTATCAAAAATATATAAACGAAATTAATAAAATATTACATAAAAGTGATAAAAAAAAATTATAAATTTTATATGTAGTTACAAAACTCACTACATCAACAAAGAAACTCTTTATGGAGCGAAAAAGGGGGTGGGCTACCTAGTCCAAATCCAATTAAATGATCGAATATTTGAAATAGATATAAATCCATTAGTTTGGAACCATAAGCACCATGGGGGGGGTAATATACAAAAGTAATAAACTAGTTTTAAAATTTAGAGGTTCTATGGAAGTTTAGACACATGAAGGATTTACGAGTTAACTACAGAGATAAGAAAGAACTAAGGGAATTAAAGAAGGAAAATAAATTACAATTGGATAAGGGAAGATATTACACCAGAAGAAGAAAAAAGCCGAGCAAGAACATTGGGTAATAAATTTGGGCAGAACATTGAGACACTGGTTCTGACTAGGCTCTTTAAAACAAAGAAGCCTCTGCTTCAAATACATGCATGATGCATGGTTGACAGAAGGGACAGTGAGACGGCATATGATCAGAGTATCACCGAAATTTCCACTGTGCAAGAGATCTCCCTTGACAAAATATCACGTAATGTCATAATGTATAAAAAGAGAAAAAGAGAAAAGTTATAATGGAGATCATAAAAACAAAAAGGTACCGGATGGAAAATATTTTATATATAGATGGGAACTTCAATAATAAATATATTGTACAAAATCACAGAATATAATACTTGTACAATGTTATCCTGTGGTCAGGTGATCATAATTGTTAGGTAGCCTGACCAATAATCTTCTCGGTCCCGAAAGGGGATGAGGGTGGGCCACCACCAGTGCGCTGACTGGAGCCCTCGCCTCAGGTCATAGGAACGCTCTCTTCTTTAGAAATATTTCCATCCTTAGCCCTCCGGTGACTTAAACCCAGAATTTCTAAACCTTGTCCTCTCCACACAAAAACCCTCTGTATACTTTCAAAGGGAAACGGGGACCTGTATGTGAGCGAAGTGAGGGGCAAAGTTGTCCTGTAGCTATGTCACATGACGCCACGCGAAGTGAACATGTCTGGGAAAGAGCCCCGGAAAGACTCGTATGCACCGTATGGACAAACAATACATAAACACTGGGTTAGGACTTTGGGTTTGTATCAAATTTTCCCTTTCATAAAATCAACTTCTATACCTCATTGTTCTATTAATATAAAATATATTATTTTGGAATCTTCATTTTGGCATAATACAACTAAACAAAGGTATGGACTTATGTTTGCTGTGGAAAAACATATTCAAATAACCAAAATTTGGCTTCCTACAGCAAGTCTAGCCTGACTCACTTTTTTAAAATATATTTTTTGAGAAAAATTATTTTATAAAAATATACCAACATACCTTCGGGGGATGCAGTCACACATAAAAACACCTTTTTTAAAAACAAGTTTGTAAAACTTGAAAAGTCTGTTTGGTTCACCCCACCCCCCACCCTCCGCATATCAAAGTTACTGGAATTCTCCTACAGTTTAAATGCCGTAACCCATGGTCCAGGCTGTATATTATACTTTTAGTAACATATTCTAATAACAACTGTGCGTCCTAAGGGAATTCATTATACTGACATTGCCTTGTGACAACATAACTTTCAATTATTACTGTTCATTACATCATTAGTCCAAACAAAATCAAGCAGAAACAAGAGTTAAAGTTTAAATGCAGCTGATCATTTTAAATATTAAATATTCCAGGAGTGGGGTGGGTTTTTTCGAAAGGAGGGGGGGTAGTTCTTGTTGGAAGGGGTTATTATTACTATTTGTTTTGGGATGGGGTCAAAGCAAAAAATCATGATAATGCACAAGTACATTGAACTCATAATCCAATGTTTAAGAAAATAAGAAACTTTATTTACCTTTAGATTGACAGTTACAATTATTTAACCACGCCGTCTTGCCAATACCTATTTACGTCGGTGAAATCTGGAGATAAAAAAAGGGCTGCATCTGACAGAAAAGTCCCATAACGAATTTCTAAGGAAAATAAGACATTTTATGACCACGTCGATCTTCTAACCTCTTTTCAAGACTAACATCATGTGCGACGCCTTTGGTGTGCGTTTTTGCTTATGCTGATACAATATTTGTTTTTTTCCCGATTAATTCAATTGGCCCACTTTAATACGTTAGGGATGACTAAATTTGCCAAAATATGCAAGCCTAATATAAATTACAACATATATAAAAATATTGTTTAAAAATTCGGTTATAATTAAACAGAAGGCTATGGCTTCTAAATTCTTTAAACTTGTGATTAATCATTAGCGATGTAATAAATTCCCTAAATCTGTGATGAATTTCCACGGATTAATCATTAGCGATGTAATAAATTCCTAAATCTGTCATGAATTTCCACGGAGTAATCATTAGCGATGTAATAAATTCTTTAAATCTGTGATGAATTTCCACGGATTAATCATTAGCCATATAATAACTTCCCTAAATCTGTCATGAATGTCCAAGGATTAATCATTAGCGATGTAATAAATTCTCTAAATCTGTGATGAATTTCCACGGATTAATCATTAGCGATGTAACAAATTCTCTAAATCTGTGATGAATTTCCACGGATTAATCATTAGCGATGTAATAAATTCCTAAATCTGTCATGAATTTCCACGGAGTAATCATTAGCGATGTAATAAATTCTTTAAATCTGTGATGAATTTCCACGGATTAATCATTAGCCATATAATAACTTCACTAAATCTGTCATGAATGTCCAAGGATTAATCATTAGCGATGTAATAAATTCTCTAAATCTGTGATGAATTTCCACGGATTAATCATTAGCGATGTAATAAATTCCTAAATCTGTCATGAATTTTCACGGAGTAATCATTAGCGATGTAATAAATTCTTTAAATCTGTGATGAATTTCCACGGATTAATCATTAGCCATATAATAACTTCCCTAAATCTGTCATGAATGTCCAAGGATTAATCATTAGCGATGTAATAAATTCTTTAAATCTGTCATGAATTTCCACGGATTAATCATTAGCGATGTAATACATTCTCTAAATCTGTGATCAACAAGTGATTATATAATGAATGTTCCAAAGTTGCTAAATCCTGTCGACAATATACTGTAAATTGTTTTGGTTACCAAGGACACATACTATATTGTTAGTTTTGTTGTTGTTTCTTAAATATATTATAATGCTCTAAAAATCGAGAAGAGGTAGTAATTAATTAAGATTAATTAAATTAAGAGAGAGAGAGAGAGAGAGAGAGAGAGAGAGAGAGAGAGAGAGAGAGAGAGAGAATGACTTAGATCCATTGTTAAAATATTAAATATTGTAATTATCTATATATATGGTTCTTTGTTTCGATTAGTTTCTACGCCACACTTATTTCCATTCTCTGGTACAAGAATATCTAAGCGTTTAGTGTTTGTAGTGCTCTACTTTCTTCATCAAACCGTGTCTTATGCTGATTTTATCAAGTCTCGTTAACGTATTATGAAAAAGTTATATACACAGTGATATATCATTGATACAGCGTACATTATATATATATGTGTGTGTGTGTGTGTGTGTGTGTGTGTGTGTGTGTGTGTGTGTGTGTGTGTCTAATAACAGATTATTTGTGCAGTCCAGTAATAGATTAAATGTTGATTCAATAGACTGAAATTCAATGCCTTATTAGCTTTAGAACGCTTACAGAAGTCGTAGACCGCTGACTCCCATAGTTATTTGTCGATAAGTGGCGTACAATGGACAAAAAGTCAGATTCTGTTTAAGATTCACCGTTTTCATTTTTTTGAGAAGGTTATTTCACTTAGAATTATTCCCTCACTATTGTAGTTTTTGAAGTAGAGCGGTAACTACAACCGGGTGAGAAACTACTGGGCTGATAAACACCGATAATCGGACGAAACGCATCCTTTGTAACTTCACACCGAGGTTGTCAAATATTTGGCATCACGCGAACAATAGGATTAGCACGAAATCAAAAGATTGTTAGACTCGCAAAGTGGTGCTAAAAGAAACTAACTATATATATCAAGGGAGCGTTATTTTCACATTATATGTACCAGTAAATGTTTTCTTAAAAGACCAATTATCAAATTGCCGGAACTTTGATGATAACTAATGAAGTAGAAATCATGTCTAGCAAAACTAGTGTGAGAAAGACGGTCTTTTTTTTTTTTAACCTTATCGATAGTTTCTCGAAAAAATCGATATTAGTATATCATTTATCTCTTATCATAGATTGTATTCTTTTTTTAAATAAAAAAAGGAATTTATACCTAAATTTAGAATCTGATACTTGTACGTACGGTACCCTCGGCTCAATTTAACATTCAAACAATACTACTTAAGAAATACACATCAAAATGGACCTAGTTTATCAGAGATCTTTTGGTATGTTTCCAAACACGACAAATTTTAGTTGGAAGATGAAATTAATAAGATAATTTCCATAATTAATGGGATAATAACGACTACTACTGTTGTTACATTATTCTCTATCTCTCTCTCTCTCTCTCTCTCTCTCTCTCTCTCTCTCTCTCTCTCTTCTTTGCGAAATTATTAAAATGAACTCATTAGTTTCAATTGTATTATAGATGTTTTATGTTCTATTTATTTCGTACGGCTGAATTGGGATCGCTTTACGATTATGTTGTTTATACGACGGTGTTTATTGTTTTTTAAAAAGTATTGTCTCCGTACCACGATACAATTTACAAGCCTTCTGTTAAGAAAATTCTAAATAATGAAAGATGTAATTGATTCATTCCCTCAAACTTTGCTGGTAGTGTAAAACATAAACAAAACACAAATGTACCACCGATGCTATAAATAGCATAGGGATATAAAACATATCAAGAGAAAGAATTACATCACATAGTATCCACATCATTAATATTATAGGAAGACATAGTTTTTTTTCTTTATCTGGCCTGCGACATTCATGTTAAAAAGAAAAGAAAATAACAATGTATTATTTGTAAGATGAATGTAAATCGGCAGATTAAAAGGGTATAATTATAAATGTGTACTTTTGAAAAGTGGTCTCGTGAATAACAACGCAGCTTATACTTTGTTTTTAACCCTGATGAAACATGACATCTTTAGACTTCTTCTTTGGTTACATCTATCTATTGTTGTTATAACACTGACGATTAGAATGGGATTTACACGCACCCATCAACATTTCACAAATGTGTTGTATCTATAAAAAGCTCATAACAAAGTTTCGGACCTTGCCCCTTTTGAACCGTGCACCGAGAAATTTACAGTTGCAGACAATATCAAAGGCGATATATTGCGATTATTAACCAATCGCACCGCGTCCAAGACTTCGCGCTTACCGCGTGTAATTTCGGAACCGTGAGACTAATTGGTCGATTTGGAATTTATACGGTTCTATACATACAAAAAGCGTATGTTGCTGTTTCCCGCATAGAGTACGTAATCTTCTGGAACCGTTACACATCTGCTGTTACTCTTGCTAGTTTAGACTATGTATTAGCGAACAGATGCATGACTAAAGAAACTTTGATGTTTACGTGTTAATTTGGGACCTATACTGTTGTTGAAAATTGATTGTTGTCTTTTCCAGTCCCAAGGGTGCTTCACGCTGGTAAAGGCTGGGGTTTCGTTTCGGCTTTGGGTTATGTTTTTTTATTATATATTCAACTTCTAAATTGTATGATGTACAATGAAAAACAAATCCTTTGTTTTCCCATAAAAACTGGCTTGATTCGCTTATAAAATGAGATTTATTTTCTTCCTTTTCGGTTGTTTAGATGTCGTTAGTGTAGGCGATGCTGCTGCTGACAATTAGTATTACTATTATTATTATTATTATTATTATTATTATTATTATTATTATTATTATTATTATTATTATTATTATTATTATCGAGATGTGGTAGTATTAGTAATAATTTTGCTCTAACAGATATGTGATAAAATTTAAAGCATCTCTCATACAATAATATCCACTACGACTATTAATATCTCTCTCTCTCTCTCTCTCTCTCTCTCTCTCTCTCTCTCTCTCTCTCTCTATATATATATATATATATATATATATATATATATATATATATATATATATATATATATATATATATATATATATATATATATATATATATATTGAAACATATGTATGCTTAGCGACAGATTTGCATATTGAAGGGAATACCTATTAACATATGTACCTCTTCCTGACCATGACATTACAACTCAGCTGTCTGATTATTATCAATATCGTACATAACGGAATACATATTGACAACAACATTGCAACACAATCCTGTTTGATTAAATCGACATCTCTGAGATCTCACGGGACAATGCGATAAGTTCATGTTTTGTTGACCTTTATATCCGTCATACAGACTTAACTTCTCATGCTTATGAAAGAGATACACTTCATTCGGACCATATCGGGTCTAACGATAACACCCCCTCCATCAACACGAAATACGATGCTTTATCTGATAGTTTACTAAAAATAAAGTGGACCTGGATTTCGAGAAACCCAAATGATTCTTGATAGCTCTAATTGTTTTAAGTAGATCTCGATTTAAAATTAGACTGGGATAAAATCATGCATATGTTTGATATACATCTCGATACATGTGTAATGAAATAAGTTAGGCAGATTGCATACTACGAAAACAATTAAAAGGTATTTAAATCTATATCGATGTTCAGAAAAGGCTTACACGTAAGCCTAATTGGTTTGGCCGTTGTTAATTGGTCTTTTCGAGTACATCAACATTGCAGCTTCGCCCAGTATCAGCAAGCAATCAGGCGTGAATGCAAGGATTATCCATAATTTCGGATAAGTGAAATACAGCAAAACATAAGTCATCGTGCACCGACCCGACAAGTCCGTGGAAATTCATAGAAAAAAAGTTGAAGCACCCAACCCCCAAATCTATACATTCATTTTTCATGTCCAAAGGCCATTGTGGAGAACACGTCATGTTCACAGCGCAAACACAAGCTATATCCCTGGATGATATATTATAAAAACGTTGTGTAGTTTGATGCTGTTTAACACAGTTGTCATCGTGACAGTTTTTGAGATATTCTACTTGTCTTGAAACAACGTGTCTACTGCTATAAGTAGCTAGCTCTGCTTCCTAGCCGACTATTGGTATTTCACTGGCTACATAATGTGATGTACATGCCTCACGTCATTTTCAAGAACAACACAAACCGGAATGACCAATTCACAAATATATCCATATCTTTAATTATTTCACAATAAAAGCTCAAAAGGTCATTCAACAGCCTTAATTAAGTTAAGAACTTTGCCAGGGGCTAATTTACAAACTTGTCACTTGCCACCTCTGTTAGCTTTATCACAAGATGGTGCTCTTCCGGTAATTCTGGAGTTAATGGTTTATAATGATAGGTGTAGATTTTACGTAATTTTGTGTGCTGTCTTTGACTCTATTTCGTGACAATTGTGTAAGTTGGAAATGCAGCCGTGCAAGATTAGTGTGCCTGGAACCACTGTCGTATTCTGTTGTAATATATATTTCGTATTTGTTGTTCTTGTAGCGTTTAACGCCATGTTTCAGCACACGATATGCTATACATTGCGGCCAGTATTAATGGTGGAGGAAAATCCCCGGAAAGAACCACCGACCCACGAAAAGCTACTTGAAACCTTTTTCACATACCAACATTGGCCGAATCTGAGATTTGAACCCACGCAGACAGAGATGTGATGGCAATGATCCGTAACGGATAGCGCTTTAGGCCACTCGGCCATTCGGCCCCCCTTTCGTATTTGTAGTCTATTAAATGACCGAACATTTTCACTGTTTTGTATGTTTGTTTCTCTTTTGTACTTGTTTTCTTTTTGTGTGGGTCGATGACAGAACATTGGGGTCTAATATATACAACAGCTTTTACCATAAATAAAGTGTGCAATCTTTAATAAGAAGCCAAACTTCTAAAATCAAATTTATATCGTTAAAAGTGCATACCTCAATTATGCTTTTTGGTATCTCACATTACTCACAGTAAATACTCTTGCACAAAATATCGCTGCTGTACCTCTGTTATTACCCTCGAGGTCATCTAAACCTAAGCACGTCGGTTCCACGCATTAGTACACGATCAACTTGACTACTTAATTAACCTGTATTTTATTTGCTCAGATGTGATGTCATCGGTATGTTGTGACTTCTGCCGTATGCTACCTTCTCATATCTTCAGCCCTGTCCTCTAGCACTGTAAGTAATGAATTCCTAACTTTTTCCTGTTATATATTTGGTAAAATGTTTTTATCCTGCATAATAGGCTACTGCAGACAAATTCAATCTAAACTGAATGTGGTGCATTTAACAAAGCGTGCGGGGGCCCCGAGTGGCCGTGTCCGTTACGGATCACTGACATCTCAGCTCTGTCTGCGTGGGTTCGAGTCTAAGATTCGGCTAACGTAGTTATGTGAGAAAGCTTGCCGGTAGTTTCTCGTGGGTCGGTGGTTTTTTCCGGGGTTTTTCGGGTTCTTCCATCGCCATTAATACTGGCCGCCATGTATAGCCTATCTTGTGCTGAAAAATAGCGTTAAACCCTAAAAACAAAACAAAACAAAACAAAGCGTGCATTCTACAACACCAAATTTACAGCGTTTTGACAGTGGCACTATCCCATCCAAGAGGTCCTCCACTGTGAGCAGTATGCTGGTACCTACATAGACTGGTACCCATCTGTAATTAAGTATACTTGTACCCATCTGTAATTAAGTATACTTGTACCTATCTGTAATTAAGTATACTTGTACCTATCTGTAATTAAGTATACTTGTACCTGTCTGTAATTAAGTATACTTGTACCTGTCTGTAATTAAGTATACTTGTACCTATCTGTAATTAAGTATACTTGTACCTATCTGTAATTAAGTATACTTGTACCTGTCTGTAATTAAGTATACTTGTACCTATCTGTAATTAAGTATACTTGTACCTGTCTGTAATTACGTATACTTGTACCTATCTGTAATTAAGTATACTTGTACCTGTCTGTAATTAAGTATACTTGTACCTGTCTGTAATTAAGTATACTTGTACCTATCTGTAATTAAGTATACTTGTACCTGTCTGTAATTAAGTATACTTGTACCTATCTGTAATTAAGTATACTTGTACCTATCTGTAATTAAGTATACTTGTACCTGTCTGTAATTACGTATACTTGTACCTGTCTGTAATTAAGTATACTTGTACCTATCTGTAATTAAGTATACTTGTACCTGTCTGTAATTAAGTATACTTGTACCTGTCTGTAATTAAGTATACTTGTACCTATCTGTAATTAAGTATACTTGTACCTGTCTGTAATTAAGTATACATGTACCTATCTGTAATTAAGTATACTTGTACCTATCTGTAATTAAGTATACTTGTACCTGTATGTAATTAAGTATACTTGTACCTATCTGTAATTAAGTATACTTGTACCTGTCTGTAATTAAGTATACTTGTACCTGTCTGTAATTAAGTATACTTGTACCTATCTGTAATTAAGTATACTTGTACCTATCTGTAATTAAGTATACTTGTACCTATGTGTAATTACGTATACTTGTACCTGTCTGTAATTAAGTATACTTGTACCTGTCTGTAATTACGTATACTTGTACCTATCTGTAATTACGTATACACCTATGAACAACCAGAACGTTAACCTGTTGATGAAGCCGTTGTCGTCAGGAAAAAAAGTGAATGCTCTGTCTCGCTTCCCACTGCAGTAGGCTCAACAAAAAGTATTATGTAATCATTAGCAGTACTTCCTTTTCTTAACCTTTCTGTCTATGTCCATCCCATACCCCCACTCTTGACATGGTACAATCTCACCCCAATCAAAGCTTGGACAGATTTCTTGGCATGTTTCTCGTCATGGACAATTCTACCCAAACCAAGCTGGGCCGGATTTCGCGTTGTGTTTCTTGTCAGCATACAATCTCCTCGAACCAGGCTGGGCCAGTTTTCTTTGAGTGTTTCTTGTCATGGTACAATCGGCAAAAACCAGGCTAGGTCAGCTTTCGTGTTGTGTTTCTTGTCAGAATACAATCTTCTCGAACCATGCTGGGTCAACTTTCATGGCGTGTGTGTGTGTGTGTGTGTGTGTGTGTGTGTGTGTGTTGCAATGGTGCAATCTCCCCAAGTTTTGAGATGGAAAAAAAGAATATTTTTTATAATACTTTATTTTATTTGCATTGCTACAATCAATTTGGCTTATTGTTTATGTTGTCTTTACCCAATCCCTCCACTTTCCAGGGCAGGAAAATGTGTGTTTTGTATTATAACTAATTTTATTCTATTTGACAAATCGTATTCGATTAATAATTTATTTTAAGATGGTAGGAGGGGAGGATAATTAGATCGAGATAACCTAAACTCGCCAACGTAGATATAAATGATTGATCGATGTCCTTATACATGTTCGTATTTATGATGGACTTCAAACCATTCAAAATTTCAATTTCAACTAGCATGAAAATGTTGAGTTTGATCAAATAAATCTTTTGGCAGACCGTATATAGCTGAAGGACAAACAATGGAGTAAGAAAAACAGAGGGCAAAATTGCGACGTTAATGCTGCATCAAGCAATTACATGTATATGAAAATTATGGATTTATGTTGACCCCTCCCCCTAATAATATAATTATATTACCTTTAGTTACAGCTTCAGACTAAAAAAACATCATCGAGTTGTTTTTCCATGCTAATTTGCAGAGTATGTATTTTACAACTTTTAAAAAAAGTAGGCGCATTTAATGTATTTAGGTTTTATCGGCCTTTCAAAACGCATTCAATTCTTTTTATAAAGTTTCCAAAGATTGATTCATTTAAAGAAGTTAAGTATATTTGGACTTTTTAAAAAGACCTATAGATTTAAAGTAATTAAGTATTTGGGGAATTTTAGCATCACACAAAATAGTAACTGGAATAAGTAAACAAGAATTGTCTGAAGAAAAAAAAGACAACCACGTTACTTGTACAATGACATTTCTTTGACATTGGAACTTTGCCGGAGGAATATATATTTGTTTCTCTCACTTTGTTCCATCTTCAAGTGACCCATGTTGTTTGACGTCAGGTGCATACTGACTGACAACATGTAACACGAGGGAGGTTGGTAACTTGGTTACAATATGGCAAACACTTAGGTTGGTCGGGAAGAAGGAATGTTTCTTTTTCTTGGTATAATACACGATGAATATATAAAACCTCTTGAACATTTATGCGCTGTCCAACAAAGTTCGTTATTGGTAAACAGTACGTCAGTGTATCCATCAGTGTACACAAATCCCCATAAAACCCCTTCTAATTTGAATTGTCCAATTTTTTAAATATCATCTTGTATTCACAATTTGATATGGTGTCTGAACAACGGAAAACTGCACTTCCAACCGTATTTCGGCTTCAGATCGCATGCCCATCAACAAATTCGATAACAGAATTTAACACACACAAAACTCGGCCTGGAGCTAAATCGTGACTGTATGACGGATGTGGTAAAGTTTGGATGCTGTACTTCTTCAGAACGTCTGTCACAGCGGCGATACGCATGTGCATTGTCTTGGAATAACCACAACTTCTCGTAACACTTTAGAGGCATGAAAATGTCAAGAAACACTAGAAGAATCAGACACAGGTAACTCGATAATCGGGCTGCTAGTTGACTCAAATCCAGACTTCCTTATTTTGTCATAAGTAGGATTCTAAAATGTAAATTCATGGTTCGCCACCTATGACAGCCTCGTTCAAATGTCGAAGATGACTGAATATTTTTAAATTTTGGCGAGTAGATGTTTGGTGATTTTAAACCGTCTCTTTTTTTTTTTTTATCACCAATTAACATTTGCAAGGCCCAGGGGTTTCAGATGTTTCTTCAATATTTCGAAAACAACTGATGAATAACATGGTGAAAGTAATTTCACAAGATACAATGTTTATCTTGCCTTTTATTTCAGATTGTATCATTTTATAATATTATTTAAATTTCCAGAACAGAAATATGTAGTCAAAGTTCTGATAGTAGAAATAACGGATGATGACGTCATCTCTAAATTTCCCTAATATGCAAAGATAACAGAGATTCTGCGCCGTGTTTGGTACAATTATTAGACACTAACGCATATTTACTGCAGGGTAGAAACTGGTAGAATGGACTACTTCCTTCAGATCGATTTTGCTAGAAAAGGATTGTGACCGTAATGGTGAAAATAAAGGTTAATTCGCCGATTGGATTCAGGACATGGTCATTTAAGAGTTATGCGTTGGTATGTCACTGTCTTTTGAATGTATATGCGTAGTTTTTCAGTCTTCTTGCGATTCTGAAGCGATAAAAGACTCGTGAGAAAAGGTCGAATCGAGCGAAGAGTTGTGGTCACGCTTGCACTTCTTATGTTTATTTATATTACCGATAAGGGTAATTCGTGTTGTCAGAGATTTCGCCGTACTTTATTGATAAAACGTCAGACTCCTGTGACAGCATCCACTTCCCGTCCATAGTCGCGTCAAGAAAAAGATCTGAAGCACAGGTTTTACAGAATATTCTTTTTTTTCAGTAGCATATTAATCTGAATCTCCGACATATTTTAAATTATGCATTCGTACTTTGATCATTTACAAATGACTTCTCTTCGATCTGTCATCTTACATGCATTGATGTGTATACTAAATGCTTTTTGTAACACATTTATTTCTGCAACAATCTAATGACTGAAATCATGATGTCTTCCGCTTCTGAAACTATGATGCACATAAAACATTGCAGCAGTAACCAACTACGACGATTTAATTTTGTTGATAATAAAAAAACAACTATATCACGTACAATGAAGTATATTTTCAAAATGGGTATGTGAGAAAGCTTGCCAGTAGTTTTCCGTTTGTCGGTGATTCTTACCGGAGTTTCCCCAGTTCTGAAGCCACCAAATATACTTTCTGCTGTGCTGAAAATGACCTTTGACATAAAACCAATAAGAACAAAAATAAAAACAAAATGTTTCTCTTTAATTATTAAATCTCCGTCAAATATTTTCTAATATTAGGGAGATCCTCGCATAGTCTTTACATACTGTGTTGGAATTAATTTTCGGGAAAACACGGTGTCAGTTTTAAGAGACCAATTTGCTAGTACCTCTTATTCCTAGAACACTCGTATTTGACATTCATGTAAACCATATGTCCAATTTTGATGGCGGAAAAATTCAGGCCTTACTGCACCGATTGCTGACAGGCAAGCGCTGTCACGTGACTCAAAGAAGAGCGGGTAGCAATGGTAGCTTCTAACGTTACAGTAAGTGTTAAGAATGATGATGACACTAATTGATCAAGGTAGCGGATTCCTTGTCAGAGAGAGAGAGAGAGAGAGAGAGAGAGAGAGAGGGGGGGGGGGTTCTTGTTTGTGACCTACATTCTAGCTATAAGAGTGCTGAAAAAAGGCACTGAATGTTTTTTTGTCCAAAGACACGCTGATAAAACTGACGCAGGATAGCTTAAGAGAGAGGGAAGGAGTAAAATAACCGTATTGAAAAATAATTCTCTTCACGGAGTTGTCAGTTTAAAAAAATCCATGTTTAACTGAAAACTCTAAACGGTAAAGTGTAATGTTCATTTCTTTTAACACGAACTCTCAATCGGAGATTGTATCCATTTTAAAATTGTGATGTACTGTTTGTGTAAACTCCGCATAAATTATTTATTGTTATAGAATGCAGTAACGAACTAACATTTGCATACGGAATAATTAAAGGGAAGATAACTCCTTCCAAGTCCGTCATATTAGGATGTTTTATTTTCCTTTGTCTCATACATACGGTAATGTTAATTCGGGTGACATTTGGCTATTTGCAGATCTTGATGTTTATACGAAGCCTTTATAAAATATGACGAGGGGCTTTGATAGCCATGCCATAACTGGCCATCAATTGCAGCATGTTGAAATATTCCCGATAATGTATTTACGACACGCCAGCCTTGCCACTTTGCGTGTGCCTTACTACATGTGGCTAATTGGATTATGTAATCTAAATGACCACCAGAAGTGGATGTCATCTTTAAACATACTCCAGACTCACTTGTCAGAAGGTTGGCTGTTGATGGACAAACAATTAAGCTCTTGTGATGATTCGATTATTTATGATATTATATTTGTATGTTATGTATTAAATACAATAATCGTAAATACTCAGTTTCTACTTTCTTTTTCTATACAAGTTTGCGCACATATTTTGCGGAAACAAAATTCTCGTCTTTTTTCTCAGTGGCGGAAAAGAATTTGAATGTAACAGAAGCATATCTGGAAACTTTTAGAAATAATAAGAAAGTAGTGGCGATGTCTATTTTGCCAGTACTGGTCAATCATATCCGAATATACTCGTTTGGAGTAAAGTCTAACGTCTGGAGTCAAGCCTAACGTCGAATTTATGGACCTTTTGATAAGATTTCTTGCTTTTGTTTATTGTTTTTCTGTTTGTTTGTTTCACGATTTTAAAAAAAGTACAAATAAACAGTACCATCAGGAATTCGTAAAAAAATTAACATTTCTTTAATTAGTGGAAGAAAAGAATAGTCAGCTTTTTATATTTGTCAGCTGCATTTTAACTCCACTGTGATACCTATTAGTGTCAGTTTGCAAACACTTGAATATTCATTGAGAATGGGATAGAATATTTGGTAAAGACTTTTGTAATTATCTCCAACATATGGACTTCATTCAAAATCCATGAAAAGACACGGAAGTTCAACCAGAGCTCTTGCCCCCATGGCGATACACTTGACTAAAGGTTAGTTTTCCAGCTAGTACGATATCCTTCACTCTATATCCCATAGGATGATGTATGTATGTATGTATGTATGTATGTATGTATGTATGTATGTATGTATGTATGTATGTATGTATGTATGTATGTATGTATGTATGTATGTATGTATGTATGTATGTATGTATATGTCCGCCCGTCCGTCTATCCATCAGTCCGGAGAGAGAGAGAGAGAGAGAGACAGATAGATAGATAGATAGATAGATAGATAGATAGATAGATAGATAGATAGATAGATAGATAGATAGATAGATAGATAGATAGATACTACACCCAGGTACTAAGATATGTATAATTGTCACGGCCATGTATTTGATGTTTAAACATTGCCGTGGGCTAGAGTTAATCTCATACTCAAGTGAGGGGGCCTCGAGTGGCAGAGGCGTAGCTGGGGGGGGGGGGGGCAGGGGGGTACATATGTCCCCGGGCGCCAAGGTACAGGGGCGCCAAAATGAGGCTTACAACGTTACATTATAATAAGTAAACAAGGGTAATAAATCGGTCACAAGATCGCTGGGGCGCCAATTTTATAGTTCGTCCCCGGGCGCAAAATATCATCGCTACGCCTCTGTCGAGTGGCCGAGTGGTCTAAAGCGCTGTCCGTTACGGATCACTGCCATCTCACCTCTGTCTGCGTGGGTTCGAGTCTAAGATTCGGCTAATGTAATTATGTGAGAAAGTTTGCCAGTAGCTTCTCGTGAGTCGGTGGTTCTTTCCGAGGGTTTTCCTTCACCATTAATACTGACCGCCATGTAATTGCCTATAATGCGCTGAAAATAGCGTTAAACCATAAAAAAAAACATACAAAACTTTATCGTGACCTACATCTTCAATCCATACTGGACAAAGGATTGTCGTATCACAACTAAATGTCAAAGTTCAGAGGCCATCTGTCGCCACGTGGACTTACAACGAGAAGGGTATTTTCCACTAAGTTTGAATAGATCGGTTCACAGCGATATCCAATCGGAATTGAGATAGAGGGTGTGATTACATTTTAGATCTGAATAATAACTTCATAACTCGCAATCAAAAGATTACATTCAGTAATCCGCAGCGGACAAAGCAGCGAGCAAACTATGCTAACTAATAAAAATAGCGAAGGATATCATCCCAACTCAAGTACTGAGTGCACTCAAGGGCCTCGGCTCTGCAGTCGCCTCTGAATGGAGTATAAAGGCACTGACCATACGAACGACCTTGCTGTTAATTTGGGGTAACGACCAAGAAATTAAGGAAAAGCCCAGGAGTCGTAAGATAAGACATCAGAAACAGGCGGAGCTTTCGCGGGCCCAGTTATCGTGCCACTCCAGCCTTACTACCCACCAAATAAACTAACTTCAGCAGCCAACCTCTCCTACAAAATCAGCCAACCTCTCCTACAAAATCAGCCAACCTCTCCTACAAAATCAGCAAAGGGTCCAGGACTCAGAAGAGGCTGACTAAACAAACAACGGACTACGTTCAGGAAGAACAAACAGTAAGAACATGCTGAACAAAAGTCGTTAGCAAGCCAATAGCTCCAACTCTTATCAGCAAGTTAGAAGCATTTAGGCAAGACGTTCCAGTGTGGACGCACCCACACTTTCAGCAGTTTTTGGAAATATCCTCTAGCGAAAAAGAGGAAGAGCAACATTAAATTGAAGATGAAGAGGAGTCTGACTAACATCCAATTTCGGGAGATGGTCCTGGGACCAGCGCTGGACGATATAAAAAAAGGCGGGACATAGCATCAACGCAGTAAAATGCCCCGCCTGGCGATCACTGGATACATACAAAACCCGACTGGTGCAGTGGCATTATGGTGTCAGGACCCTATCCCAATTCTATGGAGAGGCCTTTAAGTGATAGCCAATCCATCAGCTAGCGGATGCAGCCAACTACATATCTGCGCTACACACCTGCAGTTCCCTGAAATTATTAGACAGGACACACGGACAGCGGTAAAATGCAAGGTGGCTGAAAGTAAAACATGAAACTTTTGACTAAAAGGCCCTTCTAAAGGCTACCAACATTGCTTATTTATCCATGTTGACATGGTGTCCCATTTCTACACAACCAATTGCATGTTAAATGACACCTTTTTATCCACCGTACCAAAATGTAAATCTCTTTTAACCTAACAGTGACTAAACTTTTTGCATGTCGCTTAGACATATTAGTAATTAGAATTTTGTAAGGCATTCATAATGTATTCTTTGTACTTGCGAATTATTAGATTGTTAGGGCATATGAATATTCTGTGACTTCTTTGATTTGATCTAATTGCACAGGTAGCTTACATATCATTAGTAGTATTTACTGGCCATTTAATTAACTGGACTAGATTTGGATTAAGTACTGGCTAACGTTTTGGGGACTACATAGCATCCAGTATCCATGGCCAGCTTGCTGAGTTCCTTGCCTCTCTCGGACATCGTACATGGAAGGAGATGTGGAACGATTTCCGCCCGTCCAAACCCAGGTGTCCCGATGTAGGGCATAGTTGCCGACCAATCGCGAATGTCGTTACATTCTGCCTTGGTCGACACCTGCCACGGTGGTACAGGTTTAAATGTTGTATCATGAGTGCGTAGTGGTTCTATTGCCACTCATGACAACTCTCCATTCAGGTTGATAAGGACTTAAATAGTGCCACGACCTAATAAAAATTTAAATAGTGTTCTTTGAACACATAAATGCCTGATGGATGTGGCACTTATTCCTTCGCCCAGAAGTAATTAAATATCCTGCTTTGCAGGAATAAAACTGTGGAATATGTACAATAGTACGAAAACCACGTTAATTAAATTTGTCAGTCCGTCACCACAGTCATCACATGCAGCAAGAGAACGTCGACCAGTGAACATCGCAGAGCTCTACAACTTGTAAGTCCGCGTGGCGGGTATGAGTTAATCACTAAGAATGGAGAAATGATGATTCATCACATTTATTCATTCATGATTCAGGCAGCGGACACAGAGCAGGCAGGACCGGACTACAGCTGGACATGGTGTGCTACAGCGAACCACAAATAACTGGAAGCCATATAGAATTGTAGAACAACACTGCAACCATAGGAGCTCCAAGGTACCAGGGTCTATGACAGGACTACCATTGTGGCGATACGCAGGCTACCAAGAAGCTAACTGTTGGACTATTTCTACGAGACTCGGAGCATAGGAAAATGGTGGCTGCCACGTGGAAACTAGATGGCGGTCTCTACACGTTGCAGAGTAGCGTCACTAGCTGTAGAGACTTAAATGGAGGGACCCCGTGACAGCATATCATCACCGGAAAATCCGAACCACTCCTGGAAAATAACATAACAGCAGTATGGAAAAGCAGCCCATGAGAAACTCTGGAGCGAGCGACATGCTGTACCCCGGTACCTGACTGCGCAAAGGATTGAAAAGCTTTCATATTTGTCGTCAGTTGCCTGGAGAATAGTGTTCTCATTTGGTTACGAGACACCCTCTTTGGACGATCTCTATTACAAACCTAACTTGATCAATTTTGAACACTCTTCCAAAATTAACAACTTTATTACCAAACAGTGACTACACTTTTATATGTCGCAAAGACATATTAGTTAAACAAATTTGTTAGGGACTTATAATACGTACACTATTGTACTAGAAAATTGGTATAGTTACGATGTTAAAGAAATATTCTATGACTCATTTATTTGATACAATTGCACTTACATAATATTGGTTTTAAGCTGTCCATTAGTATAACTGGACAGAATTTGAAATAAGTATGGCTAGGGCGTTCCAGGGCGTAAACGACATCCATTTACGACATCGGCTGGCTTTCCGTGACTCTTTCCTCCTTTTCCGCGACCAGTACTCCTCAACATAGCGATATGAGAAAACTATTTTTCTCTCGATATTAGTCGGTGCCATTGCACCTCTGCATACCTTCTTCAGATTGGTTGATAGGAATGAGTGCGTGTTGGTTCTATTCCCACTCACCTGAAGGTCTTTCATTCGTGTCGAAAGTGCCTATTTAGGGACACGACACGACGACCAAATTAAATAGCATACTTTGTATGCATTAACGCCCGTGGGGATGTGGCACCATTCCTTCCCCACGGGAACAATTAAATAGCAAACTGTCTTTGCATTAAACAGTGTCAAATGTCCCTTCGTGGATGAGTACACTATAATTAAACTTCGTTCGTTCGGAGAAATGATGATCCACCATCCAAACAGTGACTAAGTGTTTGCCCGGAATAGCAACAAGTATTGCAGAACTACACCGCTGGAATGCCCAGGCGGTAAACACGGAGAAGGCAGGACCGGCGTATCAGGGATTCATGAAAGGGTGCAGGCGGGAAAAAGCAGGAAAGGCGTACTGCAACAGGACCACACCAACACCGTTGCCATTGCGTTGTAGCCCTCTGACACTGTCGAACAACCCTTCATGGAATAAAATATAAGATATGCTGCTGATAAAAAAGCATCACTAGACAGCCACGAATAACGGATATATGGAAAAGATAAAATGCCACGAGGTAGCCGAATTGGAAAGTTAACCAGTGTGACTCCCCGCCAGAAACCGGGTGGCAGTAAACAAGCAGAATTAAAGACAAGGCTGTGCTGACGAACGATGTTGCATAATATCGAATTTAATGGAAAGGCACCAGATACGAGGCTGTCTCGATTCAGTTTTGATTAGACATCAGAGAAACATATGAATAGCCGTTGTATACCGGAGCAGCCTTCCATCTCAGGAACAAGCCTTTGAAAAAAAAGCAGATACAGACGAAGCAATAATTACTGTTTATTTTGATTTGAAAACCGCGTTTGATAATATCTCTATTTGGACAACAAGGTGCAAAATGTTTAGTAAAAGAATACCAACACTTTTGACGCAATATTGCAATCGAAGAGTAAATGATCGATACTTTAGTTCTCGCTCTTACAGAAAGTGCATTTGTCCTCATCCAATGTGCTAATTCTTATCAAAAATGTGTTAGTGAATCAATGAATTAATTTAAAATTAAAAGAGATTAACTTTGTAACCGTAGTATAAAGTTTAGCGCGGCTATACATTTTAGACCACTCCTCACTACTTATATATTTATTGAATATCTGCATCCACGTTTCTTGCTTTTGAAAAAGAAATCTTTGTAAACAAACTACAATGAGTTTTGTTTTTGCAAGTTCACCATTTTATCCTCCTGTTTTTCAAAAACGTTTTGAACCAAATGATTTTTTGATTGCATCTTTCCAAGATTTTGACAGTTTTGATATTAATGAAAAGTATTTCTAAAATTTGTCGCATTCGGTTTTTTGTTTATTAGTTTAAAAGGCATTAAGTTACGGCGACCATCAACTAATTTATAAAGAATTTCAATGCCGGCATCTTTCCATGATTTGTATTGACGGAACTTGTTAGGTTGAACAATTTGTTTTTTAAAAAAAAAACTTAGGGATAAATACTTATTTGGATTTTGCGGGTCCTATTTTCAATTATATACTGCTAAAATTACATATCTCCAAACCCTGTTTTAACAGGCTTACAAATTTCATCTAATTTCTATTCCTTAAATTCCAAATATCCATCATATTTCTGAATAAAGTTGTATTCACAAGGTTCTGCCACGTTCTATCCTCGTTTTCCAGTAATTTTTTAAGCCAACTTATCTTAATAAAGCTGATGAATGAATAAAGGTTTATCATATTAAATCCGTCCTTATTCTCTGGGTTACATGTATCAGTTTAATTCTCTGTATTTTTCCACCCTACACAAACTTAAATAAGGTGCGATTTAGTTTTTAAATCTTGCAGATGGAATGGGAGAGTTTAAAAAAGATGTATGAATATAGGAAGAGAATGAGGTTTACATAACGGACAAAAGCATGTCCAATTAGAACGCTGACGTTGACATTTTAATTTCATCTGTCCAGAATTCAAATTTCACGTGTTGTACCAAAAATGCTTGTCCTTAAAGTTATGTTATCTTGGTCGATATTTTAGATTGTATAGGTTGAATTAACCAGTAGTGTTTGAAAGTTATGTTTCTTTCGTCGAAGTTTTAGATTGTGTCGTTTGAATTACACGGCGGTGGTTGAAATTTCAGTTTCATACGTCAAGAATTCCTAATTTATATATTGGTTCAAAGAGTTTGGTTTTTGAAATTTTAAGGTCATATGTGGAGAGTTTCATTTTAACTTGTTGAATCACATTGATTGTGCTGAATGTTCTAATTTGTATGTTGAGTTTTTGGACTGTATCTTTTGAATTACAAAGTTGTGATTGGATATTTTTGTGCTTGTCAGAATTGTCATTTATATTTGGTGAAATGATGCGTTGGTATTAAAAGTAACATTAGACACTGTCCAGTTTTACAATTCACACTAATATCAAGTATTAAGATACATCTTTCGTGTATAAAATTATTGCATTTAATGCATTTATAGTTTGAAAGTTGCCATTCACAAGTCGAGAATTGCTATTAATTTATTCTCTAGATCTCTAGAGGTCTCTCTACTGAACCGAACGCGTTGTTTTTAAACAAAATAAATATGAAAATGGAATTTTTATCACAAATAGTTACATACAACGTGTGAATTAACGACTCCCGACATTTGATATTGAAAATTCAACCACCGTTGTGTAATTCAAAATACACCAGGTGAAACGTTGACATAGGGAATAGAACTTTAAACCACCACTGTGTAATTCAACATATAAAATATAAACTATCGAGCTAGAGAATGGAACTTGAAGGACATGCAATTTATTCCAACAAGTGATATTGGATTTCTCGAAATACGACATTGAAACTGCAACTTTCTCGTTGGACCAGCTTTCTTTCCCCATTGTGCCTCTAAGGCAGAGCGAGAGTTCTTACAAGAGTTACTCTGCCTACTAGTAAAATATGTCTTTGACTTCAGCTTGCCAGATTTCTTTTTGCCTTTATTCGTTTCTTCCTATAATTAATTTCCACCATTTGGCGTAAGTCGAGAGAAAAATCGATACCAAGAAGTGTAAGATCGATAACAAGAACTGGAAGAAGACCAATCTGGTTACATTTTGGGACATATTCTTTTAGTAGAAAATTCTTGCTTCCAGTCCAAATAGCATTTGTTTTTGTTATGTGTAAGTACAGTTAAGTCCAGAAGAATGATAGCATCATCAGCTTACAAACCTACTCACTGCCATCAAAGAAACCACCCACCCCGTACATCTGCATTTTGCTTTACAATTATAGCTAAAATCTCAACACTGATAATTAACAAATACGGTGAAAGAAGATCCCCAAGACGACATCCTCTTTAAAGACTAAAACATGGTGACATAGTTCCATTGTTCATAACACCTTATTTTATAACACCACTTTTAGAGTTAATATTTATATTGAAGAAAAAAAAATAAACCATTTACAAAACAGAATAACCAAAGTTAAATGAGTGTAAGCTCTAGTTAATTGAATCAAATGATTTTTAAAAGTCTAGTTAATTGAATCAAATGATTTTTAAAAGTCTCTAGTTAATTGAATCGAATGATTTTTAAAAGTCTCTAGTTAATTGAATCAAATGATTTTCAAAAGTCTCTAGTTAATCCATAATATCATATCATGCGCCAGGACATTTCCGATTTTCCAGCCGTTTAACAAATTTTATTTTTACCCCGGTTGCCCCCACCCTCTTCGGCACTGGTTGTGAAGATGCCACCTATAGCATCAATGTGCACCTTCTGCTACGAAGACCCAAGAGCGTATCCATTGTTGTACATTTATAGTTTTCTTTTCTAAAATTTGAAATAATTTAGATTATTATTTGTGAAATTTAAGAATCTATTCACCCACCACCCACCAACCCCAAAAAGTTTTAAAATGTTAGGGTGTTCCCGTGGGAATTTGTTCAGCAGTTCTGACAACTTTATGTAACCTTAATGTATTCTAGGTACATGTACTCCATCAGTTACAATTGCGTTTCTGCTGTGCTCAGTTGAGATCACATGGCCCAACCAAATGGTGTAATCAAAGTGGTAGAGTTTCAGAATTACGTCAATATACTGTATTTAAATTTGTGTCGGATTCACTGGTTGCAATATACACGTACATACCTGTTCAAGCTCAGATATGAATGATGGACAGGTGTAGATTGTACGATTAACAGATGAGTGGGAAATTATCGTGAAAAGCTGAGAGTGTCACATTTACGGTACAACATTAAAGACGCATACACGCTAAGTGTCATACCGATACACCTGGTGAATTTCCCATTTAAAATGAGTGTCAAAGTTTCTCACCTACAGCAAACATCCGTAATTTCTTTAGGAAAACAGTTGTGTAGCGGTATTCGCTCGCTGGATCACAATAGATCTTAGCAGTGCGAAATAATGTGGCGGACGACAAACTCGGCTGTCCCTTCACTGACCATAACGTTAAATTTTCTCCACATTTTGAATGCCAAATAATGTACCTTAAATTATTCTTACTCATACGCATGTACAATTCATTTTCTATACTTTTTTAAAAGCTGTTAAATTTAATTTGTTTTTATTCCAAACACTAGTTCACAAACAAGACCGTGGAAGATTTACAATTTACCTTTGACACATTAAACTTAATAGAAAAAAGAGATCTAATTGGCTTCACCTTTCAAGACTGGCATGTGATAATATTGCTGGCCCTAACCATTCCACAAAATACATGAATACTTTTAATAAACTGAGTTGATCGTATTACTTGCTATTCCGTCCTAATTGACAATCATGTTTGTTCGCTATGTATTAAATTAACTATGGCAAAGATCGACATTTTTAAATTGGAGGCTCAAACATTGTACAAAACACATGGCAAAGTATGCACTTAAAACTGTACAAAGCATATGGCCAAGTATGCACTTAAAATGTTCAAAGCTCGTAACCACTGATGCACTTATAAACCTGCAAAGCATATGATTGAGTATGCACTTATAATTGTACAAAACACATGACCAAGTATGCATTTATATCTATGCAAAGCATGCCAAGTACGCATTTACAATTGTACAAAGCACACGACCATGTATGCACTTATAATTATGCAAAACATTTGACCACGATGCACCTAGCCAATAATATACATATATTTATACAAATAAATGTACCGAAGGATGAAACAAACATCATCCCATTTTTGTATACAAATTATATACATTGAACAACATCCTTGGTACAAAATCATACATTGTTCATGTCTGTGTACAAATCCTATACCTTGAAACCCTTGGTACAAAATCATACATTGTTCATATTTGTGCACAAATCCTATATTTTGATACACTTAGTACGAATTTATGCATTATTCATGTTTGTGTTTGCAAATCCTATATGTTGACACCCATGGTAACAAAATCATGCATGATTCATATGGGGGTGTAAATTTTGTACATTAATCATCAACAGTAACACATCCTTGTATCAGTCCTATTTGTTTACAAGTTCAATGTGTTAATTCTGGTTTAAGAATTTGCATGTTCTGATTAATCATTCTTTGGAAGACATAACTTTCGTATATCAGTTGTTGAACTCGGTGTGTATCATTCCGTTAAAACCATTGTTAGAATTTCTGTGCGCCAGTGTTGTGTCAGATTCATTCATGGTTCAATTACATTAAATAAATATCTGACTCACGAAATTGCTTTTAGTGTCTTCGCCAAATCCAACCCCAACCCCCTGACTCACGAAACTACGTTCAGTGTCTTTACTAAGTCTAACCCCAACCCCTCTTAATCCTGTAACAGTGTACGTTTGACTCTGGTAACATGGATGAATATATTGTATGCGGGAAGTTGAAAATATATTAGTATATTGTCATCAGTTAATCATCGCTTGATTCTAGAAAAATATCGAAAAAGAATTATAATGGGTATCACGTGGCTAACATAAATACGCTCCTGCATTATTGAAGAACCAAGCACTGTTTGCTCGACATCATATTCGACATTGCATGCGTGCTGTTTGAACAAGTTTATGTGAGGAACAGTCTGGATAAGTTGTTGTTGTTATTGTTGTTGTGTTTAACGCCATTTTCGGCACACGATAAGGGAGGAAGACACACACACACCCGGAAAGAACCACCGACCCACGAGAAGCTACTGGCAAGTTTTCTCACATACCCACGTTGGCCGAACCTGAGACCCACGCAGACAGATGTTAAATGGCAGTGATCCGTAACGGAGAGCGCTTTAGACCACTCAGCCACTCGGGGACCCTGACTGGATAAGAATTAACTAAGTGTGTTGAAATTGTTCACGTCCTCGCTCTTATAAAGGTTAAAGGTTACACATAAGAAAAAATAATCTGCAGTATTAAAAAATATTTTTTTTGTTAAAAAAAAGCATAAAACATAGAAAATTTACTCGAGCAGTTTTTACCCCGTTTTATTTGTGTTTCTCTTTTTTTTATATAAAAAGAGGTAAAAACTGAAATAATGTAAAGTTATTGATATAAGTAATCATTTTTGTTCAATTTATAATAATTGTATTAATTTCAATAATAAAATTATGTGATATTATTTAAAGAAGAAAAAGTAGGTTTAAAAAATTTGGTTATAGTAAGTACATCAGTAAATTAAAAAATTAATTTACTCTTAAATCCAATAACCCGGACAAATATCTCCTTTACATAAATATAAGTCCTCATAGAGAAATTAAAATCAACTCTATGCCATATTTATCATGAAGAATACTAACTGAAATTATATGTAAGCAATATATATATTATTATGTATTAAGTTTTCTTTCTTTCTTCTATCAAGGATCTTGCACATAGAAAAACCGATGGCAATACAATTTTTATGTAAGAATCTATACAAAGTTTTATACATACGTTCCTAAAGGTTTTGAACAATCAACGACCGCTGTATTTCGTTTGTTTGCAATCTTGCGACTAATACCGCTCTTAGCCTTTGAACTCTAACCCCAGGGGTCCTTGTCAGTGTAATTTTCATATTGTTATATCACTTTAGGAAAATAAGCCGAAAACTAATCCTCTTGTAAGCAAAGCGTGGCAAAGTAGACGCACTTTGATCATCAGACGATGTCGCAAGAGCGACACTTTATCGTTTATCCGGGATTAAATTAGCGCGTGTTATTATGTAGATGATGCAATAGTTTTTCTTCAAATAGACACACGTGCGTCGTTTAGAATTAATGAACAGGGATTTAGCAAAATGTTCAGGACCGTTTGTTGTAATTTTAAACAGATCAAAACGTTTTTATTTTCTTTTAGTTTTGTTTTTATATGTATATTTTGGGGTGGGGTGGGGATGGCTAGAAAGGCGATCCAGTTAAATATACATTCACATGCTAGAAATGAATAAATAACACACATCAGGCATAAGTGGTGACAAATTGAACTGTGAAAATTAGGAATTATATATCGCTGTCAAATGCTACCAGAAATTGGGGGGAAGCGTATCCAGTGGTTCCAGTAGATGGGAAGCTGGATAGACAAGTGTCGGCTTGGTTTCACAGGAACAAAAGTGATGTATACTTACACAGTTATTCAAAGTACACAAACAGCAACAATAAAAAGAACAACAAAATTGGCCAAATGTGCTCGTACACTTGATATGTTAAATTAAATTAAACGAACAAGTGAACCTTTTCCTCCTAGTATTTTTGTCTCGTCTATAAATCGCATGCCAATCATCTTTATTTACATTTAGTGTTGGACTATAAAATAACAAGACAACTGTAACGTATATGAATGGGTTTAAACTTGAAATAGATGCATCGCATAACGCAAAAGATACATAGTCTGCTTATGTTAGTGATAAACCAAACACTGTGTATCAGAAACAGCATTAAGCTTAAATGAGTGATAAACCATACACTGATAATCAGAAACGGCAATAAGCTTAAGTCAGTGATAAACCAAACACTGATAATCAGAAACGGCAATAAACTGAAGTCAGTGAGAAACCAAACACCGAGTATCAGAAACGGCAATAAACTCAAGTCAATAATATAAACTAAACACCGAGTATTTAAAAAGAGGTATAGTATTGTATCTTGCTACAGACGAACCATTAAATCTATGTGTTTCGGAAAACTCATACGGGCGAGGGGAAAACTCTTTGTTGCTGAGATGAAAGCACAATTGTATTTGGGATTTTGCGTGTGGGAAATTAACTGTAGTTATGGACAGGCTGCACTTGAACCGGCACGTGCCATGAGACATGACCTATTTGCACGTGCCAGGAGACATGACTTATTTGCACGTGGTTCAACGACTCGCCTGTGCTGAGAATAATTTATGAAAGTCACGAACTATCTAAAGGCATATGAGGCTTAAAATCCCTTTTAGGCGGATGAGTGAATTAGTATTTAACACTGTTCAGTCATTCAAAAGTAAACGCGCATCCGTCTTTAAAATGTCAATCACGTGTCAATCACGTCTTAACTTCTTTTCGAGGTGAAAACTAATTAGCAGGTATATGACTGCCTTAATTTACAATATCAATCAAATCTAGCGACACACACACACACGCACACTCAATTGACATAAACTCCTAATATATACATCTTGAAATGATCAAAAATGTTCTACTCCCTAATTTTATCTCATACAGCAAAAGTAAGGCTATATTTGTAAATATATTTTCATTTTCGGTAAACATTACAACAGCAGAATTTAAACAAAATATTGCATCGCTTCCTTTTCTCCTAGCTATGTATGTGTTTATTTATCTCCTTTTTGTGAAGATTAATTTGCGAAGGTTTTTGCACAACGTCCATGCGTTATTTGTCATTTGCACACTACCATTGAATAAATATATATACCATTGACAATTAAATAGCACCATTCATTACTCTTCCATGGGCTTGGCGATTATAAATGGGATCATTTTTTAGTGCTACCGCCATAATGATACAGAGAACAGGCTTTTTGTCTTTAAATCCAATTGCCAACATGAACGACCTTAGCAAACGCGATGTCCAATTTGGATTTGTTTGGCTGTGCCTCTTGGATTTACACGCGGGGCCCACTTGTGAGCACGGGATTTGGAAAGAACTTTTAAACAAGTTGCATATGATATTTAATGTAACATTCTTCCATCACTTTTAAAACTTTCTTTCTGGGGCAAATCATTCCAATCGTCGTCCGGCCAATATTGGTTGCTAACCGCCACCGCCCCCATAAGTTCTTTATTTAAAACTTGCCCCAGCTGCACTAAGCCGAATGTAAACTATTATGAAAATCCCTGCTGCAAAGAAAAACAAAGTACAGATGGCACTCCATGCGCCTGGCGCCATGGGAGCAATGTGGGATCGTATCTAGTTATCTTTCCCTTGAAAGCGATAGTTGGCAGCATAGAACAAAGATTATTTCCGGTATGTATTTCCGGCTTAACAAACAAGCAATAGGAAAGATAGCATCTTCAGCTTGCTTTACAATTGTCTCAGTCGGATGGAATATTTGGATTATCGTCGGTGAGATAGGATTTTAAAAAGACGAGGAGCCAAGTTTTCTGCACAAAGATGGAGTTCATCGATAGGCAACTACAGCAAGAGCAGAAACGACAACAACAAGCAATAGTAACAACAACTCAAGTGGAGCCATAACTAACAGGGACCCAAAAAGCAGCAACACAAGAAAAACAACTGATGGCAACTGGAACAGAACAAATAACAACCCTAACCCTATCATTTAGATATATGGAAACAAGTGATCCAACCCTATCATTTAGATATATGGAAACAAGTGATCCAACTCTATCATTTAGATATATGGAAACAAGTGATCCAACCCTATCATTTAGATATATGGAAACAAGTGATCCAACCCTATCATTTAGATATATGGAAACAAGTGATCCAACTCGATCATTTAGATATATGGAAACAAGTGATCCAACCCTATCATTTAGATATATGGAAGCAAGTGATCCAACCCTATCATTTAGATATATGGAAACAAGTGATCCAACCCTATCATTTAGATATATGGAAACAAGTGATCCAACCCTATCATTTAGATATATGGAAACAAGTGATCCAACCCTATCATTTAGATATATGGAAACAAGTGATCCAACGCAAATACAGCAAGAGCTGATAAGACAACAAAAAGCAAAAGTAACAACAACCCACTTGGAGCCAAAACAAACTGCCAAACAACCGCAATACAAGAAAAACCAGTAAAAACCAAATGCAACTGGAATAGAAGAAACACCAAACACATAATTTAGATATATGGAAACCGAAATAGCAGACAGGAGAGAGAAAGGCAGAAACAAGAGAAAAGATAAAGATGAAGAGAAAGAGAGGAAAGAGATGAAGAACTGAAAATGACACAAGATTAATTCTATGATGACGAATATATGTAATTTAAATGTTAAAAATAATAATAAAATTTAAAAAAAATAAAAAATGAAAATTAAATTAATTAAAATTGAAACATAAACAAAAAAGTAACAACGGGTTGTTTAAAAACAACTTATACACAAAAATAGAATTATTAACAAACATAACAACACATAAGAAATATAGCAAACACCTATCAATAGGGCAGGAGGGCCTTCTCAAATGGTCTGCGAAGCGAAGATCAACCGGGAGAGAGCACTCTCCCAAAAATAAGGTAAGTACACATTAGTCAATATCGATGATATTGTCGCCGCAAATGGAAATTTTCAATTTTCTTGTTTCAGCATAAAAAATAAAATACTTTTTTTTCTTCACACAATTACCTCTGCGATTCTGTTTTGAAATTATTTTTCAACCGTTTCTTATCCTACAAAATCATATAAATCATGGATCTTTTTGTAATTTATTCTGAATAATTCTTTAGATAGTTACCTGGTGGTGTAGTTTTGTAAAATTTTCGACTTCCTTAGAAACGATTTTAGTTGTTTAGTTTGGAAATATACAACATTCTTGTTGAATATGATTTTAGAACTGCTGTAAAAGTGAAATTATTTATTTTCATTTCGTTCTGACAACATGTACAGAAAATATTTTACTTCGAGGAAAGAAAAACAAGCGAATAATGATGGTAGAAAAATAGTTGTATTGTTCTTGGTGCGTTAAGCTCAGTTTTGCAATGCCAGTTTGCAATCAGATTTGAACATTACATGTCGCAATAAAATATATGGTGTAATATTTGAAAAATAAATTGTTTCTACTTAATATTAACACACACACACACACACATGTTACTTTTTAATCATTTATTAATACGAGTCCTGCCCCTTTTTTATAGATTTAATTATTACAAACTCATACCAAATTCTTTCTCAACGTGACATATATTTTACGTTCGCTCACCAAATAAAGGAAATTATTTTCTTTTCGCTTAATGTTTAAATACGACATTGTTCTAACGATTATGTTTTATAAGTTAATTGTCTTATAATGAGTTAATACAATAATAAAAAATAAGTGGTGCAATTTGTATTTACGTATTAACTTATTTATTCCATGTATTTGACTAGAAAATGAAATGTTCCATTTATAACTATTGTTTAAGATAATTTTATAAAGCCATACTAATTACATGGGTTTATTAAAGCGACACAAATCAGTGGATAAGAAAATGAAGTTTGTAGCATATATATATATATATATATATATATATATATATATATATATATATATATATATATATATATATATATATATATATATATATATATAATAGGTTGGCAATAAGGAGCCTGAGTGGCCGACTGGTCTAAAGAGATCTCCATTACGGATCACTGCCATCTCAACTCTGTCTGCTCTGTCTGCGTGGGTTCAAGTCTCAGTTTCGGCTAATGTAGTTATGTGAGAAAGTTTGCCAGTAGCTTCTCGTGGGTCGGTGGTTCTTTCCGGGGGTCTTCTCGGGTTCTTCGTCCACCAATAATACTGGCCGCCATGTATAGTCTATCGTGTGCTGAAAAATGGCGTTAAAACCTACAAAAACAAAAATAATAGGTTGGCAATACGGTTTCAAAATAAGGAAACCAAAAGTGTTAAGATATAATATTTTTTTTTATTAAACTGAAAAAGAAGAAAAGCGGCATTTTAGTGTCTTGATACACCTAGAAATGAAATAAGACATTAGTAGTTTCCATTGATACGTGTATTATTGTAGTTTGACAATTATTTATCGCTCGATTGGTCAATACTATATTGTTCTGGCTAATGATAAACTCCGATAATGACCAATTATAGGGACCGGAGTTTGATGTGGCTCCATCTGTGGCAAATATATCTGGCTACGAATCTTCATTGCCTTGTTTCAATCTTCCAAACCCAATTTCATGCCAAAGAAGAAAATAAATACTAATTTGTTAAATACATTATCTTTAACGAAGTTGCTGAAATACATACAACTTGTAAACTATATTATTTTTGACGAAGTAGCTGAAATAAAGAAAAAACAGTTGAATGCATTTCACGAAGAAAGATATAAAAAAAATACTGATACAAAAATTGTTGCAATGATAATAAAGCAAATCAGATATTCAGACGTCAGTGTAAAAGTGCAAGAAGAAAATACACATTATAAATCATGTCAGTCAACAAAAACGAATCTCTAAATGGCAAGCAAAGAAGTTACACAGCATAAACCCTGTCAGTCAGCAAAAATAAATCTCCAGATGGCAAGCAAGAATATGCGGAGTAAAAAATCCTTGTCAGTCAACGATAGCTAATCTTTAAATGACAAGCAAGAAAAATACAGAGTATAAATCCATGTCGGTCAATAAAAATTAATCTCCGCACAATATAAATCCTTGTCACTGAACAATAAATAATCTTTAAATACACAACATGAATCCTTGACAGTCTACAAATACTAATCTCCAAATGGCAAGCTATACAAATAGACGGCACGGTAAATGGTATTCATATAAGAATAGTGTTTCAGACGGCACGATAAATGGTATTTATATTACGAATTGTGTTTCAGACGGCACGGTAAATGGTATTCATATAAGAATAGTGTGTCAGACGGCACGATAAATGGTATTTATATTACGAATTGTGTGTCAGACGGCACGATAAATGGTATTCATATTACGAATTGTGTGTCAGACGGCACGATAAATGGTATTCATATTACGAATAGTGTGTCAGACGGCACGATAAATGGTATTCGTATTAAGAATAGTGTTTCAGAAGGCACGGTAAATGGTATTCATATAAGTAATAGTGTGTCAGACGGAACGATAAATGGTATTCATATTAGGAATTGTGTGTCAGACGGCACGATAAATGGTATTCATATAAGAATAGTGTGTCAGACGCACGGTACATATATACCAGTACAAGGTATGGGTTACTGCATTTGTCGAGGATAATATGAGTTTGTTTTTTGAGGGTGTTTAGCAATAATATTGCACCATCTTTGGGAGTGAAGTATAATTCGGAGTAAACAAGTTCATATTTTCCCGAACAAATGCAGTCACCTCTTTAGTTTATACTCATTTTGTTTTTCTACCTAATGCTTAATTATAAAATATACAATACAAGAAACACAGTAATTAAATTGACGCTGTATTCCAAAATAAATATACAACCGTAGATTCATCAATAAACAATGAAAAAAATTCATGTTCACATAGCACATCCAATGACTACGTCTCTCACTCGACATTAATTTAAAAAAGAATTTTAACCTGACAATTTTTATAGTTTTGGTAACTTAAAGTTGAAACTTAGAGTCATCTTGTGAACAAATGCGCATTGCAACAACTTGGTCAGTTGGTCTGGAATGAATATATATTGTTCCTATTTGTCGATTCTATTTAATTCCGCTGATTATGGAATGGATTTAGCCGTGTCTAGATTCTACGCGAATTACATTTGATTTGAGCAGCGATGGACGTGTCTTAGCAGGGATGGACGTGTCTTAGCAGGGATGGACGTGTCTTGATTAAGCTACATGCAGCAGCGTGAATTAAACTTACATCCAATACCAGAAGCAAAGACGGAAAATTAAGAACCGTGTTTATTAAGACAAAGAAAACAACTTTTGAATGCAAAATATCGTTTCTTTAGCCAGATAAGAAATATTCTTCATGTAAAAGTAATTGTGATGGCTACGTATCAAGTAGGTACATTTGGATTCCGGTCTTTATAATATAATACGCACGTTCTCATATAGTCCGGCATTTTGGAAATCTGAAAGTTAATATCCTTAGGTCGAAACATTCTCACGTTACAAATATTTCCAGAACTCGTTCGTCGCGTGTGTCTCACTTTATTTTTATTTTTTTTTGTTTTATCTTTTTTGATGTAACTTAAGTTGCTATAGGGTGACTTCGTTTGAGCTTTTTGAAACAATATTTGTATCTTTAGAAAGGTATATAAGCTATTTTTAATGTATGTATTTATTTATGTATTTATTTATGTTGTGGCATCGTGTCTTTCTTTGCACCACCAGAATTACATAACATTCGCAATATTTTAATTTAAAAAAATTGGCTGCATAGATTATGTTCGTGCAGTCTTCATTACGTTAACGGAGTAATTTATTTAATAATTTTGGATTTCTTTGTTATTTCCTTTATTTGTATCGGGTATGGCTGTTGGTGGCAAGCGGACAGATAGATATAAGCATTAACAAAGTAAGAGATAGACAGAAAGACATTGTAACTTAAGGACAACGGCAGACAATATATACACATGCCTCAAACAAGCAAGTCTCCAATATACGTAATATCGACATTTTATTCATTCATTTTTTATCACAGATAAAATATCACAGCACTTAGTTAATTTATGATACGTTTACATTCAATACAAAATGGCATACTTCGTATTTGTCTCGTAACTCCAACAATGTTCATTGTTATTATTCCCTAACACACAAATTTATTGCCATTTCCTTACGAAAATATATATAACATTATTTTCAAAGCAAATCTGAATGAATAATAATACATTGAAAGTCATGTGTGGTATATTGCAACCATATTATTAATTCCCAACCTCATGGATAATTGTGCAACGGGAATATAGTTTCTTACGAGACATCAAACGAGTTTGTCTTACAAAAAGTATCGAATTTGATAAAACATCAGATAAACTTGCGGTCCTACACATCATAACGTTTCATTCAAAACAAATTACCTACTGAAAGCATTTATCAGTGAAGACATTTGTGATAGTATTAATGGCAGGTTTCTGTGTATTGACTTAAGATTAGTCAGTCTCTCTCTCTCTCTCTCTCTCTCTCTCTCTCTCTCTCTCTCTCTCTCTCTCTCTCTCTCTCTCTACATCTGTCAAAAAATTTAACACAAACGGTATTTTTTTTACAACAAAAAATTCTTTGTCTATGATCTATCCAAAGTCAATACTTTTGTACTCGTGTATGTCTCTTGCACAATCTAATAATTCCACAATCGTGTCTCATGATCCGTTCCGAACAGAATACATTACCAAGGTCTCCAAACACTTTCAAGCTTGCATGGAACAACTACTTGGTTAATTTGTGCAGAAATGGAACATCGTGAAGATTCGGCTTTGTCAGGACTCATGGATGATGAAGGTTGAACATCACATGTATAAACTTGGTTGGAAGTTCTTGCTGTTTCTCGGAAAGATGAAATCGGGGGACTGATCGGTTCAAATTTTATAGAATTATTCTGGCTGAAGTTTGAACAATCAAGAGTCAGTGGAGTGGACAGCACATTAACAACGCATGTGTCTTCCCTAGCACGCAACGTTTTTTTAACAGTAGCAGAAAGATGATTATCAAGGCGTTTAGCGAGATCTTTGCGTCCATCGTGGAAATTCAAATATCGCATGGTTTCTTGAGCACACTCCTGAAATCCGCTTTCATATTTAACTGCAGCAATGGGGTCACTTGCAATAGCAGCACTTATTTGATTCCTTTGAACGGTTTGAAGATATTTCACGGTTAGTTCCAATACGTCTGCCTTATCCAATCGGGATATTTGTGTGCCCTGCAAATAAATGAATCAAAACAATCAATGATAAAACAGTAACGACGTTTTAGACAACGAACATAAGAGTGGGATTAACAGATGAATTTGTTTTAAAGAAAAGATCAGAAAACAGATATTATTCAGATTAATACTGCATGTTATACAAATTGTACAACAATTGAATTATGATTATTATTGAGTCTTTAGCTACATTATAAGGGATATATTTGGAGAGAGAGAGAGAGAGAGAGAGAGAGAGAGAGAGAGAGAGAGAGAGAGAGGTAGTGGTGGAGGGGTGAGATCGTTTACACTAAAATTAAAACTTACGATATGAATAATTAATAATTATAAAATAAAAATAAGTAACATTAGTATTCCATGTCAACAAAGTTCATTTTAATACATCTCCATCAGCAGGATGACCCGTTTTAAATAAGAACAAGTCAGTGGAGTAAAGCATTCTATTCGTATTAAGACCTTTCTAATGTTGCAGGCTAATCCAGTCTACGTGGTATTCTTCATGACCATTACCTAATCTAAAGTGAAACGTATTTCCGGAATACTTTTTCCGGACGTTGACACCTTCTGAACTGTTCACACCTTCGATACAAATCAGATTAGATTTCTGAACTGAATGTCATTATTTTCTTAGTCTTATTTCTTGAGTGGAAAAACTCCCACTGAACCGAGACAGTATTAGATGCAACACGAACATTGCTGTCAGATTTAATGCATTCACGATACAAATTCGTTTGTTTGTTTTATGTTGAGGAGGGGGGGGGGCTTATAAAAAAAATAATTTTAATATCATAATTCATTACACTGAAGAAAATGCGCGAATCTAAAGAAAGAATGAGCAATAAAGTTTTAGTCTTGCAACAACAAGAACAACAACAACAATAATAATATAAGTAGAAGTAGTAGTAACAAAGATTGTAACTTCCTTACCGTGTGTTGAATATCTTTCAAGAGTATCGTCTTCAGCTCGGCCAAACATTTATTGATTCTATCACGTCTCCTCTTCTCTATTAATGGCTTCTTGATCTGAAGTAGAGAAAATACGACGATAAGTTACAAGGAGGAGAGCTTGAAAATACTTGTATTGCTTTCAACGTAGTTCTTTCTTATTTGAATTGTCATGTATGGTTATGATAACGGTATTTATAACCAACACAACAGCTTAAATAATAATAATAATAATAATAATAATAATAATAATAATAATAATAATAATAATAATAATAATAATAGTGGGACATAGATAACGAAGCAATAACATGCTTGCTTTACACCTCTGCGGTCCCGATTTCGATAAAGGGGTATGTGGTTGCCCATATTGGGTTGGAAGTTTCCTTTGGGTTAACATTATGAAAGGCCATATTGTACCACCATCTAATTTAACGTGTTCGTACAAGTGGGGAAAAGTGGTGCAATTGACGTAGCAACGTCTACATAATAATAATATGAATATGAATAACAAGAATAATATGAATATTCTACGAAGAAACAGGTGAACAGACTCTAAATTAAGAAATACAAACATCAGTGGAATGACTTCGAGAGAAACTGAAGGTACCTTTCGCATAGAAATTCCTGTACGCTGTGCATTTCTTTCCTCTACGTCACACATATTGAAGCACTTCAAAACAATGACTAATGGTATTTCTTCTACAACTGCCTTGTGAAAATCAGAACGGTTTGATTGCATGCCTTCAGTGCAGAGATATTTATACCCTTAACCTGCCAAGCGGTGAGTGCTGGTATGTCAACGCCCACATTTTTCTAGTCCAAACCAATCATAATGCACTTCTTGTAATCTAAACAGTCTGTTGATTGGTTGAATGGTCTCCTTTTGTCAACACAATCGGTTTGCAGTGATGCCGTATTAATGACACGCAGACAGTAAGTGGCACGTGCCACGCTAACCAGTCCTGGATTAAATTACAATAAATATCGCTCCGCTGACTTTGGAGGGAGCAAAAATTAAATTCCACCAGATAAATTCTAAGTAAACAAATCTGCGCGTTTGGGGATATATGGTTAGTACTCAGCCATCGAGAAGTAGTACTCAGCCATCGAGAAGTAGTACTCAGCCATCGAGAAGTAGTACTCAGCCATCGAGGACAGATGATTACTCCGTTAATATATATTTCACATGTAAAGACAGAAAATGCTGCTACAATTAAAAATTGCTTCTGTCTGATTATAAAGCCAGTTTAAGAAGCAAGAACAAATAAACTTCCATGATATATGATTTTAACCACCCCACCTCCGTTCGTGTGTGCTTCCGAACACAATGCGGCTAAACTAGTTTTTAATTTGGTTTCGTTTTAAATTCGATCGTAACCTGGATTAAACTATAAGATATCTTTCTGATATATAAATCGGATAAACTTGATGTCAATCAATAAAATAAAATTCTATGAACGGTATTACCATAAATATATTAATCTTGTTGACTTTACAGATTCTGAGCTATTAACTAAACTGAAACAATGGAGAAAAAAATAGTAGTTGCCACAAATTTTGGTCATATACTATGCCATTGGTTAGTCATGTATAATGACATGAAAAATCATAAACATTTAACGTACAGTATTTATTCTTTCTTAGAAAAAGTAAGATTATTGTATTACCAACAAAAAAAAGAGGAGTCTTCCAACTGCAAACTTGCCAGAATCATAATTTAAAAACATCTTTAACTTGCAAAAATTAAAACAAACGAATTTTTCTGACAACTGAAAAAAATGAGTAAATATGACACACAAACATGTGTTTGATTACTTTATTATCAAGCATTTTTGCTTTTTTAAAACATTTTGAGCTTTTTTAAAAAAAATCTACTTTTATTATGATTATAATCTGTATGTACAATTTTTCAAACCTACGTCTATTCCGTTTTGCAGTGCTTAAAGCTTCTTTAATCTACTTATATTGTAACCTGCATGTATTTTGAGATTTTCGTTTCAAAGGTAATTAAGAATTGAAAAGGAGTTTACATGCATGGGTGTATATGCTTTGATATCATTTATATATCTGAAAGAAAATGCTGGAAAAAAGATCGCAAATATTAAAAATTTTAAAGTATGCCATGCGAACAATGCTTATAATCGAATTTGTCAGTTACTAAGAAAAATTTACAGTTGTGTGTATCAAAATTTTCCATGTTCTTATCTAGAGGATGGACGCTGTCATTTCACTGGTGTCACGCTGAACCCACCTGTCCTTAGAACGTCGCCTGGATCCATCTGCATAAACAATATTGGAGTGTCAGCACATATTAGAGCGAGACGGACGCTTCGCGGGCAGGTTACTTCTACCTGTACAAACCAACACGGGAAGACAGGTGCGGAGAATAGATTCCATTACAACAAAATTATTGTGCTTGGTATCTTTAGACAGGTTGAATACCTGTACATTAACCGATGAGTGTCGACAGGTAAATCTTTGGGCGATACAATCCATGTATGTAATTGACAGTTAAACTAAAATGAATTTATTCTGGAACGGAGGATACGGAAGACAACGTTATGATATCCGAAGGAACAACAATAAAACAAAGCTTCTTGTCCGTCCTTTCATTTATTTCTCACATTTCTTTTAATTTCAGTTTGTTTTAAAAAAAAAAGTGTTTATCTTCCAATGCAACGTATGAAACTATTATTACTTATTAAGCACCTAAACAAGTATACAAAGCTCATTATCTTCTTCTTCTACTTCTTCTTCTTCTTCTCTTCTTCTTCTTCTTCTTCTTCTTCTTCTTCTTCTTCTTCTTCTTCTTATTATTATTATTATTATTAGTAGTAGTAGTAGTAGTAGTAGTAGTAGTAGTAGTAGTAGTAGTAGTATTGTTATTATTATTTCTTCTTCTTCTTCTTCTTCTTCTTCTTCTTCTTCTTCTTCTTATTATTATTATTATTATTATTATTATTATTATTATTATTATTATTATTTCTTCTTCTTCTTCTTCTTCTTCTTCTTCTTCTTCTTCTTCTTCTTCTTCTTCTTCTTCTTCTTCTTCTTCTGTCACAAATATACTTATCTATTTTGAAATAGGATAGGGGAAAAAATGAGAAATGTGACATATCATCAATATAGTTCAGATGTAGTTTAATTATGGAAATTTATGTTTACAAAATTTATACCCTTAACTTATGGCGTAACTTTTAAGTACTTTCCAAAATATAACAATAATGCTAAAATACAGTATACTTATTACTTAGTACTTATGAGAGCGAGATGACAAAGCACATACACTTTCAATTAGTCTTTACATTAGAACTATGATTGGGCATCACAATATATTTGTTATATATATATATATATATATATATATATATATATATATATATATATATATATATATATATATATATATATATATATATATATATATATATATATATACATACATACATACATACATACATACATACATACATTATGCCCCACCCCACTTTGCCGGGATAGGGGGTTGGATTATCCTGTCGTGACTTTGCTATTGATGAACTGAGACATTTATTTAATGATTTTAAAAACTACATATGGTGCAATAATGGAGTATACTAATTAAATCTGAATATATAAAATGTATTACTTTCAATTTATTTGTACATTTATTTTTAACCAATTGACATAATTACGAAATATCCATTTGAGCTTTAAAACGTGAGGTATAAAGTAAAGTTTAACAAATCATTGCGTCATTTCGTATCCTTAAGGTACTAGCTCGGTAAGTTTGCAGTATGTCTTGCGTAGAGTAGGAAGAAAGAACCAGGATAAGAAGAAATGCAGACATTTCCAACTAATTTACTAATTTTACTAATTTACTAAATATGAAATGTTACATCATCTCTTAAATTTGTATTTAAACATTACCTTGAGAATTGTATTGTTGTTTAATCACATTGAGTTGCTCATCTGGAAAGGGTAAACGAAGATTGTTGACCACTGACGTCCCACAGTTATCTATGGATGATTGGTGAAAATAGCTCCCCACCCCTTTAAAATAAACAAAGCAAAAGAAAAAAGAAAAGAAAACGTTGTCTCTGTTGAAGAGTCATCGTGTCACTTGTAAATTTGTTGTTCGTTGTTACCTCACACTAACATGACCTTTGAAGTAAGGCGGTTCCCACTGAGAGATAAAAACAAATTTAATAAAATTGCGGGGTGATAAATACCCCAAAATTGGACAAATACCAACATGATCAACCTTACTGCGATTATGCAATATCGGGAGTCTCACAAACTACAGAATCAGTGCAAGATTCAATGATTCTTGAACGTGCAAATTAGTCCAAAACGAAACTAACGGTATGTCTACGGAGCGTAATTGTCATGGTATTTCTTAATGTTTCGAGACCAATTAGCATACTTAAGTATACATTGGCGGCTCTTAGATGTTAGACGATAGCACATTAGCTAGATACAGTGCGTGGAGCAAACCCAGAAGGATGTAGGATTGTCTCTCAAAACATCACAACGTCATTATCAGCCTATCGTCATTCTCGCCGTACCATCAACTTGTACCTGAAGTACGATAAAATAATGGTATGAGAACGACTAATCATGTATTGTACCCAGTGATTGCAATGCTACATGCTACGAGGATATTATATTTCTCAGACATGGAGACAATTATTCATTTTCCTCTCGAAAATGTTTATGTATTTTCAGCATTTTTGCGAGTTCAAAACCATTTAGTAGAGGAATCGAAAATATGTTTAATTGAGCAATTCGTCTTCAAACGAAAATAATATTTAAAAAAAAAAATTCAATGTCACGTGATCAGTACGCACTAATTTTGACATTACACTTCGTGAATTCTTTTGACAAACAATTTTTACAGTTAAACCAAGTCGCACTGTTGTACATAATTTATTTTCAGTTAATTATATATATATATATATATATATATATATATATATATATATATATATATATATATATATATATATATATATATATATATATATATATATATATATATATATATATATATTAGATAGGATAAAAATATAATCTGATTGTGAGACAGAGTTTTATCTTGACCTGTGTAAAACAGTACATATTGTAATGTAAAATAAAACAAAACCAATCTTTAAATGTGCAACAGTTTACATTTTGGCTAGCATCAATAAAAACAGGAAAAATTGGTGGCTTTATTATCTTTTCCAATTGAGTTAAATTGAATGAAAAAAAAATTAATCATTTCCTAAATTTTGTATCATATATGCAGAGAGAGAGAGAGAGAGAGAGAGAGAGAGAGAGAGAGAGAGAGAGAGAGAGAGAGAGAGAGAGAGAGAGAGAGAGAGAGAGAGAGAGAGAGAGAGAGAGTTGGTACGGATGTTTCATTGACCCATGACTGACATATGACTTACTTAGGTCATTGACAATCTACAAGCTAGGTCATTTGAAGTGACCCCTGTACTTCCTTTACACAACACTTAAACTTTCTTGTGAATGAAGTTTCAGTGAACCCTAGACTCATGTGCACGAGCACGAAACGAAGTTGAAAAATTGAATTCTTGCATGAATGTAAAAAAAAATAGCTAGAAGATGGCGACTATTGACGGGACCCCTTAATGTCTGTATTTTGCCGCCATAGTGAGTTTTTGTGTGGTTTTATAAATAAAATCAAAAAGAATTTCGACAATAGTTTATACATTTTTTAAACAGGGTTCTTGCTTCCCCAACCTATCAGGTTGTGTTGCCTTCGTCCTTCTTGCCAGGGCTCAGTTAGAGTCCAATGTTTGCAACATGTTAGGTGTGAGCATATTTTCTACTGAAAAACCCATTTTTTATGTGTTTGGAACGGCTTAAATGATCAAATGTTTCTGAGAGTTATCTTTATTTATGCAGAGACTTATTTAAGAAAAATAAAATAAAATTAGCTAGGGGTGTCTAGTATTGACATATGGCAGTGACGGGTGGCAACAATGCTTACCGCTAATGACCTCTCCCGCCGGTTACCGCCACAGTGGTCTCCTTCTCCCCCCACACTAGTATTCCTTAACTAACTGGGATCAGTGTTGCAAAGACGACAAATAAAGAAAAATTAAAATAAAACGAAAAAAAAAAAACAAGAAGAAAGAAAAAATAAGTGTCTTGTTGATCAAGTTGTGCGTTTACCTTTGCCTTCTCAAAGTTGTTATTACAGTATAGTGTTTTTGTTCTGTATTGTTTATTGTGTTGCCATTGGAGAGCTCGCGTTTGCAGCGTAGCATAGACGTCACGGCTTCATTTGCTCATCAATCGGACAGGCTGAACCCATGTCCTCGTGTGTATTTACATCGATGTCCATATTTTGTTGTTATTGTTGTTATAGGGTTTAACGTCATTTCTCAGCACAAGATAGGCTATGTATCGCGGCCAGTATTATTTGTCGAGGAAGAATCCGGGAAAACCCGAGAAGGAACCAACGACCCACAAGAAGCTACAGCTACACAGGCAAGCTTTCTCACATACCCACATTGGCTGAACCCGAATCTATGCAGACAGAGGTGATATGGCAGTGATCCGGTGATCCGTAACGGTGAGCCCTTTAGGCCACTCAGGGCCCCTCCATATTTATTTAAAGGTTATGTTAGTTACCACGGTTGAATAGTTAGTTGATTAATTTTTTTATTTTATTTTTTGTACTAGTTGATTTTTTTTTATCTGATCACAATCTCTCTCCTAATGGAAAGTCGGAAAGTTTCGGTACAGGCGTGACAGGATCAGCGCCTTTCAGGAGTTATCTCTTGAAGACATACTGGATCTGTTGCTCGTCGACTAAGAGCATCTCCTGAAGCAGATGAAATGTTTTTTTTTTTAGCATTATAATATCTCACATCTTATTGTATTTATAATGTTGGTTATATATTTAGTTATTTTTTATTACAGGTTGTAATATTTATTATATATTGATGGTATATAGTAGATTGCATTATGGAAATAAACCAGATTTGTTTTGTAGTAACTCCTTACCTGTCTTTCTTTCTCCGTACCTGAAAAAGTCTATTATTACATAGTGTTTAGTAAAACTTGGTCTTTTACACAGAGGGTATTGCCTTCGTTGATTTGTGTTATTTCTTTGTACGACTATTTCATCCACCGGCCATATATGTATGTATATATGTATGTATATATGTATGTATATATGTATGTATTTATGTATGTATATATGTATGTATATATATATATATATATATATATATATATATATATATATATATATAATATATATGTATGTATGTATGTATGTATGTGTGTGTGTGTGTGTGTGTGTGTGTGTGTGTGTGTGTGTGTGTGTGTGTGTGTGTGTGTGTGTGTGTGTGTGTGTGTGTGTGTGTGTGTGTGTGTGTGTGTGTGTGTGTGTGTGTGTGTATGTATGTATGTATGTATGTATATATGTATGTTAATATGTATGTATTTAAACATGTAAGTTTGTATGCTGGTCTGGAGAATTGTACTACACATTTGCTATATCTGATTCCATTGTAGTGTTGAAATTTTTAAACAAAAATCGATTCTCTTTTAATATTTTTCTTTTGTAGTTTGTTAATAGTGTGCCTCATGTTTTTTCCGTTCACACATATCGAAATATTGTATTTCATCTTAATATTTCTATAGCATTATCTTCTTTGGCGGCTTCATAATTTTTATTATGTTATTCATATATATAAAGTTGTTCCTAGTCGTATTCTTCCCACAGATTAATCGTTTTCCATGGAAAGTAGCGGGCGATGATCATTATCTCTATCTTATTTGTTAAATTTACGATTTAAGATGTGTGGAAAATGACCTGGATGTGTTATTTCTTAACGAGGAACAATCTAAGATCACCATAATTGAAGTAAAAATATAATATTTTCATATTTCAATGTAACCATGAAATCATGGTATCACTCATGACTTGGATTCATAACGCAATTATTTGTACAAGTTATTCCTATCCACCACACCATGAAAGGAAAGGAATTGTACTGAAAATCGAGCTGAATTAGCAATTTCATGTATTTAAACTGATTGTAAGACAAATCGTTTCAATGAATTCTTACAAACATGTTTATTTAAAAAAGCATATAGTGTTTCCATATGTAGTTAATATTATCTATATATCATTATCGAAATAGGGCTCCAGGTAAAAAGCGAGAGCCTCCTGAGTGAGAAAATCTACGTCATTAAGCGAATTTTTTATTTCAAATGGTCAATGTATGGTTAAGCTTGGTTAGTATATGTTTTCGTGATTCTCAATATGAAATTGTCAATTTTAATCAAGTACTATTGTTTCGACATTCCCGGTGATGTAAGCAAAACGTGAAGCCTCATGCTAAGGAATTGATAGACGACATACATACAATAACTATAATTTATCCCCCAACAATAATTTTAGTGTTAGACTTATTATTTGAAATACATTTTAATAACACTTTTCACACAAGGGCGTCATTGGAAATCAAAACAATAAGTGGTAGACCAAAATACACAAGCAATTTACTTATTCGAATTGTTTTATCGCACGTTTAAACAATCGTGGACAGTCTTTGCAGGACTTGATCATAGTTTTTATACAATATGTCCGTGTTCGTATTTCTGAAAGCAACGTCAGCAGAAAATTACAGAATTTAGGATATGCACTGTAAGGAAGAAAACTATTATGACCAGAACTCTTCGCGTATTTTATGGTTTAATGACCGCTAAAAACAAATTGTTCAGAATACTGTGATGGAAGTTGTTTTCGGCAAAGATCGAAATCCTATGTTTGGAGAATGTTTTCCTCAGGAGATTCTTAACAATTGTAATGATGTTATTTTCCTATGAGGCCAACGTATGTGACCGCGCACTATTGATCCGGTGCCTAATGGTAATGTGGCAGTTTCCAGTTTCGTAAATTGGCACTTGGCAAATTTTTTAACATATGGCTATAGTGTGACTTTTTTTAGTAATTATTGTTTACTAATTAAAAATATGTATATATAATTATTGTTTACTAATTAAAGATATGTATCTATTGGTAAAATAGGTGTTTCGGGCAAGTATTTTTCTTTAAATGATGTCAGGCATGTACACCTTCCAAGGATTCCTTTCTCTGTTTTTTTTTAACCTACTACCAGGTGATAGGTAAACTTTAATTCCACGTATTATTGTTATTTTAGTGTATTTTATTGATTTCATATATAATAAGAAATACTGCATTCTTTTGTAGATTTTCTCCTCGGTTATAGTAACACGATCGGTTGCAGTGAAGGCAGAAAGTAACAAACGTGCTTTGTAACATATGTGCTTGTAATCCCGTAACAACGTTTCGGCCCCCTAGCCTTTGAACTATACCCCTGAGAGCTCTTACAACTAGAAACTATTGCAGTTGGAATATTGCGATTATTAACCAATCCAAATGCATCAAAGACATCGCGCTGTGCACATACAATATTCGGAATCTCGCGACTAATTGGACAATTTGGAACCTATACGGTTCCTTCTATATGTATAGAAATCCTAGTTGATGTTTATACCAATTGTAAGTAATTTTCACGAATCGTTATATCTCTGAATTTCATTTAGCTGGTTTAGAGTAGAAATTAGCGAACAGATGCAAGCATAAACGGACTTTGATGTGTACGTATTGATTTACGACCGTCTGTTGCATTATTAATACTGCAAATCCTATGGGTGTTGTACACCTGTGAAAGAGTTCCATTTATGGTTAAGGTTTATCTTCGTACAATATCTTCACTTTATTAATTGTATGGATGAATAGGCTGGAGAAATAAATCCCACAAAAAAACATGGCTTCTATCGCATCCGAATGTATTCAGTTATTTTTCAACTTCTTTATTTCCTCTCCATATCGTTCTTATGCTTCAGCTGATTGGTGAAGACTATTGTAGGTTGCAGTAGGAGTAGTTGTTGTTGTCGTCGTCATAAACTTTACAGTTCACGAACAAGGTATAAAACTAGAATCAGAGCACGCACAGAGAACAGAAAGACAACAGTGTGATATGTATCACTTTAATTTGTTATCAACATTTACAACGAGTATTGATGGGTATTCAGTGGTTCAATTATATATATATATATATATATATATATATATATATATATAGTATATATATATATATATATATATATATATATATATAAAGGAAAACGGCCTTGACGAAAATATACAGATCGAAATATGCCCTGGAAAACGGGACTTAAAGCAACCAGAAAGTATTCATTCTACCAGATAATTGATTTTTTTGTACAAAGAGGAACCATGTGTTGGCATTACAAGAGCAAACGATGATATTCACGTTTGGGGTAATATTAACGCACGAAGCATCAAAAATCGATCTGTTTTACTATCCTTTCATTTCAGCATTGATAGACTTTTAATGAACCGTGATCAAAGAGGTTCGGTCCGTAGTTCATATGGATAATATTAAATGGAAACAACGAGGGGTGCTTTTATGCATAACAATTATAAGATATATTTATATAAAGATTTACTTGATAATGACTGGTTGTTGTCCTCAGCACCATCTCACTCTTATTGTATGAATATCTCCATCGTAGACATGTACGATGTGTTACAGGAATATACAGTTTATCGCGGTTTATATAAATGTACTGACGTTGATCTACTTATCTTCTGGTAAATATCAATATCTACTTACAAACATAAATAAAAGTTATATCATGTTAACTACTGAGATTCCGTGTCCCAATAATCTTAGTACCCTATCAGATTAGGCGTTGCATTTCGTGTTAGATCGAGTTATCGTTAGCAACGATAAATTCCGTGTGACTTTTTCATTTTTTAGCCGTAAGAAAGTTGTAGTTATTACCATGCTAGCCTAACATTAGCATGACATCGTTATGGTACCTTCTACAAATATGTATTGATCAGTAGATGTTAATTTTAATTGGGACAGGTATCAGTATCAAAGTGGATTGATTGCGGTTGTCATATCATCATAATGTTATTATAGTCTTCAATATGCTAGATAATATGTTTGAATATCTTGCGCTGTAAGTCATTTTCAGAATGTTTCATCTAATGCAATCATGCTTATATGTTATTTTCTTCTTGTTGGGCTATTCGACGTATTGCAAGTAAACGTTTTCCAACCCTTCCATCCATCTGACTTAACCATGTGTTGGCACGATGCAACCTTTATTGTGCTGTTGATGTTTCAAGCACTAATGAATCTGTCTGTCACTTCGTTCTTACAAGAGAGATGTACGACCAGTGACGTTATTTGAGGTAGGGTAGGGTGATTTGCCTCCCACCCCACCCTCGAAAATTTGCTCTTGCTGTAAAATTGTTGTAGCCGATATACGAAAAAAAATTAACAAGCCCGTCCAGGTTTAGCCCTCACCCACCCACCCACAACATCGAAATGATGTCCCTGTGTGTGTCTTTTATAATAATTACAAATTTTAAATATTCAGTTAAATTTTTTTGTAGAAAAGTTTTTTTTTGCCAAATCACATTTGCATAGGGGTAATAGCGTACTGCATGGTAGTTTATACATGTACTTTTATACATGTACTTTTACATGTACTTTTATACATGTACTTTTGTTATGTTTTATGCATTTTATTCGATTTCTTCATTAATTTGGAAGAGATAGGATTGCAATTTAATCCAAATATACCCATTATTTTCCGCCCATAAAAATAAAAATTAGTAGGATAGGATTAGTAGGATAGCCTATCACCTTGAAAGGCTATTATTGTAAGAAAAACACGTCACGGGGTCAAACATTCATCTCAGGTGCATGTGGATGAGGTAAGGAACACCCTGAACAAGTATTGTACGCATGCAGTAAGTACACTGCTGGTGATCTATAAATACCATCTGCAAAAGAGAATTAAGGATGTTCCCTCTGTCCAACTCATCGCTTAATATCGAACAATTTAAGCTGGCATTTAAAAAACCACAAATGCACTTTTTACATTATCATATGTTTGTCATAATATTCTCCAAATTTTCCTATCTCATATTATGGAGTATCTAGATGAGAGCAGCTTACCAAACTTACCAAAAGCCTTTCCAATATCGAAAAAGAGGAAAGACTACGACAGTTATAACCAATAACCTCTAGATAAGGAAACGAAACCGCGAGGCGTCTTAGATCGTTTTGTAAACTTTGTTGTTGATTACGGAAAATGGTTTTCCTAGTCATCGAGAAATTATACATATTTGCTTAGACAATTATTGTCCAATAATTTGTACAGCAATGACAACACAATTGTTGGCCGACAACGATCTTCTTTTCCCATTACTTTGGTAGATATGCATAGTATGACTTTTCTCCATGTACGTGGTCTATAGTCTTGTTTTATATGAACTAAACAATCTTCAAACTGTTTAATTTAGCTGTGTGCTACCACAGATAATGTGCTCATCATATTCAAGATGAACACGACTATGACCTTTTGACTTTATTGTGGTAGAAGGAAGTGCGCTGAATAATTATTGCGTAGTTGTCATCATCTAACATTTCATATTAACACTTAAGTGCCTCTTGAAATATAATAATAATAATAATAATAATAATAATAATAATAATAATAATAATAATGAGAACTTTGTATAGCGTCTAATCTTTAGAAGCTCTAAGCACTTTACAACATATATAATGATATGACTACAAAAAAGCAAAAATAATCACCATGAATTCGAAAACATAGAAAAGTTTTACAGGTTAACCACGAAGTAAGAGAGAGAGGAGAGAGAGAGAGGAGAGAGAGATGAGAGAGAGAGAGAGAGAGGAGAGAGAGAGAGTAATGTTTGAAAGCTTCAAATCGCGCACTGTTTTATCTATAACAGTGGCGTCGCTAGGGTTGGTGTCACCCAGTGCGGTAAACTCCAGACTTCCACCATGGATTTCTTCTTCTTAAAATAAGTCCACAGTATAGTTTTCATTTTGGTGTCACCCCTATGAGATGGTGTCAGCCGGTACGGTCCGCACCCCCCAACCCCTCCCCCAGCGACGCCACTGATCTATAATGTGTTTTTAAAATCTTTGTCATACATGTCATAATCTGAGTAAAATTTAGCAAATTGCAATCTACATAAGCACCTTTAACCCTCCCAAGGGTGGGTGATGGTTTCAGATTGATGTAAAAAGAAAACAACAACATAAAATCTGACCAAGGTCTACGAACATATATTTTCCTCAGATAGAAGTTTGTTTGTAAAATACAACTCTTACTTCGAGTACCGCTCCGGTGACCTAGTGGTTAGAGCGTCTGCCTCAGATGCGAAAGGTCGTGGGTTCGATCCCCGGTGAAGTCATACCAAAGACTTATTAAAATGGTACTAACAGCTGCATCGCTTGGCGCTCAGCATTAATAGGTTAGTGTTCGGACTGGTCGGCCTGGTGTCAGGAAAATGTGATTGGGTGGGGACATCGTGCTACACGGCACGATGGACCAGTGCTAGACATAACTATAAACTGCAACACTGCAGAGACATTGTAGTGATATAACTGAAACATTATTCAAGTTCTCTCTCTCTCTCTCTCTCTCTCTCTCTCTCTCTCTCTCTCTCTCTCTCTCTCTCTCTCTCTTACTTTGTGGTTAAGTGACTAAACGTAGGTTGCTCTGACTTACTTTCTGAATTATGTAAAAATAAAAATAAAAATCACAGAGCTTCGCTAAAAAATAAACGGTGTTAGCAGTGTATGTTTAAGACAATAGTAATGTATGTTAAGTTTCTAGCAGTGTATGTTAAGGCAAAAGTAATGTATGTTAAGTATTAGCAGTGTATGTTAAGGCAT